>CAJQZJ010027982.1:7176978-7225985 GCA_907164525.1 Lophiomys imhausi | reverse complement strand
TTCATAATCCCTGCTCTACAACAAATGTCTGTCAGAGAAACAGGACCAAAAGGCTGAAGACTGATGCAGGAATGTATGGAGAGAAAATGGGAACTGTCCAGGCAGTCACTGGTAGGTCATTTCTTAGTTTTGGAAGCTGCAGGCCCTGCACTTCCTATAGAAGCAGATATATTTATCCCTCTCAGGTCTCTGAGGTGGTTGAAGAATAGACAGCTAGAGTCTCATAGTTAAATTTTGAGTTGTTTAGGAATCAAGAGGGTGTTATAGATCTAAGAAGATACTCTTAAAAGTGTGTTGCAAATTAGTATGAATGTTGAGTCAGATATAGACCTTTAAACTCATGGAGATGGTTAGGTAGTAGAATGTTAAAGTCAGGGGCCAAATATGTATAAACTGGACATTGGGAAGGTATACTGGGCCATTTAACTCTCATAAATGTGGCATATTTATATCTGTTGTTTTGTATAGAATTTACTGTTATAAGAGAAAGAACCATCTGTTGGACTGAAAGGGGAAACTTCTGGGGGGAAGAGGGTGGAAGGGCGGGATAGGAAGGGGGAATAGGGAAGGGTTTGTGACTGAGATGTAACTTGAAGAAAAAAAATAAAGTATTTAAAAAAAGAAAAAAAAGAAATAATTATCTTTACTCAACATTTAGAAACTAGCACCTGTGTCATAGAAATGGAAGGAAAATGTATATGCAAGTATATATGATTCATATCCAGTTTTAAGATATGAATCACCCTGCATTTACTAAATAAACATGCAAGTATGTATGTTCATATACATATATATGTATATATGTGTGTGTGAATGTGTATGGGTATAAATGCGTGATCAGTACATTACTGACTTTTATCCTTGAAATCTTCAAGACAAAAAACCATGATATTTAGAATCTGTCATAATTCCAATTTTTAATTTGAGGATTAACATGTAATTTTGTTTAATTTTTAAGCGCACATAAAAGAAGGAAATACCTTTAATAATGTCACCTAAATAAGTTCAAACATGTGAATCAACCTCAGTGTTTGCTAAATAAAAAGTCACTCATTATGTTTTTGAAATAAGAAAAAAATAAAATTGTGTTTGTAAAAAAAAAAAAAAAAAAAAAGATAAAATGATACCAAAGCAACAGGTATGGGGATTTACAGAATATGAAGGGAAAATACGTGAATTTTCAAGGAGCTGATAGAGAGAGCTCATCTTCCAACCCAACATTTTCTGAAGCAATACAATTTCTCCCTCAAGTCAGAGGCAGCCTTCCCATGCATTTGGCCTTCCTTCCCTGTGCACAATTAAGTGGCTGGAGATGGGAGGGACTGGAGGAATACTGAACACCTGCCCTAAAAGCACATTTAGAAACACAGCAGGAAATTTATGGACTCTGCTAGGGACTCTTTGCATTATAATTTTTTTCTCTTAAAAGCTTAAAAATATTAACTTAGAGAGGTAACATGTTGATGGTATATTATGGATAAGGCACTGGGAGAAACAGCTTCTGATAAAACAACTCACAAGAATTCTAGAGCTGAACCGGCTGCTGCAGGATGAAAGGACCTTGTAAGTCACATCAGTAGAAGGCCAAGAGGAAATACAGGCACTCATGAAGGAGCTGTTATTGATTTTAAAATTGCGGCTGGGTGAGCTCACCGTGCCAAGGTGAAAGAAGGGCAAGTTGAAGATGGGTGAAGGGAAGGACATAAGTGTGAGACCAGCTTCAATGACATCACAAAGCTGCCTGGGCACGCAGGTGGAGATCTCTGACTCCAGATGAGACAAAAAAGAAAAACTTAGAATGATGGAAAGTGATTCATCCTATGCACTTATACTCAGGGTCCTTAAATCTAAGTGTAATGTTATTCATTGAATAAGCAACTTATAAGATTTCTGAGACAAGAAAAATATACAATCATGGATCCTTACTCTAGGCAAATATATCCTCACTTCTGTGTATCTGATTAAATCCAGTATGATTATAAAAAAAATTTTCTCTGAGAATGATATTCTCTAGAACACTGACAAGGATAATATAAATCATTACCCACAAAATATGAATTACTTTGGTATAATACATGTTGTTTTAATCAACATGCTAGTATAAACATATTTTAAATATCAAATATTTGATCATGAAATAACTTATTTGAAGTATGAAACCTGAGAGAAAAGAAAAACATGTTTTAAAATATCATTAAGTGAGGTTTAAGAGATGGCTCCGTGGTTAAGAGCACTCACGGTTCTTCCAAAGGTCCTGAATTCAATTTCCAGCACCCACATGGCAGTTCACAACTACCTGATGCTTCCTTCTGGTGGGCAGGTATACATACAAACAATATATATAAGATATATAAATAAATAAACAAAAAATTAAAATATCATTAAGTAACTGATAGTAATATGTTTTTCAGGGACATGTGAAATATTTGAAACTTAAATAAAAGAAGTGTGATACTTTACTGAAAATTTCTTATTGGCCAGGCAAAATTATAATTTCACACCCTTCTCTCAGCAAAGTGACTCATAGGGGTAGATCCAACTTCTCAAGAAACCAGGGTTCTAATATTTTCTCGAGTTTACCTTTCTCTGACTTTGGCTTCTCTTCCCTAACATATAACTATTAATTAGTAGCACCGACTTGTAAAAGTTTCCACACTTTGCTGATTCTGTTCATCCACCCTTTGTCCTCAAAGGCTACATATTCCTACCAGGTATATGCTTGAAAATGCACTTTTCTATCTGTAGTTAATATCTGCTTATTGTCAAAATATCAAACATTTGAGGCTTTATAATCAAATCCTAGTTTTCACCTTGTTTAATACACATGGTTTGGATTTGCTCTTAACAAACAAAAACAAAAAAACAAGCAAATAAACAATGTTCAGCATTAACAATAATTAATTCTCCAGCACTGGGGTGCTTCTTATGATTACACAGCACACTTCTCAGGAGACATCAAAGGACTTCAAGCAAAACCATCTGCTTGGCTGCTGCCCTGAAGTACCACTGTCCAGCAGGGAACCTGAACGTGGACTCACTTTTCTGACGTTTACTCCAGTTGTATGAATTAACGGAAAGGACTATATCAATTCCTGCTGAGTCTGCCTGTAAAAAAGTGCCATAGCTAAGAACAGAGCTTTGGAAATGAGTAAATCTGGCTTCGTGTCCTTTGACATCTATGGGCTGTCTGAACAGACAAACTCCTCATTCTAAGTTTTCATTCTTAAAATCTATAAAAGGGAGATAAGAATAAGAATAAAAGCCATCTAGGAGGTTGTTGCTTGAATAAAAGTAACAATGTTTATAAATTAACTAGTAAAACCTTAAAAGTAGCAAGTGGCCATGGAAGGTGAAGTATTTTGAAAATACTTATTTTTATATACATTCTAAAAATATTAAATCACTTTTGAATATATATGTCAAATGTTACACATAGATTATAAATAAAATGTATTTGAAAGACTCAAATATAAATTTAGTAAAACAAGCATTCACGCCTGTTGGTTTGGGTCTTTGGCTCAATGAATATGCAAAACTAGCAGACTGCTTTTATTCACTGATTTATGTTTTATTTTCTTCCTTTTGTTTACATTTTTGTTCTCATTCTCATTTTATTCCAAATAATTTAGGAAACTTTCATTTCAAACAATGAAAATTAATTTTCCTTCTTCTTAGGAAATTAGAATATTAGCATTATCATGTATATACTTATTTAAAATCTACATAAAATCATCACATATTGGAAGCATATATTTTGCATATTTCTTTCCAATTTAATGAATAATTTTAATTCATTTAAATTACTCTTAACTTAAATTTTTACCTTATAAAGATATTTTAAAATAATGTGTGCTCTCATTTAAATAGAATAACAATTACTGAGAATTACATAGAAAGGTAAAGGGAGCACAGTACATTTTATCACACTACCCCCTTTTCTCCTTTGTCTTAATAAGTAATGTTATCATGAACACCACATACAAAGTCTTCAATGTCCTGATTCAATTTTTTTTCTGTAATGTATACTTATACTATCAAGAAATTATGTATATATATATATATATATATATCCCATTACAGACTTTACAAAAAATCCAGAGTGGTTATGGCTTCTGTTTTTCATATTGTATAGGCTAACACAGAGTGCTATCTACCACACGCACAGTAGAACACTGCATCTAGGCCCCTCTAGAACACAATGCACCATTAGGCATCCCATGAGTTCCCCCCTTCCCAGGAGGCCTGTACCCATCCCAGTTGCCATAGATGGCCGTCAGACATTTGGAATGACATCAGGAGACAATCTGAGCAGGCTCTGCCCTAAAGAATTCTGCTAGCAGAAGACTGAGGATATCAATGTCTTCTTGGCCAACAACTGCATTCCAAAGGTCAACTGGGGAGAAAAGAGGATGGACTTGGAGTGCCCAGTGCCTTTTCAGCAACCAGGCAGCTAACAAGCAGAAGGCAGCCAACATGAGGGCTAAAAGTAGCTTGGAGACTGCACACCTATGAAAAAGTCAACCTGACCTAATAAAACATAGAATTTTAAGTCTAAAGAGATTTCCACTTCTTCAAAGGAAAAACTGAGGACCTTTTCTCATCCTGAATCAATCCGCATGTCTCTGATGACCTAATTCTTTCTCTATGACAGCTCTCTCAGCTCAGTCACTTGTTGACTAGCACCTTCATTCTTCATAACAATGCACAAAGTACATCACATTATGTTCAACATTTTACACATGAGGAAACTGAGTCACAGAGAAGCTCAAAGTGTGAGTCCATTGCCCTGTGTTTTGTCAGTTGACTTTTGACTATGCTCTCTTCAGAGTCCCATCAGCCTTCTCATTTGTCAACTATGGGGAAGCTGAGCCTTTTCCTTCATCTGCAGAGAACTGAGACATCTTCATATAGGGTCTTGGATTTCACATAGTATGAGAAGAATCCTTTCAAATATGAGCAAATGTTAAATTGACAAGAGAAACAGATGATGATTCAAATATGGATCAATCCAACACTTAAAGGAATTATCGTTTTAAAATTATTTCCCATTTGTGAATATGCTGATGTCAACAGAGATCATTTTCCTTAAGGGTTAATTACCATAAATTGGCAGAACTTATATATACATTCATTTCAACTAACAACAAAAATTGTAGAGAACAAATATGGCAAAATAAATCACCTAATAATCTACTGAAGTCCTTAAATTTATGCTTAGTCTAAGATTTCATAGCACATGCTGCTTATTCACCCACCATGCGAAGTACTACTTTTAATTTCATTCTGTTTATGTTATTAACATTTCTGAGCAAGTCCCACCCTTATGAAGTCAGCGAATTTGATATTTTATCAAATTTGAGGAAGATTATACTTTGCTACCAAGTCTCACCTCAGATAACATCTTTTTCTTTGACTTTAGTATTGCTTCTTATCTCTTATTTTAAAAGTATAATGCTAGTTCTGAGTAAGTTTTAAGTACAAGTAAACACCGAATTACATCTCAATTGTTCTCTTTGCAAAAGCATTATGTGGTTGTCTGACGTATCAATCATACAGGTTAAGTTTGTGAGACAGTCTTCATGCAGCTTATTCCTTATTAAATCGAATTCTCTGGGGTGAATACCTAGAGACATTCTCTCTTATAAAAGGATAATTCTACCTAAAATTTGTCAGGGCACCTTCCTGTGCTGTCAGTTTGCCTAGTCATGCCAGCCGAGGTGTCCAGGCCAACAGAAAGGATACTAAACCCATCAGAGGGCTTAGGCTTCTTTCCAAATGTAGAGATGTGGACCACTTAGTGTCTCTGTGCTTGACTTGCCTTTCTTATTTAAAAGCAACAAGAAGGTGCTGGTACTGGGTGTTTCCCAGAATCTTTCTCAGCATGCAAGACACCAAAATTCAGATTTTACAACTTTTGAACTAGAGCTGATATAATAGAAGTGCAGACTGACCTGGTATCAAACATTAAGCATTTTTAAGCCAGCATTTTAGCTTAAAAATCCAGCCCCCAGTATGATTCCATATAGTGATGGACATAGCTCCCTATCTCAAAAGTCCCACTACCCACAAGGGCCTATTGAGCAGTTAATATATGGACAATGTGAATGAAGAAATGAATTTTCCTTTTAGTTTTAATTAACTTGAAAAGCCACATGTTAGTCCAGCAGCTGTCTTATTCGTGGCAGTCTTCAAGAAGGAGGCACAAACTTTTACATTTTATAGACATAGAGCCCCTGTGCTCTACAACGTCTTTGATGTATTCTTTCCACCACACTTGCTCTCTTTGATACAGAGCCTCAGACAGGCAAAGAGCATCACAAGATTCTGCATTTCCTAATGGTTATTTTTGCAGAGTGTCCCAACACTGTTTCCAAGTGGTAACAAATGAAAGTTGTGCAAGAGGAAAGGAAGTTTTCTTATTTGGGCTTGCTTTGGATTTTCCTTAGCCTCCCAGTTCTCTTTCTAGTTGTGACCTTTACTATGCCAAGACTTGCCTATATCCACACAGGCAGTTTAACTGCCAGAGTTATTGGTTGGCTTTTAGTTAAAAAAAAAAAAAAAAAAAAAAAACTTCTTGAGAATCTAAGTGCTTAGGGATTAAATCTAATTCTGGGCCATGATCTTTTCCTATTAGTCTATTAGATTTGTTAAAAATCCGGAATGCCATAGGACAGGGCGGCTGGATCTGCCCAAATCCCCTCTCCCTCTCCCCATTGCAAAATGCTTGGACCGCACCAAGTAGCCAGAAAGTCAGACCACGTGCCAGCACTTTGTGCGCTGTGTGTGTGGGTGGTGGGCTCCTTTTGCTGACCCCAGCTGATTAGGGAGGTCGTTCGCAGCTCACCTCCAGCTCCTTGTTAAAAAAAAAAAAAATTGGGGGATCCTAAAAAACGAGACCAGTAGAGAAACTCCACCAGCGCCGCCACCGCGCGTTTCCAAAGCACACCCCACTGCCTTTACTCCCTCCTCCATTCCCCGGAGCCCACCACGCTCCATCTTTATCGGCGCGCTACCGATCTCTTTCCCCCAAGCTGAGACATCTCCTCTCTAGCCGAAGGCAGAGCGGCACACCCCTTCCTGTCCCGGGTACAGACAAGTCCAACCCCCTGCGCACCCAGGCCCAGCAGGTCCGTCGGAGGGCCCGGCCTCCTCCTCCCAACCCGAGGCTCACTCACGTGGCATACGCACCCCCCCCCCCTCAAAAAAAAAAAATAAAAACAAACCACACACACACTAGAAGCCTGGGAGCTCTAGAAACTCGCGGGGGAAAGAGTCCCCACCCCCTGAGCTCCGTCGGCCTCGAGAAAAGTGGTGGGAGGAAGTAGCGACCCGCGGAGAGAGAGAAGATCGGAGGGGAGAGCTGTGTTGGAGGAGAGGACCAGCAGTAATTGGGTGGCGCTGCGGTCATTGCGCCTCTCCAGTCCACCCAGTCAGCGGGTCCGCTTTCAACGCAAATCAGCCGGAGGGATTGCTTCTGCCTGCAATCAATAACTCAACCAGTGAGCTGCTGAAACCAGAGGCGTCCTTCGTCTGCTCTTTAAGGGGCCCTGTGGACTGAATCCCAGCCCTCTGCTTCCCAAACAAAGAAGTGGGTACCAAAATGCCGGACGAAATTTTTAACCCCAAACTTCCACCGCATCCCCAGGCTTTGATCTTTTAAAATGAAAAGAGCACAGACCTAGTAAGGTCTCTAGAAGAAAGGATTAAAAGAGGAAGCGTGACCGTCTACTCCTTAGATTTCAGGTCTCTTGTGATATTTCAAGAAATGGAGTAGAACCAGTGTTTCAATAAGCATTTAACAATGGTGAGAGTAAATGTAAAGTCCCATTAAATCTAGCTGTCTCTCTGGATGCTTCCGAATCAGCCACACACGTTGATGCAAATTGCCAATTAAGCCTTATGTAGACTTACTGATAGAAGAAAAGAAATGTATCAGACTTTGCAGAGGAGTGTTTTGAGTTTTTTAAGCATATACTTCAGGTTATATTTCATGAGGAGTAAGGTGAAGAAGTTCTGGGAGATGTATCATGATTTTCACTTAATATACATTAAAGCCAAGCAAGAACTGAGAGAAGGGGTTGGGCAGAAAACTTGGTTCTGAATACCAGACCAATTTGAGACTTAGGCATGTTGAGCCTGGGCTTGAAGGATATAAATTCAGTTAGTAAAACTCTAATACAAGTCCTGCCCAAATTCTTCATTTCTCTGACTTGGGTATAATGTAATTAAAAACAAATCATATGAATGGCAACCCAGATGATGAGGTTTTTCTAAATGACTCCTCATTATGAAAAGTCCTGCTAAGACAAATGGGAATACCAATATTGGCCCTTGTGGTCTGCTGTGTCATGGTTGGTCCTTTTGGGGGACTAGTCCCATTTTAAAGCCAAGAAAAGATACATTAATGTTCCAAAGTCATGGAAAGCTGGTCTGAGACAGATAATAGAATACAGGAGTACTTGTTTATGCTCCACACAGCTAAACACTGCTTGAAAGGAGAAGGTATTGTTGCTAATAGAATTCATAAACACTACTGAACCCACATCATTAACCCCAAAGTATTTTAAGTGGGTCTTTATGCATTGCATAAAATGAGCCTTTTTTGAAATGGCTTAGATATTACAAATTATTATTTAGATATTATGACTTAGATATTATTACAAATATCTCCCAGTTTGACAAATCTTGTTTGCATGAGAAATTATGGATTTTACTTTATTTTTTTCCCTGTAATTCTTCACCAGATATAAGAATCAAAGATGTAAAAGTAAAGATAAAGCTCTTAGCCCTCATATGACTGCTGAACTGAGGGAGGCTAATATGTAGGGCATCCCACACCAGAGGAGTAGGATAGTTGGGAGAGGAGGAAGAGGGTGGAAAGGTGGAACCAGGAGGGGTGGAGGGAGGGGACTGTGATGGAGTTGTAACTTGAAGTAGCAAATAAACATTAAAATAAAGTAAAGATAAGTACAGGCTCACCATGTCTGAGATGAAGCATACAATGAAATCTTTCTTTGATAAATCAAATCCTTCGTACTTTACAGGGTCTTTACCACACACAGTACTCAATCTACATGTTGAATGGTCTGCTTGGGATAAAGCTGTACCTAGCGAACTACTGAAATTTAGAAATGTGCCATTACTTATTTTAAAAATTGTGGACACTATTACAATTGATCATTTCTTTTCCTTTCTAGCCAATGCAAATTATTTGGGTTTAAAATAATGTGTTGCTACTTTAGAGGTTTTTTTTTTTTAACCATAACTATCAGAATCTACTTCAATGTCAGCTTTAAAGAAAATAACTACTTTGTTTTCTATACTTAAACATTTTTTAGGTGCCAAAAAGAGCTGAAAACTGTGAAGTAACCTCGGGAGGGATGAGGTGAAGCATGGAAGGCAAATGGCTGTGGCGGTAAAGAAGTGTGGGTGGTGAGTACTCACGTTTGTCATCTGCCATGAACTTACCATAAAAGGAAAACCACCAGAGTCTTTGTCTCAGAGTATTTAGAATGTTGACACATGTGACAGTGATACAGCTGCATTGAGCTGGCCGTTCTCCTCTTCATGATATGAGCAATGCCATGGGTCCCACTGCCTTTCAAGGCTCACTTTTGCAAGTGTGCCCTGCAGTTAGTCTGTTTCTAGGAAGTTGTGTACATCATCATGGGACAACTACAAAGAGATTAAAATATGGTTTATGTCATGGAATTTCAAATCTTATCATGTTTCTCAGATTTTTCTGAACTTTTGTGTTCAATTATAGTTGTGTCGAAAGTATTCTGGCTGAAGAACAAATACTATACACTTGAATAATCTTGAGGGGTAGATTAATCTATATCCTTTCTTCATCTCAGGGTAGGTTGCTGTGGCAACCGCCCCAGCTCACTTTAAAATAATTTTTAAAGCTCACTTCAAGAGCTACACCCAGCGTGGGCCAGGCTTAAAAGCAGGCAGACGCAGTGCACAGGGCTTTCGTAGACTGCTGCTTTAACGTAGGGAAGCAGAAGAAAGGAGGGTGGGGTAAGATGGTACAAAACAGAAATTGGAATGTTAGCTTTTCCTAGAGCTAAAACAATCACTGTGCTCGGTATAACTTTAGTTGTTTAAATGTATTGTTAGATAAATCCTTGGAGAGAGGTAGCTAACGTTTATTTATATTTAATATTAAGTACTTATAATAATTAGTGAAAGGAATATTGGTAATTACATACACACCACGAGAGCACACGATTGGAGGGGGGGCAGTGTTAATAGCACATCAATTCCAGCCATGGCTGCATCCTTTTTTCTTAAGGGTAAGTTGCTTTTTATTAACTGAACAAATCCCTAGATTCTCACACAAAGGATATAATAATTATCTTTATTTTTCAAACACAAGTATTGGAGAGCACATGTAACCTAGCAAAATTAGGCCTAGAAAGGATTTATCTATTAATAAGACACTTTTTGTGTTTTTCAATGGTGGCTATCAAATGATAAGCCTTGTGTATGCCAGGAAGTTAGTCCTGTGCTACTGGGTCGCATCCCAACCACAAATCTGAACTGCTTACAATATCCTAAATCTCTCAATACCTAGACCAAACTACTTCCTACACAGGAAAACATTCTGATCCTCACCAAGTGCTATTAGGTAGCAAGAATCACCAGTTTGTATAAATTGAAGAAAATGAATAATTCAAATCTGGAGTTATTTAAAGGCAACAAAATACACTCTGGATTAACCACCCCATGGATTACTACTAAATAATTTTATTTATTTGTTTACTTGTTTATTTATTTCCAAGAAGCTACTTCCCTTCCATTTCAGCTACAAAGGTTTATGTGAGATATGTGAGGGAAATTAATGTTAATATTAGCTTAGCTCACACATAAGGAAGAAGCTAATTCTACTGAGGGAGAAAAAGCTTATATTTTAAGAGGCCAATTGTAATATGTCTTAGACCCAAAGTTCATATCATCCTTTTTTCTAAAGGGTAAGTTGCTTTTTATTAACTGGACAAATCCCTAGCTTCTCACACAAAGGATATAATAATTATTTTTATTTTTCAAACACAAGTATTGGAGAGCACATGTAACCTAGCAAAATTAGGCCTAGAAAAGATTTATCTATTAATAAGACACTTTTTGTGTATATTTGGGCTGAACATACCTTTGAATGTTTATACTACCATTGACAAATATGGACTTATTACAATGTATATTACTAAATAATTCTTCCACACGAGAAGAGGTAAAATAAAAGTTTCCTCTTGAATAAAAATAAATCTAAATCTGAAATGTATTGTAGTAAATAAAAATACCCTCTATAATTAACTACAATAGCATGACTGAAATTCATGTATTGGCTGTATCTACTTTGTCATGTAACATAGGCCATTACAGTTCATTAAACTAATTTAGAGGACGAGGACAATAAGTTCTTATGGTCCTTCTTATGGTTTGTTCTGTGAGGATCTCTGCAAAACCTCAAAAATAATCTAAACTTCCATTTGCAGCACCATATCTAGATATGCCTTAGTATTCAGCATGTCTGAGCATCAGAGTTTGTACCTCTAGAGATGCCACACTGTTTACACAAACTCCTAGTAGTCACACTCACTATATGAAAGAAAGGCAAGCACAGGATAGTGTGGATACTAATTTTCGAAAAGCATAACAAACAAACAAAACCGCACTGTGTCACAAAGCAAAAGCTTTCTGACAGTTTCTCATGCTTTCCTGTAATAAAGTAGGTGTACTAATCACTAATCACACCGGTAAGGAGCCAGAGGCTTGAGGATTGTTCTGATGTAGTTTAGTTTGCCTATAAAATCAACTTTCTGCTGTCAAGTAAAGTCTTTGGAGAATGCCTAAGTGTTGAGCTCACTGCTCTGAGAGAAGCTACTAAGTTCAAACAGCCTGCACAATGAGACAGGAGGCTTTTTAAAGGACATTGTCCTGCATTAAAATAGTCCTCTGCAGGCGAACGTACTGAAGAGCTTACCAGGAAATGCAGCCTGCCATTGGGTTAAATGTATACCGCTGAAAGGAGGTTTTTAAGTGAGGAAATATTTTCAATTAGTTAGATATTTGATTGTGCTACTGTTCTCTACTCTCTCATACTTTCGGTGTTATGATCCTCTGTGAACTTTCTTTTCCTCTATAATATTAGAAAAATCATGTGTTTTGGATGTTTTACCCAATCTACAGTACGCCCTGCATGCAATGTTTCACTGGGTTTTTTTTTTTTTGGGGGGGGGCGACGATTTGTAGACCAATTGATATATTTCATCTTTAGCTTTTTGGATGTAGTGTAATTGACTAGGACAAGGAAGGTCCCAATATCTAGCATCCCCTTTTTTTTCCTAAGTATCAATTGTTTGTTAACCTATATTTTTGCTAAGGAAAAGTATTCAGCAGACTTAACCCTTAACATAAGTATTCTTATCAGTCTCTGTTCCTGTTTCCTGTGCAGCTGAAACTCTTCAGGGTAAGTGAAGTCACCCGCTATCGGCCAGGGTAGCCTAATGCATTTGGGATGTTGGTTTGGTTCACTTGCCAATGACCTGGATAAAGTCCAGTAAGTAAGGTATGGAAGAGACACTAGAGGAAAGGAGAGGGGATTCTTCGAGGAAGCTGTCCCCACGGTAAATATTTCCAGATTGATTCGAAAGTTCATGGCCCCGCGATAAGGTCGAGATTTCAAATACTTGCAATTATTTTATTACCAACATTGGAGAGTCCTTGCGGCTCACTTTCTAGCTTAGCCCTCCCCGCTTTCAAGGCCAAAAGCTTTGTACATTCTGGGCGGGCAGGAAGCGCAAACTGTAGTCATCCTGATCCTGGCTTTTACACGCGTGAGCAACGGAGGAGCGCGCGGACCCAGAGCAAGAATGGAGTGGCTACCGCGAATCCAAAGAGGGGTGGGGGGAGTCACTAGAGCAGCTCTTAGGGTCGCGCTCCTATTGGTCAGATTGGGAAGATCCCGACTTCAGCAGGACTTTCCTGCTGGCTGGCTTGCAGCCTCCCCGGGGGAGCGAGCGCACGGCAGCCGAGCGACCCTCCGAGCGTCCTCCTCAGCGGTGGGGAGAGAGACAGGGAGCCACCGCTCCCCGTGTTGTCTTCCCTTTCATGCAATAAAGAATTGTCATTAGGTTTGCGTATGGCATGTGCCATTACCCCACAGTAAAACTAAAATTAGCAAAATGTCAGGAATGGAAAGATTGATTCACCAAGATGCAATTATCATTTAAAAGTGCTTGATTGAGGTACTGATGTTCAGTGATTTATTCTGCATACCATATACATAATTAAAGTAGTGTAGTGGAGTAATTTATCAATCTAGTTGAGACTGGAGGGGTGAGGAGGGAGCTGCAGTATGTTTGTTTTATTAAAATGCTGCGAGGTCTAGTCCCGCCCCCCTTTTGCAAGAGTGAAACTGCTGATTTCCCCAGCTCGGGAGGAAAGGCAACGGTTTGGGCTGGTAGGGATAGAGAAACGGAAAGGAAAAGGCAGCGCCAGGCAAAGGCAAGAATAAAATGAAAGGGGGGGGGGGCGCACCGGTGCGTACGTGCTGCTTAGAACCCCAGCCCCGTGTGCTCGGCATTGCTTGCTACCCCCGCGTCCCCTCCCAGTATCCTTACATCCCCCCACCCCTCCCCACCCCCGCTTTTATACGCGACGTTTCTAAGGCTGTGAACTGCTCTCCTTTTCCCATTCGTCTTCTGTCACTTCCTTCCTGGACGCAGTTTTCTGGACGAGTCTGGTTACTTTTAATCCCACCGGCCAAAGAGAGCCACTTTCTCCTCTTCCACCCACTCCTTCGCTTCCTCCACCTTCCTCCTCCTCCTCCTCCTCTTTCCCCTCCTCTTCCAGAGGCTTCAGTGCGCGCGCGACTGCGCGACCCCGCGCGCGCCTCCCCTCGCTCCCCCTCTCTCCGCGCGCGCGCGCGCGCGCGCACACACACACGCACACTTGGTCTCCAGCTCTCTGCTCGCTCGGCTCGCAGTCACAGACACTTGAGCACACGCGTACACCCAGACATCTTAGAGCTGCTATTGGATTGACTTTGAAGGTTCTGTGTGGGTCGCCGTGCCTGCAGCTTTGAATCAGGTGGAGAAGCACTTCAAGGCTGGACGAAGTAAAGATTATTGTTATTTTTTTTCTCTCTCTCTCTTCCTCTCTTTTAAGAAAGGAAAATATTCCAAGGACTAATCTGGTCGGTTCTTCCTTCATGTAAGTACCTCTGACATTTCTCGAAAAGAATAGAAATAGCCTGGTTATTGTCTCTGAAATCTGTACCAGTCTCTTCCAGGCAGTGGATCCATCCCAACTCCTTTTTGGAAGGCTTAAGTTAAGGCTTGTTGTGCATTCTTTTCTTTAAATTACACAATTTTCTTGTGTGTGGCTGAAAGTAACTTTTTAGATAGTAGTATCCGTTTACCATCCATTATTGAAATCACTTCTGACTCCTTCCCGTCACATCAGTTTGTTTAAAGTTTCATGAAGTTAGTTCACGTCATTAGCATGCTTGCTAGGGTGGAGAACGTGGATCCTAATGGATTTTGGTATTTCGCAGACTGTTCTTTGACCTTGAAGTAGGTGTCTTAAAATTTAGCAGTTAGTTCACTGTGCAAAGACGTTCCTATGAGTTGCCCCCAAAGACTGATTTGCCCTGGGTTTGGATCCTGAGCCTCTAAATCTTAGGATGACTTTAAGCTAAGGCAGGGCTGTTTGCCAGAGGCCACCTTTGTGCATCCTCTTTCCTCACCAAAGTGCTGGCTTCAGAGAGCTTAATTGGTGGGGACCAGAAGCAGTTGCCCTGACCATGGTAGTCTGTGCGTTGCACAGTTCGTGTTTGGATTTGAGCATATGCACTGTTGTTTAGACCAAGGGAAATATTAAGCTATTTAAAAACAAACAAGATTAAGTCACTTAGCCTGCCTCCTGTTTGGACTTTGGATAAAAGTTACCAAACTAAGTGACAAAGTTGGTCATAAAGGAAGTCTGTAGAGACGGGGGCACATTGTTTATTTTATTATTGCGTATTATGCAAGTGTTTGAGTGCAATGCTAATTTATTTCCTCTCCAGAGCAAGGATACTAATTCTTAAGGAACATTTTCTATCCGAGCCATTTTGTACTGTTATACATGCTAAGGTTATTCTTTGTGAGACGCCTTTCCCTCACGTTTTTGAAATGGATGTCTTCTGTATAAAATACTTTATATGTAAATGCTGACACTGTAAGTAGATCAGGCTCTTTGCCAGTTTTTTAACCGGTCCTTGGTGGAGAACTGCTTTGACACAAAGTGCATTTTACTATTGTTAATGTGATAGTAACTCTAACAGTAACTGTCTTATAAAATGCTTGGTAACTGCATATGTTTTCTAAGTGCTGTAAAGAAAACTCCAGTCGCCTCTCTGTGCCTATCTAGAAGAATGACCAGACTCCCTTTAACTGACACCTTGCAATGGAATTGTGGTTGCAGAGTAAAGATCTTTATATGGGACATAATAATTCCCCTCCCTAGAGACTTGCTAGGACATGAAATGTGACCACCTATGAGCCACACTTAACCTTGTAGCCATAAAGATTTTAGCTTTGAGTGCATCAACAATTTTCAATTAACAGTTAAAATATGTCATTTAATTTTTAAAATAATGTCAGTTTGGATAGTCCTAAAAAACAGTTTAGTATGTAGAAGTATGGCTCAAATAATGTTTTTGTGCAGCTCTTGATGCAATTACAAAAAGAAAAGTGTAGCCAGTAAACCACATTATTATCATCTAGTATAAGCATGAAATTAATTATTAAGCTTAAAAGTAGTCCTAAAGCAAGTGCATGGTAGGTGAAATGAGATGTCCTTATATCCTATCTCCTCAAGAGGGAAAAAAATCCTTAAAGCCATGAATTTTTACACTATTTGAAGGATAGTACATTTAATTATGTGTCAGATTCCAAACTTGATTCTAAAAGTATTCATTGAAATATACTTAACACATTATTTTTTGTTTAAAATTTTGTTCCCCAGGCAAGTTAAAGGGCCAGGAGTTGGAAGTTATCTTTATTTCAAATTGTGCTAAACTTTATTTTTAAAAATTGCTATTATTAATATCGTTCAGTTTTGGAATGTGTTGAGTAGTTCTCGTACTTCTTACTAAGAACAGTATTTTACTTCATTCATTAGCTACACTATTTTCATCTTGGTTGGTGTGCATGTGAAAGTATTGAGGGCTAATAGTCAAATGTGCCATTTACTAAATATTATTATTTTTACATTGGTTGAAATAACAAAATGACCACAATAATAAGAAGTAACTTTCTACCCTTTCAAAGGTGGTTATAGTTTTAAGTTATGTAATCATAGACATTAACTTTCCCGGGAAAGACACTAAGAGCCACAGGAAACTTCAATCACAAAGACTTGTTATTACTTGCCTCATTGTTATTTTTCTTTATAAACAGGTTTATTTTGCAAAATTTTAGGGATTTACTCATTCCTACAAGAAAGGAACTCTCTAGTGATTCCTGAAAATTAAATTGTGCAACACAGTATATTCTATAGTTTTCAAATATATTTTAATTTTTGCCTACACCTTACTCAATGAATAAGTTGAATAGCACACAACTATGACTTTCTAATAAATTATTCATTATATTCAAATTTCTTTAATAGAGAACTATACTAAAAACTCTTTGGCAAATGTTAGCATCATCTTTTAAAACTTTCTTCTGATTATTGTAGTATATTTTGTGGTTTTTTTATTTCCCAACTCTTTGTGCAATATATTTGAGTCTAAGAAATCTCAGAAATGACAAAAATAGGGAAATATTCTGATAGTAATAACTGTACTACATAACAAAAAATAGTTATTAAACAGAGAACTAAGGTTTTTCAGGACAAGTCAAAGCAACTTGGAGACATTTAGTGTGCAGTTAAAGCTCACAATGTGGACTGCAAAAGGATTAGTAATTAATTTTTAACTTTTTAAAGTAGCATCTTTTAGGAAAATGCCTCCCAAGTTAATATCTAAATGTAGAAAAGCATGCATATTCCTTTTACACATATATAGTCATGAGATGGTTTCGACCAAATAAAAAGCTTTAGTCACATAGGGAAGAAGAGCTGACTGTGATCCCATCCTCAACACTGTACCTTAATCTCACAGATTGATGGATGTTCCTGCATTCAGCAAAGCTTGACTCTTCAGTGATGTCTGTCACCTTTAGGAAATCAAACCAGATTACAGAGGCAAGTGACAAAACCAAAGCAATAACACTCTGTACATCTTACAAAAGGCAGATTACATAGTTCACATGTTACTCGGATAGGGTAAAGATAGAAGCTGATTGCTGAGGAACCGCGAGACACTCTCATTCCAAATGATTGCTAGATAAGTATGCCACAACCCTGTTGCTTCATGCTTATAAAGGGCCATTCAAACAGTAGAAAACTCAGTTTTCAAATAATAGGCTTTCAGTAGTGCAGTAAAAGAAAATATGTTCTTTCATGTGCTTTTTCATTGCTTAAATTTTAAGTTCCATCAACTCTCTATGAACAGATAGCAAGTTGTCTGTTTATGTGAAGTAGTTACCGTAAAGCTTAAAAGCATTAGGCATTTTCAGAAGTGTTGTGTAGCATGCAGAGCAGAATTTTCCAGAAATAAAACAAACTCATGGTACTAAAAAAAATTGATCAAAAAATGATTAATTGTCAATACTCTAATACTCTGTATTTTGTTCTGTTTCTAACTATATTCTTCATCAAGATGAGTAGTTAATGTAGTCATGAACAATTACATTCAAAATGCATCTTGATAGATGTTTATTAGTGAGATAATATATATGTACATGTCTATTTTATTAATGTTAAATAAACATCATTCTTTATGACAAAATATAATGGTTTGAGACTTTGTCAGAGAATAGTTTTACCTGTAACATTTTTAAAAATTCAAATTTCATACACATCCAACACTTTAGTAATTTTTTGCTTCTTCTAAAATTGAAGCCCTTTTTTACCCTACTGATGCCTCCTAGTGTCTCGCACAATAAAACACTAATGAGTCATCCATAAATGTAAACATTGCATTTTCATTGCCTACATCTTCTGTGATACATAAAATTAATATTTATGTGTTTAATTTTCTGTGTGTAACTATAATAAGACAGGATACTTTAGTGAATGAGATGTTTCATCTGTGGATTTATGACACATGTAATTTCACTTCGACTTCACATTCTGCTAGGTATAATAAGTTCATACTTTCAGTTACAATTCATGTAATCCTTCCTTATATTAACTATTATTGAAAATGAAAAAATAGCAGATCTCCCATTTTGCAGACCTGGAAATTATGTAGTTGAGTTCATCATCGAATGGCCATTAAAAAGATGGTAAAAGAATTCATCACTTCATTTAAACAAAACCCCCTCAAGAGAAACCGACTTTTCTTAACTTCATGTCTTCATTCATGCAAATTTCTATGTGAATGTTGCATTTGAAAGGTTAAGAAAAAATAACAGTAAAGATAAGTTCACACCTTTCTCATAAAATGGCAAAAGATTAGGGAGTAGATTTCTCTGTGTGTTGGAAAGAGGCTTATGAGAACATAATTTCCCTGGACTCATAGAGTGCTGTCATGAGGTGGACACTAGTGGACATCAACTTCAGTGAAAATTGTCTGTCCTTAGGATCATGCTTGCATACCTGTGACTTCTAGCAACTCTGAATCTACCCAAGACAATTGCCATTTGAATTTATGATTTTTTTCTTTAATACAATTATGAGAAGTGCATTCCCGTAATAGTTCTTAATTCAAATTCAAAGGCTTGTAACATCTGTGGGCCTCCTCCTGAGTTGTCACAGTGCTAGTGTGCGCACTACATTCATAACTTTCAGTAATACAGTGTTCTGAGGACCCAAGAGCAAATACTAGACCTGAGTTTGGTTAGTTGTTACACACACAGTGAGGGGTGGAGAGGGAGGGGGCGGGAGGCAGAGAGAGAGAGAGAGAGAGGCGGGAGGCAGAGAGAGAGAGAGAGAGAGAGAGAGAGAGAGAGAGAGAGAGAGAGGAGAGAGATTTGATTAACATACAGAGAATATTAACAGCATTTGCCTATTGATTATTTTGTTCTAAGTTAGGCAATGGTACAGTGCTACTACAATTCTTCGCTTGTTGGACAAATTTCAAAGAATGTAAGGGGGTGTGTTCCTTTCATTTAAGGAAGCAAACATCTAGGAAGGGGTGGGCCTTTCCCACAGGAGCTGCATTTCTTCCCTTGGAGAGTTGAGGCAAATATGTGGTATGTAAGAAAATGGAGTATGAGAAATAGAATGATTTGTAATGATCTGTTCTAGTGAGTAAGCAAAGAAAACTATTGAGATTTTTTTCCTGAAAAACAGCTCCTGTTGGTGACTTAATGCTCCGTGCTAAAATAGTAATAATAATAATAATAATAATAATAATAATAATAAATATAAATTTAAAAATCCATGAAACAAACAAAACATTAACATTTTCAGTGTTTATGCCCACAACTATAAAGTACACAGAAATAATTTTAACAACTTCACATTGTGCATGGTAATAAGACATGAAAATAAAGGGTTCTAGACACATACATTTCCCGGCCCCGTTGTGAGACTGTGTAAGTAGCACTAGTGTTTCTATCTTCTTTTCGTCCTAACAAAGAAGTCTGTGACAAAGAATACTATAATAAAATACAAGAACATTGAAGAGATAATCTAATATAATACTATTTTACATTTCCTTGCTCTCACTGCACAAAGAAAAGCTATATTCATATTAAGGAAGGAATTTATGTTACCTGTTAAATAAATCTATGGTTTAGCTTCATTGGCAAAACAAGTGACATTTGCTATCACCACCATGTATCTGCTATACATTGCTATTCTAGTGCAGAACTCCAGTCTCTGTATTTGTTTTAATTTAAAAATACAACCAATATAAACCAAATTCAGAATACACATGAAGATAATTTTCTGAGGGCATTGTACAGGAAATCGGTGGCATGGCAAGCATTGTAGATCTGTAGGAATCAGTGCGAGACTTTATTAATTCTTAATGCAGAAAATTTGAAATGAATTAAGCAGTAATGTTCATCCTGCTTATTGAATGACAGTGTGAGTCTTCAAGTGCTGATTTAAATAAAGTCCCTTCAACTTGCTTTAGAGGCTGGAGGAAGCAATCTTTGAAGCAGTCCCTAGTAGGAACCTGATTTTTCCTAATTTCACCCTGAGAATCACCTGATGTTCTTCCTGCACCTTGGGATAGATAAGGTACATATGAAGATGTCGTTCATTGAGTTTCTAGCATGTTGAATTTTAAAAGTGGTAGATATGGTTCTTTGTTAGAGGATGTGAGCTGCTTAAAAGAAAACCAGCCAAAAACTGCATAGGTTTTAAAATATATCTGCAGTGTTTTCAGCAAGTTAAAATGGTGGCAAGAGAATACATACATTCCCCAAATCCCAAATATTGGCACCTTTGACTTACATATGCTCAGTTTTTATGAAATTAGACAATAGATTTGTCAATATAAATATAAGGACATTTGCCTAGGAGGGTAATAAAGTTGACTTTCATTTCTTATCTCCTAGTTAATTGTTGACCCTGCATAATGTGTATAATAAACTGTTTTTGGAAAGCTGATGTTTTTTAATGAACCTTGAAGGATTGGGATCTCTTTATAGTAATTTTGAAGATGTGGTTATTTAGCTGAAATATTCACTGGAACATTTTATTTTTAGAAATCATGGTCACACAAGGAAGGCTTTATAGGACCAACTACCTAATTGCAGTCACAGATCTCTTTAGTGAATGGACACACACAGAAGAACACATATTTTAAGAATATAATGGCCTTATTTTTTTATTTGCCACACTTTTATATCAGAACAAAAGATGTGTGTCTAAGCAGATGTTTTAAGTTATATCCTTCGTGTAGGTGAGTCTGTAAATTTACAATTCGACTTAAATGGTTTTGTGGGAAGGTAGTTTTGGAGAGTATAGAAAGAAAAAAAAAAGGAAGCCTCCAGTTACTATAGTTTCAGCTTTCTCTGTCTTTTTTTTCTTCTTCTTAAGAACAGTAATTACACTCAGGATAAAGAAAGAGAAATAAACTCTTTTAATTCTTGTTAACATCCACACAGTTCCTGAGGTAGAGATGGTGTATTTTTATTCTTTGTATGCAGGGCAGGTACTGGCAGCCAGGCTACAAAATGAAAACTTGCTGGCTGCGAATCAGATACAGTGCAGAGCGTCACATCATAAACTTCCCTCCCCTGTCTCGGAGTGATTTCAGCCCCAAGCAATGTCCTTTCCCTCCAGCTTAGGCTGAGCAGCAGAGGGCCTCCTTCCTGAGCAGTGGCTTTGGGAAAGGAAAGGCGCAATGCTTCCCTTCTTTAACTTGAAAACTCTGCCTCTTAAATCACTAAGACACTAACTGCAAACTGAATTCAGTCTGTTTCCTTTTTATTCCCATATAGCAGTTTAGACTGCATAAAACTGTAGGTGTGAGTTAGAAAATGGGATTGCCTCCCTACCCCCTACCTACATAGTACATGAAGGCCTGATCAGATATCTGTGGGATTTTGTTGTTGTTGCACAAAGAAAAATACAGTGGTTTCTTTTTAATGAAACTTATGCATTATATTGCAAATAGGCCAGATCATTTTGTGACTCAAATTAATGTCAAGGGTAGTTTTTTTTTCCTACTTATCTCATGAAATAGCTGCTCCACCACAATATGTGGTGCTACCATGATGTTTTATTGCTAAACATTCACATTTTTAATAATTATTAGGTTAAAATACAAAGAGGGAAAACATTTATATGTAACTTGATTAATACCATGTTAAATGAGTTGATTTCTAGAAATCTGCATTTATAATCCATGCACTTAAAACTATGGTCTGAAACATCTACTTCTCTGTGGCACATAAAGTAAAAAATGCTTACAAGTAGCTTTTAATTGTTAGTTACACTTTGAACCTTTACCAATGGGCTTCTTTTCTTTAGATCCTGTTACAAAATAATTTCTGGCTGCCAGGGTAGTGCATGCTCATTTGTGAGAGGTGGGGCCTGATTATTGCCAGCACACCTTTCTAAAACTGGCCTTCACCTTTGGAAATATATCAAATGGGACCCTTCAGGAGAAAGTGTTACTACATAATAAATATTTGTTCCACTTTTATTTTTAAACTAAATTATTGCTTTCACAGTGTTCTCACAGGGTGTAAGCCCTAGTCAGTAACAAACTAAACCAATTATTGATTATCTAAATAGCATTTACTAAACACCCCAACAAGTAAATATAACTTTATGTTCCTTTAAAATAGATAACTTAGATTCTTTTAATTTCATTTAAATGTCAAGAGAAACTATTTTTTGTCAAGACCAATGTATACATTTTTCTAACAAAGTTATAAAACATTAATATAACATATATCTGTCTCTTTATAAAAGTCGCATTAAGAAATCTCATGAGAATATCTATGAGCCAGAGCCATCTACCAAGAGAGAAGAAATATTGAATTTTGATGCATTTGTTACAAATGTAGACAAGAGTAAAAATGAGACATCCATTAAAAATTGTGTGAACCTTTGATTTTGCTTTAATTTAAAATATAGAATGAGATTTTTTTGTTTTTGTTTTCTTGAGATAGCTCACAATTGTGTGAAGGTCTAAATTACCACCTCTGATAAACATTGTTTCATCCACTGTCAAGTTTAAAGTGTGAGAATTTTAAGTAGAAAGTATACTCTCTTGATATTTAAATATAATACAAAATGATCTTGACTTTAATGCTTGAATGGCTCAGAATTACACCTAGTAGGTAGTTTGTCTCGTCAAGCACTTTAGACATTTTAAACTTCATTAACCAATAACTTCTTCAAGGTACCTGATTTCCATCCATATTAGAGGAGACTTTACTAAGTTGTTAGTCTTTTAGTAAAGGTTTCTGTGGTCAAGGATGTAGCTCTTCTCATCCTTCTTTGTTAACTGTTAGTAAGTCAAAATGTATTTTTAAATATCCAGATCTAATTCCATGTGGGTTGTCTATCTTAACTAAGGGAGAGCTGCAAACCTGACTATTTGAAAAAGCAAGTTTTGTGCACGATTTCACTTACTGGATTCATTGGAAATCCATTTAAAGTTTGTATAGGTTAGTGGTTAAGGAAATAATGCTGCCTACATTTTTCTCTTGCATGTGCACTTTTCATTACACATACTAAAAGCAATTTCCATAGTGACATGAACAGGTTTCCAAGGGCCTGTGTGAGTTTCTCAGTTCCAAGTTGTAGTTCCTTATGGCTCATTGGTCCAAACAGATTGACAATGTCTCTTGATCTGGCTGGAGTGAGATTGAGCACTATGTGAGCCATCTAGCTCTTTTCTTTCATTTAAGAAACAGTCTTAATGCGACTTCATCTTTTTTTTTCTTTATTTTTTAATATTTATTTTGGATCCTGATGATCTTCCTTATCAAAAAGAAAACCATTTGTATTGTAAAAGCACAGGCACGTCTAACTTGCTTTGACTACCCATGTGTGACTATAGAATTGTTCTCAGGTGTAAAGCTATTTCTTTACACTTCAGAGGAGACTGATGCGGTTCATCACTGGATAATATCATATCACAAAAGAGCTCCCAGCACTGATCTTAAAAGAGTAACCACTACAGGATAGTGTCTTTGTAAGGAGCTACTGTGGCTTTAAAAGTCAATGTATGGCACACCCACAGCAACAGTGAATAGTTTCATGAGATCTCAGGAGATGATACATTCACGGAATAAGCTGAACCAAATTTCAGCTTCTGTCCCATTCTATGAAGTGTGTGTGTGTGTGTGTGTGTGTGTGTGTGTGTGTGTGTGTGTACATGTGTGCACACATGTGTTGTTTGGAGTAGGAGGTGGAGGTGAAAGACAGCAGAATACATGAGGGGCACAGAGCATGAGAGGATGAGAATGGAGTCTGAAGCAAAGAGAAGATCATTTCAGCAAACATAGAGTTTAAAGAACCTATTACATACTCATTTGCTGTGCCTTGATCACACCAAACATGTTGTGCACCTGTAAATTGTGGAACATGATGGCGACTGCCACAGCTCCGATTGGGTTCAAAATCTAGCAGCAGGCAAAACCTCAGACCAGCATCTGTAAAATGGGGGTGATAGCACCCATCCCTTGAAATTTTTCTGAACGTTAAGTACATAGAAAAGCATTATGTAGACATCAAAGGAATGTCCAATAATTGTTAATCGCTGTAAATAGAGTAGTGTAAAATACCACTCTATTTTAACAGTTTTCCTTCTGAGTAATGAAGATCACTTAACAATACTTGAATAAATAATTTTTCTTTTTTTTTCTGTAATACATTTAGACCATTAAAATCAGGTGACAGTCAGGTCAAGTCTCGCATCTGGACACTATGTTAAGTCAATTCTAATGGCTGCTAAATACGATATACCTTTCTCCAAGAAAACTAAGTCCTTCCCAGGCCAGATGTTACTTGCAGAATTAGAAATGGGACCAGAGAAATAAAAATAATTTCATCCTTGACTTTTAAAAGTCATTTACAGCAGGTTTAGATTGTAGGTAGAGGATTGCTTGACAATAATAGTTGCAGTGGGATTTCAGTTCAAGAAAGTGGCAGATGCACGTAGTTACAGGTGCTCTGTGAAAACAGCGTCTACAAATTTTAAAGTCTTTTGTTTGTTTAAGTCAGTTCTCCCCCTTTGAGGACTCTATCAACACATCTTGTTTATTTTTCTTAGTTCACAGTTTGGTTGTTTGTGGTGATAGAATTGGTTATGAAGAATGAGTGGTATTGTAGTCATCTTTATGTTCATTCACAAGCATGCTTACTTGTAACAGGTATCATACAGAACCTGAATAAATGCTTCATATCTTATTTATAACGACAAAATGTACTTTTCTTTGAAGAGTTAAAGCAATAAGCAAATATTTATTTGATTGAGTGATAATTAACTCTAACTATAGTTCATCTCCTTGAGGCAGCAAACATTGAGCTTATTTTAGGTATTTTTATTTATGTGAGAAGAAATATAAAGCATACAAAATGCAGAATTTTATACAGGACTTTAGCACTTGACATTTAAAAGACACACTCATAAGTTTTTGTGTCCACTTAATTTCTCAAGAAGAAAAAAACATATTTTGATAGTAGGCAATGTTGACAAAGCTTTCCGAGTGTATACAACCTGGGGAGTTCTGTCTGCTTGAAATAGTTCTCCTGCTTTTGAATAGTGATCCTCTGGTGTGCACCTTGCATTTCAGCTTTCTTTTCTAACCCTGTTTTAATGCCTGGATTAAAGAGTGCTCAACGCATGGAATACTTGCAGAGTGGACTTCCCTGTGGTAAAACAGCATGGACAGCTCCCAACACTGCAATCAAGGGCGCTTCTAAAAGCTTTAATTTAAAAATAATAATAATAATAATAAGTCTGTGTGAAGATGATGGAACCCTCTGAGGCATATGGGCTTAGAGAATTATTCCCATCTGCAACCCCCTCCCCCTGCATAGTAGCCCTTTCCAGGGTTATGATTACTGGAAAATGGGCTGTTAATCACCACGATTTTTTTTTTGACTGCAGCTGCTTCAGTCAGACTCCTAATCTATTAAACAACTTTGTCTCCTGTTTAAAATTTGCATTGTATACTGTATAGAGTAAATTTTCATTGTAATCAGAGCATCCAAGAGAACTTCCAGATATGATTTATAACAATACATTTATTTGTATGTATAGGCCTCTCTTCTGCTATTGAGCCAACTGTCTAAACAATTCTGTGGGTGATCATCATAAAATGAAATATTACAGCATTATTGAATGCAAGCACCACTTGCAATAGTCACATTTACAGATTATTTGAATTGAGGCATCCTTGGCATTTGACAGTGAATACACAATTTGAAATATTAACTCAGATATTTAAATTTTCACTTGAACCTGAAAGGCCTTTTGGAAGTTTAGTGTTCTTGTACCAAACCACTAGGTTTCTTTCTCAACCCTTGAACTTATTACATTTGACATAATTTTAATAAATTATCCAATGCCAGAGTCAATATTTAGTGCTAAGAAAGGACAAAACAGCACTAATTTACAAAGGATCCTTCTAAAACGCATTCATACATGTAAAACTGACAGGCTACAAGAAGTGGTTGGACGATGTTCATCATGTTGGAAAGAATGTTTCAATTACAGTTGAGTACTTTCTCTTCCAGGTCTTTTTTTCTCCATTTTTTATTTGCTGTGCCAAGGTACCCATGTGCGTTTTTCCACTGTCATCTGGCTCGTTCCCAGCAGATGCACACAATCTGTTCCGCTGTCACTAACAGGGTTCGGTTTATGAAAAGAATGTGTCAGAACATGCCACTATAGTCACTTTTACAGATTTTTTTAAAGAGTAACTGAGAATATATGCATTGCCCTAGTTTTATTGTACTCATCCCTTAAGGTTTCTAAGAAACTTTTTTACTAGACCAAAAGGTTTCTTCCAGACATTTTTGACCAAATATTTACTTTCTATTAAAAATAAAATCAAAGAAGTCCACAAATGCCTTTAGTGGTGAAATTTAAGAGGAGATTTTTATGAGAATGTTTCAAATAAACCAAAGATGGTTCTGATAAAATTATTGAATTTCCAATTATGATATTTCCTGCATAATTAGATACAAATCTTCTCTCATACAGACTTGGGACTACTTTTCTACTAAGTTGTAGCTTTGTTTAAATTATTCTCTGATAATATAATAAAGAGATAATAATAAATACTGTTTGATCTAATAGACAACATCATTATGTTAATACCAAAGTAGTTAAACTATCAAATACATTCCCATACTTGAGGGAAACATTCAATTTCCAAAGAAGATTGTGATACTTTGTTTTACATATGCTTACATTTTAAATATAAAATAAGTAATTTTTTCTGAGTGCAATTCTTGTTCATTAAGGTTTCTTTATTCTCATTAACTATTCTTAATAAAATTTTCAGTTTTATGTTGTTTTAACTGAAAATAATTTATCTGCTTTTATATAAATTCTTAATGGACAGTGCATACATCTCAAAATTAATGAGCTTAACTATATAGCAGTATTTTAAGTTTTATGTACATACATGGATATCTATATGTAAATAGTTACTAGTAATATTTACATTTTGTAGAGAGCTTGTAGTATTAAATGTCTTTCAGAATTAAAGACTCCAATGTTATTTGAATGCTAACTTTAAGTTGTTAAAATTTTCTGACTAGTAAAAATTTAAATCTCAAGGAAATCAAACTTTCTTAATCAAAAATTCACATGAACAAAAATATAGATTAAAACTGTATAAAGGAATGATGATATAGATAATTGTTGATAAAACACATATCTAGAAAAGCTACTTTATATTTCTTCAATAGGAAATTTTATCGAGTACACTTCAGGTATATGTGCTAGAAATCTTTTATATTAAAAACGTGATACCATTTGATAGACAAGTCATGCAGTATAAATTACAATGTTTTAAAACAGTTTTGCACATTTTAACGAGAAAATAACTTACAGTTGGAACTCATTGGCACTGCTGTTACAGCATTTAAATTAATTGCTAAATTATCTCTGTAGATATGAACCACACAACTGTTACATTTTCTTAATTCTTAAAGTAAAAGGAATCCTAGTATATCGTACTTAAATGTCAATGTATACATGCCTATAATAATTGATTTTATTTTATTTTTTCAATGAACATAGCACACAGATTTAAAGTGCGTCATGAAAGCTGGGCACAGTGACACATGCATGCTGTTCTTAGGGGAGGTGAAGGGTCTCAAGTTAAAAGGCAGCCTGGGCTACAAAGCAAGACTCTGTTGATAGGACACTATGATGAGATGGAATAAGATGAGAGATGTGATCAGAACAAAGAACAACTCTAGGTTTTATGCTAACATTTCAATTGATTTATATTTTTACATGTCACATAATCTCACACTCTAATTAATTTGTGGTTACTTGAATTTCTTGTGGTTTGGAGGCCTTGATATCTGTGTTGGCGCAAGGAGCTCAGAGAATCATGGATGAGCTAATAAGAGGAGTTAGTCTGAGTCCCATGGAATGGCCTGGCCCCGCTCTATTATCCTTTCTCTTTAACTGTCTAGAGTTGGGTTGGAGAACTGTTGTGAGTTTTGGGACAGACTTGGCCTAACTACAGATGGTGTGGAGGAATGGGTATTGTGGACACAGGGTAATTATAATCTTTAATCTTGTGACAGTATGAAAAACAAGATTATTTCAAGACAAGACTCCTTGTGTGGATTTAGTCATCCTGAATTGTTAATCCTAAAATCTTCTATAGATCACTCACAGCATAGAAACAATCTTAAATGTCATTAAGGAGAAAAAGTTTACTCCTGTTAGCATGATTCACAGAAGCTGACTATTCACAAATAGGTTTTCACCTAGTGAATTACTGGATTTTCCAAGAGATAAGCCTTTCTTTAAAAAAAAAAAAAATTAATGCCTTCCTTCTAAAGAAGTAATCCGATTTCCAATCTAACTTGATTTTTAAAAACTAAAGCAAGTATAGTTTCAATGTAAATTAGTTTTTGGATACTGGGGAGATGAACTTTGGAAACATTTTTATCTTACAACACTTAGAGTTTTGTGAGTTGCTTCAAGTTCTGACAAGGATGGGGACTCAGCCTTCCAACAAGGGTGGGAAGATGGTCCTTCCAGAAGATAAAAGGACACCTTTCTCTGTGGTTAGGATGTGATACTTTATTTGCATTTGCTTAGTCACTGGTCTTTTTAGAGCAAACATGGATCATTTTGTAACACTGCCCCCAAAATATGTATTATTCATAGAACAAGGAAACTATCAAAGTCTCTTGCACTGCACAAACACATCAAAGAGTCTCTCTGCACAAATAATGATAGGCTGGACAACAGTGACCAGAGAGCTTTCCACTCAGCTTTCTTTAGAGAACTTCAAGACAGTTGTGTTCTTTTTCCATCTGCACCGACATATGTTACCCAGTTGGTTTCAATACTTGTTGGCTTGGTCTTATGAAGTAGGACTGGCCTATAAATACAATTAATGCTTTCAAGTGTGACTTAGGAATTCTGCCTCCACTGTCACCAGCCAGCATATCTCTAGTAACTCCTGTAACCTTCAGACTGTTTGTCAATGGTTTGTATTGCTAATTTGCAGGAACCATGTATTTTTTGTAGTTGTAGTTGGTGGTGGTAGTAAAATTAGTAGCTAACAGTTTTGGAGACCTTGCTCTTTACTTAAGAAGTGTACTGAGGTCTTAAAGTTTTGTAAGTTCATTACCTTATGTATTCCTCAAAACTTAATGCATGCTACTATATTACTGCCTTTATCATATTACAGGTGAAGAAACTGGGGTAAAACCTGTCTAAGTAATTTGCCTAAGGTTTCCTAGTAAGGGCAGCATAGGAACCTCCAACCACGTAGTCTCCAGTGCCCATTCTCTTACTGAGCTAAGTAAGACCCACACATACCATACCTATCAGGTAAGAAAGAAGGACTCAACTACTCCATCTCAAGTTTTCATAACTGGTTAGGGGAAAGTATTCAGTAATTCCAGAATCACATAATACATATGTTTGTGTTCTTTCTAAAGAGAAGAGAAACAAACAAGTATTCGTCTGACGAACAGTTCTATATCGTTACCTAAAGGGAAAACATTTAATGACTATTTGACAGACTCTTTGCCTGCAGTATTCTTATTACTGTTTGTAAAATGAACGTTCCAGTTATGGTGTGAGCCCAATTGAAGTTATGAACATGGAGATTTTATCATTGTCCACTGATTTCTATTTTGCTTGTCACCTCTTGAGCTGTTTCCTTTTTAAACTTCACTTACAAGAATTATTGTAATTTCCATAGTTTTTACTTAAGGATTTGAGTTCTTAGACAAAGTCTATATTGGATATTAAATAAACTTCAGGAATTGTTTAATTTAATTAGTGTGAAATTCATATTCTGGAAAATTCAAGTTCAAACACACCTTATAAGTGTTTCTTTGTAGTTTAAAAAGAAAACAGACAATCCTCAAGCCAGTGGTAGATTTGAGACAGATAGTGACGGCTTATACTTTGTTATATTTAACAGCTAATATACATTGTTTCTTCATCAAATGTAGCTTTTAAGTTTTAAACAAAGTATCTATAGGTTCAGAAGAGGAACTCTGAAAATGGAAAAAGAGCATTTGTAGATTATTTTTTATTGTTAGGAGCTAGTATGAACTTTCTTTCCTCTAAGCAACAGTTTTTTTTTTTTTTTTTCACAAAAGTATTGCCATAGTCAGGACAGAGTATGGTGGAGTTCAAGTGGGACTCAGAATTCCTGAATTACCCAGTGTATAAGCTTAGGATTTCAGAGTTAATAGCCACTGTGCTTTTAACGCCATGGGTTGTCTGCCAGGTTTTCGCAGCTCGTATTTGTAAGTACATTTGCTCCTGCTTTGTTTCTGGTGTTGAAGAGAAAGAAGTGATTGTTTGAATTACCATGAAAACAGATTTAAAAAAAAGACCTATGTTCTCTGTATTTAAATGTTTTTATTAGAAATGTCTTTTGAAGAATTGGGTGTTGTATGTTATTTGGAATTAATGTGGTTCAGAATTAAGTAGCCCCCCTCCAGCACTCTGATGCCTGCTGGTAGGAGAATCTTAGTCATCTCTGTGTAGTTACTGCCTCTGGCAATGGTCAGTACTCACTTGTTACAACAAAACCACCAAGGCAAAGTAGTTGCCTGTTTCCTAACATAATTTGGAGTAAAGTCTTTGACTTCCTCTTTTAGAATCTTCCATCTATAACACACACACTCTTCAATGCCACAGTGCATCACACATATTTTTAGACTTTATTTGAATTCTAAGTATATAAGAAATAGATATTTATCATAAAGGCCTTATATTACTCACAGCTTGAGGAGGCAGTCATAGCTGTTGGATAATTCTACAAAAGATGATTCCACTAAGTTATTAGTGATAGTGCCAGAAGAAGACTGTGTTGTGGGTTAATACTGCCTTTTAAAAGTATTTTCAAAAAAAAATTTATCATCCAACCACTAAAATCAAACAATTTTTCACAAACATAATCATTCAAAATATGTGTGACAGAGTTTGATCTTGGGTGTATGTTAAGTAACAGGGACAGAACATTGAGTTGTCTTTGTATAATTAGTTTAGGTAATAGGGTCTCAATCCTGACTAGATGAGAAGCTTTTCAAAAACATAATACCCAGATCCCACCTCCAGATTTGGATTATGCTGAGCTGCCATCTGGGCATTGTGGTTTTGTAAAGCTGCTTGGGTGCTTTTCGTGTAAAGGCTGGCTTAAGAATTCTTAGTTAAATGATAAATATGGATTTTAAACTTGGGCATGCAACTCTTTCCATTCTGAAAGTTACAGAAACAAATAAACACAGTAGTTTGAGCTCTTTTCTTGAAATTGTATTCTCCAACACTTGCTCACAAACACCAATTATGGAACTTCTTCATAGTCAGTGCAGTCAGAATTTAGTGGAGAGTGGCTTCTGGGCATTAGAGGTACAGAGGTGAAAGGTGACAACTCTGGCCCTGAAGAAATCTGTCTCATGACGAAATGAAAATGCCAACTGAAATTATAAATTCCATGTACTCAACACTGTACTACAGGTTATATCAAAAGTGAAGTCAGTGCTTATGTGCTGAAGTGTTCAATTTTTTTCTAAATGTAACTGTTCAGGTTAGTGTTTGGTAGAGGGAGGGACACCTAATGTAAGACTTAAAGGATGAAATCAAGCCCTGGCGATAATCTGGAAAATGGAGTTTGAGCACCTAGTACCCATGAGAAAGCAAAGGATTTTATATAGTTTTTATGATGGGCCATCTTCTCAACTAGGCTTTCCCATTTTGAAAAGCTGCTCGGGCTTTACCTAGGACTTCAGTTTCTTTTGAAATTTCAGGGAACTAATGAAGCTGTGAAGATGGGCCAGAAGTAGGACAAGCGAGGCTAATCCCCTTTCCATTCTCTGGTATGCCACAAAACCCTCCCTGTTGGGGATCTCGAGATAACTTGGAAGACTGGCTCCTCTCCTCCCACTCATGTCCTATTTCCTAGACACAGCTGAAAGGAAGGATGCCTGAGCCTGGTCCTCCTCTGCAATCCCCTGCTTTGTCAAAGGATATAGAACAGGTTCTGAATAAGAGAGAAGAGCACCAACAGAGAAATGCCCCAAGAATCCTTTATATAAAGGAACTCAACTTTTATCTCATACAAAAAGTAATTTAAAAAGAAGAAAACTTCAGTCAACATTTTCCTTTTTCCTTCTTGTTCTAAAAACAAATTAAAAATAAAGTACTTAAAGGATATCTTCTCTTCAGGAGAAAGAATCTTATATATGTTAAAGGAACTCTATTAAAGATATACTAGTAGAAGGAAATATGTCTTTTTATATATAGTTAATTCAATTTCTTAATTTTAGATATGCTTTATAATTTGTTTTGAGATTTTAATATAATTGTATAATTTCCCCTTCCCTTTTCTCTCTCTAAAACCTCCCATGTACATGTTCTTACTATCTTTCAAATTTGTGGCCTTATTTTTCTTTCACTATTGATATATGTTATAATACTATTAACATATTAATATGTTACATATTCCTAAATACATAAATACACAGTTCTCACTCTGTGCAGTGTTACTTGTATGTATGTTCTTAGGACTTCCCATTTGGTACTGGATAATTAGTGTCTTCTTCCTGTGTAGAAAGACCCTTTCTCCTGCTCTCAGTATTCCTTAGTTGTCTATAGTCCTTGGCCTAGGGTTAAGACTTCATGAGCTTTCTCCCTTCCATTGTAGCTTGTCTATTGGTGTCATCCTTGCTCAGGTATTGTTAAGGCAACAATGATGGTGAGACTTCTTCCATGGGAATAGATCTTTAACAGCAAACTATGGCCTTAAAAGATACATAGAATCAAGGGAACTGGGCTTGTTTAGTACACATTAGCAAATATAAATACAAAGTATAAACACATACATATAGAAACACAAGCACAATAATGCTGTGCATGTAGAATGAAAAGACTTCACAATAAAGTAAAAATATTGGCCTAAGTTTGCATAGAAAATTATTTCATTGTGTTATAGAATGCATTATCACAAAAAAGACATGCTTAGAGTTATGAGTAAGTGGCTTCCATATAGAGGAGCAAAGTTTCAGCTTTTGGTCAAACCTGCCATGAAGTTTCACCTCCACGGACATGACTTTTAATAAGATAATTCCAGTTATGTACTGGGAGAGAACTGGGGAACTAGGTCACACTCCCTGATGATAGCACATCGTCAAGACTATAGCAGAAAATTAAACTGCTTTTAAGAGACTGAGAATACTCATCTAATGGGCTGACGGTTTTGGAAGACATAAAATGTAGTGAATTTGATCTCAGATAGGTAATACATTAATATCATATATACAATTAGTAAGTCATCACCCTGAATACATTAACTATACAACCTGGAATCAAATTATTGTATTATTAGTGATTTACAAGTCTGTAAATATCCTAAGATGGGAATTTTGTTTTTGGTTTTGGTTTTTGGTTTTTTTGTTTTGTTTTGTTTTGTTTTAGTATTACTGGAACTTCCCAAAAGATCCAATACGATCTAGTGAAAACAATCCATTTTTAAGCAACTGACAAATCCTGACACGAGCTGTGTAAAAAGGAATCATATTCATTAAGAGTACATGAAGAAAGTCAGAGTTTCCATGACTGTAACTTACAAATCCATTGAGCATCGATGAGAATATCCAGATGAACTTTTTCTCTCATCTCATGCAAAAGCTAAAAAGCTTTTCGAGGTGAATGAACTCACAAATGAATGGACTAATAACTTTCTCAGTCCAAGGGAGATACTGCGACATCATACCTGTCGTGGGGTGTTACGTTTCTAAGCAAGCTTATTACGAAAGATTTCAGATCTAGCTTCATGTTTGCATGTCTCGGAGAGCTCAAAAGAACTATCAGTACCTGGAAACCAGCAAGTACAATTCTGATTCTATTGATCTGAGATAAGTCTATGAATCCAGTATTTTTAAAAATGACCAAAAAAGCCGGGCGGTGGTGGCGCACGCCTTTAATCCCAGCACTTGGGAGGCAGAGGCAAGCGAATCTTTGTGAGTTCGAGGCCAGCCTGGTCTACAAAGCGAGTCCAGGACAGCCAGAGCTGTTAAACAGAGAAACTCTGTCTTGAAAAACCAAAAAAAAAAAAAAAAAAAAGACCAAAAAATAAAAAATAAAATAAAATACAAAGCCAGAGTTAAGAATTATTGTTAACAGATCTTTCAAAATCTGTAAAGCATTGAAGTATCTTTGAATAGTAGAGTAATAAGTTTGGGATAATAGTATTACTTCCATCTAACTACAGAATTTGGAAGAAAATAAAATGACTTCTTAATTTATAACAGAATTATCTGTTCCATAGAATCTTCCCTTTCCAAGTTTATGAGACCAGCTGTGCCATTGTTGATTCTAAATTATTGGCATTTCTGAAGATGAAGTAACAGGGGAAGTGATGATCTTTATAAATAGACTGCCTAAAATATTTGCCATGAGGGGTCAAGATGTAGGCGAAGCTGGAAAAAGACTTTAGCTTGGGGATTAGCCAGAGGCCAACAGTTGTTAAAGTCCCTAAATTTCCTTAAGAAAGAGAGAACAAGAATCCCTTTAAGAACATAATGTTTTTGGTTTTGTTTTGTTTTTCTCTTCTTTGTATAGTCAGTGAAACCCAGAAAGGGGGAGGGGGCTAAGAAAAAAAAAAACCCAAAAGACAAAAACTGTACCTTTTGAGCCAAAATTAGGCCATGTCAACCACAGCAAATTGGAAGATCAACTTAAATAGTCTTGCAGTGTTGCTGTGGATCATCTTACTGTCACACACATGTTGAGACTGATGTCTCTGGATCATTCGTGTGGCTCTGCTGAGCTGGCCTGTTCTTCTGTCTAAATCTTACTGTCCAGCTTGGTTGCACAGACATGACCCGAGGCTGTGTCTGGAAGGTATGCTGTAGACCATGGCATTTGAAAAATACAAACAAAATGTCCTGTATTTTGGCAGTTTCTAAAACAAAACACATTTCATTCTGCTTAATGATGCCGGAGTAAAAAAATGTTAAAGGAACTAGGGGACAGTGCAACACAGTGAGAAACAGGCAATGCTGCTTTATAGGACAAGACTGGCAAAGACCCACCTTATCCCCAAAGGAAAAGGAAGCAGAGACACCCACAAAGTCACAGTCCCTTCTCTTACTCCCCTGCCCATATGGTATGATGGGATGGTTCTTTCTCTAGCTGTGAAAACAGAGGGGACAGTCAAAATGTTCTCCCTTATCCCCCTAGCACTTCCCATCACTAGAATGTTGAATCTAATGCAATTTGCAAGGTTTTTTCCTTTATGTAAAAGAAATTGTCTCCCTATGTACAGATCACAACATTTTACTGGTGGTTTTAGTTTTAGTCATCATTACAGTGTTGCATTGACCATAATTGGAAACCGGTTTCTATTACATACAGAAAATGCACATTTTTCCCACTTGCAGAAGGTTTTTAACAAAACTATTAAGACTTATAAGGCTTATAGAATTTTATCATAGCGTTGGCTTATAGAATGTTATTTTTGGACTTATTCCCAAAGTAACAAATACCTTTGCAGCCGAAGGTCTTGTTTATAGATACCCATTAACTAACTTACATCTGCGGCATAACTACAAAGAGTTTTCCTCTCTGAAGACAACTTCACATTGTATATGATTGATTGTCAGTGCAGTTTCCATTGCTGGCTTTTCATAGAATAAGGAATCTGTGGCTGGGTAACGTTCCACCTGATGTTCGCTGAGCTGAGGTATTGGGCAGGAGGCTGACTGAGTAAGCTCCAACTTTGCAGAGGAGAAAACTGAAGTCAGTTAGTTAGCACAGAAGCTAAATGTGTAAATCCTCTGTTTTTCTTATATGCCAGTTCTATATTCTTGATAATCAGAAATTAAAAGCGTGGTCTGTACTACATCAAGATTCTGGAAACACATCACCCAGGAGTACCCATTCTAGATGGGTCTTGGATGGTTTGAGTATGTCTTGTGTTGTCATCTTGGTGGTAACCTGTATGGGCTCTACTGTACCACGTTGCAAACAGTGACACCGTCATACCTCAAATAACAAACAAATTGTGTCTAAAAGTATTTTACGATTAATGTAGGAAATATAGAATTTATTTTTCTTGGGGACAATTTTTAGACAGGTGGTATGATCTTACATCTACCCATAGAAACCTGTGGAACACCTCAGATAAAAGTTCAAAAGATAGTAAGAGGCCACACTAGCTCAGTAATGTATGTAGCTGGATGCATTGTTCAAGGTTGACTCCATTCGTTCTCTTAGCCATCGATCTCTGACGAGACAAGTGAATGCCTGGAAAGAGAGCAGTTTCTAGAGTTCCAAAGTGTACTCCACAGCACCCCAAACTCAGAAGCCACCTTCTCCTTCAGAGCACCTCTAACACTCCCATGAGAGCCTTCTGCCTGGTGTTCAGGTAATGAGAATGCCTGAGTCTGAGGATGACTACTGAGGGATTCAGTTTCCTTGGTTTCTAATGTCTTTGCATTAAGCTCTTTTTGTTTCTTAGAGTAAATGTGCAGTGGATGGCACTCTAAATGTTTACTAGTGGTCTTTAATTGACCTGACAGACACATGAGGAAAAGGCCTTTCTTCGAGAACCAACAGAGCAAAAGCTAAAGAAGAAACGAGAAGAGGACTAGTAATGGGGTGCGCACGTCCCAGGCAGGGTGGAACAAACTTGCAATCAGGCAACTTCAAATTTGCTCCCTTCTCTAATAAACGCTGCTGCCTTGTCTGTGCCTAAGTAATATTTCCTGGCCTACCCCTCCATATAGTACCAGGCAGATTTTAAGACTGATTGACTGTAGTTCTCAAATTTAAACTCTGCCATGCATATGGTTAATAGACATTTAATAAATCAATGAGCAAATAAGTCACAATTCTTCTTTCTAAGCTCTGTGGGTTCTTACTCATATTGGTCTCCACAAGTACTTAGGAAGGTGACTTGGCTGGATAGGTATATACTATTAGTGAATTGAATTGAATGAGAGAAAAACAGGATTAGGAGAAACTGATTTAGAAACTCTTCTAAAAGGTTGGTTGGAGTAATTTGCATACCTATGAACTGATTTGTATGTGTAGGGCAGTGGGTGGAAGACTGAGTAGACCCTGACTTGCCAGTAGATATGTATGTGTTGAGTTGACTTGAATTAGGTATTCACATGATGGATTTTATTATCAAGACATCTCTCCATTTGCTGAAATTAAGCTAATAGGAAAAGAGCATTTTGTTGAATAAGTTATGAGTCTAAAAACAGCACTCCATGTATTTAACCAAAACATTCTTATTAATGTTTGATTAACTTATTTTTAATGAATCTTTGGGACTTTTTCTCTACACTATGTTGCTTGAACCATTTAAACATGTTCTCAGCTACTACACAGGGAATCTGAAAGAAAGGAACGAAATGCATATGATGGCAGCACATTTCTATTTACTGGATTTTCAGTTACTTATCACACCAAGATATTTTATTCTTTTGTATTGAAAAACCAACCATGAAGAGCTAATGTATAAACCCAAAATTATTAAAAAGAAATATGTAATTTTATGACTGTGTGTACCACTGCCCTATGAATAGCAAGGATGTTTTTCTGAAACATGAAGTAATTTATATTGGAAATAATATTCTTTCAGATTATTAAAAAAACTTGAAGACTGGAAATATTTTAAATTCCTTTAAAGTCTTCTATATTGCATTTTAAAGCATAAATTTAAAATGGATCATAAGTCTGAAGAAGAGTTCCAACGGTTCGCTTTAATTTGTATGATCTCCAGGATTCCTCAACAAGGATAACACTGGGCCACAATTCTTCCCAGGAGCCTCCCACTCTGCTCAGTTCCTTCCTGTTCCTTGAGCCACTTGGGGGAGTGGTTCATAAACTATTCTAGAATGCTTCAGTCTGTTCACATAGATGCTAAAATTAGAATGAATCTCAGTTCTACATAACACAAAAGGAAAGCCCTGAAGACAGTTTTGATTCATTGCAGTCCCCTCTTTTTATCACAATAGAAATAATGTCAAGTTTTGTAACTTCAATAATCATGATACTTAAGGATTTAGTGAAGTGGCATATGTGCAGAAGCACTATAAAATGAAAACACAGTATAATGAACATTGTTCTTAACCCATATTGTATTGGAAGCTCTTTGCACTCAGGGAGTATACCTTACTCATCTTTGTTTTCTCTCTCATCTAAATGCTGTGTAATTGATGAGTTTAGTTGAAGCAAATGAATGAAGGGCAATAATCGTCCTATTTCAAACTAGAGTGGCTAGAAGAGCAGTTGAAGTCATTCTCCATGAGCTTTTTCCCTGTGCAGTTGACTTTCCCACATCTAACAAGATTTCTGCAAGATTTTGTGTAAATCATCACATGATGTTTACTGATTTGTAACTAGTGTTAAAATTAGTATTTAAAGTATATTTCCCAATGTCAACTCTTTGGAATACAGAGAATTTTGTGCATTTTTCTATTCAGGTTATACAGACTGTTGAATTAGTAATCTCTCGACGAGTAAGTTACTTTTTACACCATCTCTAAACACCTGGAAGGCTAAAGAATTTATTGCAATTGGTAACTGCTCTGTGAACTCGTAGCAATAAAGCCTATTCCTATCCTATGACACATGGAGAGTAGAGCTTTAAAAATCATTCATAGACTACAACAAAACACAGTTCTTTTCTTACTACAAAAAAGCTGTTATACATTTGTAATCACAGTGGGTAGATAATGCTTCTACACATTTCTTGAATTATGATTTTATACTTCTTTCTCAGAATTTCCTCTACTTAAAAAGTGTACATTACCATGACTGTATGTCAGTAGGAAAAATCATGAGATAACTGAATGAGAAATAGATAGATAGATAGATAGATAGATAGATAGATAGATAGATAGATAGATAGATAGATAGATTTGAAGACTTAGTCCATTGTTACTGGCTCCACCAGGAGCTTAAAATTTGTCAAATCTTTCCATGTAAGTTGCTTTTTTTGTTTTATGATGATCACTTAAATTATTCCTGTAAAAATATAAGAAATTCCAATACATAGAAAAAAGGGCTTGTATCTCTTGTAAACTCTTTGTAAATATGCCTTTTATGTGTTCCACTGTTAGTTAGCATCAGAAGATGGTAAGAAGAAAACTCAAAATGGTAAATTGTAAAGTCTTACTCTTCACTAGTAATCTGTATATCTTTGTGACACATTTGTGTTAGTGATATTGTTCCCTAAAATTATCATCAACTGCATTTTTCATAAATTTCACTTATTCAGGTAGTCTCCAGTTACCTGCTTTCATTTATATGCTGACGTACTATTGTTTTGAAAGCATTGCCTTGCATGTCTATATATTATGGAATGAACAGAACATTTCTTCGTAGTACCTCCTAATGGGGGAATAGTTAGTTACCACATGTGCAAACGTGAATGTTCAGTTTTGTCTCTTGCATACCAGGAACATGTCCAGCCTAGAAAAGTTGTTAGCCGGTAGATGCCGCTGTCTACTTCTTAAGAACAACATACACACTCATTATCACTTGTAAAATTAAATGGTTACATTAAAGTCTGTTAAATATTTTTTGGTTGTATAATGCACTTATTTCAAATGATGATTAACATAGCCAAAACGCAGTATCCATATAAACTGAATATTCCCTTGAACTATCTTTGTACAGAAATTGACTTTCTTTAACTAATCTATTCATGTTCTATATCTCAACATCCATCTCAGCTACTGATACTTTTAGACCTGTGTTTTTCTTGTATTTGTTAATAGAAATAGATTTAAAATTACCATTCTATACAAAAAAGATTTTAAGTTTAATGTAAAAGAATATGAATTTTTAAGTGTTTGACATACACTTTAGTATACAGATCTATAATCATTTTCGTCATAATTTTATATTGAAGGTGATAGCAATGTAAGTTATTTTTATCTTTAGAATGCTCAGAAATGTAGACTATTCAATATATTATACATATATATATATATGCAATACTTCACTTTTAGTGATTTAATTCCTACTTGTTATTATGAAATGTTACAACCTAAGCTGTAAATGTATTTTGATAACTTGCTTTTATTAAAGATACTTAAAGCGTTTATGGACTAAGTCTGATTGTATTGATTGCATTATAAAGTTTCAAGTAATAATCATCTCAGTACATTTTAGTGTAATTAATACTTTAGTCTTTTTGAGATGCTTAAAATAGATTTTATAGTTTCAAGTACTTGTGGCAAATATATTCTATTCACATAAAAATAAATGTCTTAAATTATTTTAAAGTATGAAATATAGGTGTTCACATTGTTAAATATTGAGGTTTTATACTTTAAGCTTTCCACCTGGTCATGCAGAATGTGAACATCTTTTAAAATAATGGTTCGTAGAAATGCTTCACATTTTTAAACAATAAAACATGTAGAATTCACAATAGAAAAATTAAACCAATCCCAGAGATAGTTGCTTACCCCAAGAAAATTCATAAAATCTGCAAAATCCAGCATAGACTGTTCACACAGAGTGAGTCTACTGAGCCTGTATTGAGTACTGAATGAGGCTGATTAGCCTCAGTAGAAGAAATCAAAGCCATCCATCACACGTCAGAGCAGTGAAACAAAGAAACAGCTTCTTGGTGGCCAATTCATTAGGTAGAAGTGCTTCCTTGTGCAGACAAGACCTTTCTTGTGTAGAAGAGAACATCACTAATGCCAGGAGCCTCCGTGTTGAACAGAAAGAAGTCTGTGTACCTGTGGAAACACAACACCAAAGGCTGCTCCATCACTAAGTTTTTCCTCGTTCTTTTGGGATTTCAGATTTTGTTTATTTTTATCTTTTGTGTATAGCTGTTTTGGTTGCATGTGTACCTATGGACCACATGCATGCAGAGCCCTCAGAGACCAGAAGAAGGCCCGAAACAGGAGGTTCAGTTAGGTGCTGCTATGTGGTTACCCATGACTCAGCCAGGATCCTCTGGAAGATCAATCAGTACTCTTCTTCTTCTTTTTTAATTTGTTTATTTATTCAAGTTACATCACAGCACTCTCCCTCCTCCCCACCTGGTCCCACTCTCCTACCTTCTTCCCCCTCTCTTTCCTCCTGAGCTATGTCTCCAGCCCCTTTTCCACATTCTTATCTTCTTCCACAGGTGTGTTCAATCGTTTTTCATTAAGATGTTGGATTTTTTTTAGTTGTGTCAAAGAGCAGACACTGGAATGAATCATTAGTTTCCAACTCCAGAGACTCATACTTCCCATGACCAAAAGAAAGGAGAAATTCTCTTCCCAAAATTTCCTAATCTGTAATGTGGACATGATGATGCACAAGAAAGTCTTAGAGGGATCAAATGGGTTCATGTGCGTACAGCAACTCAACACATACAGCAAGGGTTACCCTTGACATCTGTAACAATCAGAAGCCTTTTGATTTTGCCTTTTGTGAGGGAAGTCCTAGGAAACAGATTTCAGAATTACCAGAATAACCCTACATTATCTTAATAACTAAAGGCATGAAAGGCAACTTTACATTCTTATTTTATATTTCCAAATATTTTAAAAATACTTATAGTGGATTTTTAGTAGTTTCAATTAAAATCATTAAAGAGGGTACTAGAGAATAGTAGATTTCTCCTTATTTCTGGAACTTTCTGAGTTTTGAAATGTTGATTAGTTGTAAGTAATTTCTTTTTTGAGATTTATTTATGTTTTTCTATGTATGGATACTTTGGTTACATGTATGTCTGTGTACCACATGCATGTCTGTTATCTGCAGAGGCCAGAAGAGGGCATTGGATTCTCTGGAACTGAAGCTATGGATGGTTGTGAACCACCATTTGGGTGCTGGGAATTGAACCTCGGTCCTCTAGAAGAACAGCAAGTGATCATAACCACTGAATTATCTTTCAGCCCCAATAATAACTGATTTCTTGAAGGAAATTGAAAATCCATCTCATAGGAGCATCAAATAGAACTTGAATCAGAGGGGTCAGTCTTGAAGCTTACTGACATAAAGTTAAATAGTTAGGTATATATCAAGTAATATTAATGTATTTATTGTTATAGACTGGGCCTTGGAAAACATTTTTATTAGTCTATCTAATAACTTTCAGAATATTTACTATGTGCATGCGACCCCATTATGTATGTATTTTTACCAAACAAGTCTTACAGTCTTTGCTGAGCACACAATCAGTATTTTCAATATGATACAAGAGAATGGCCATAGTCATGTGTGCTGGCTTTATGAATGTGAATCTTAAGCTTTAGACGGAACATGTGTGTTTATGAATACCTTTTATATTTAAATTGCTTAATTTTTAAATAAGCAGGTTGAAAATCCTTTATGTTTATCATGATCACCTTGATAAAAAAAAGTATTCTCCTGAGAGTAAATAGTTTTTGGACCAATCAAGGAAATGTAAGGCGCCCTTATGGCCCACATAGAACTCTACATAATCAGCTCATTGACCCAGAGACTCTTTTAGGAAGTCTTTCGCACAGATATTGACACAGTGGAAAGGGTGTGGATGATAAGCAGAGTAGAACTGGTGATCTTATGTGAGCTCCAGACGCCATGTCTTCTAACCACTTAGATTTCTTAGAAGCCTGATGAAGTTCTAACTAGAGGTCCTGAGACTAATTTTTAAGCATGTTTGTTTTAGAAGTGAGTCGCCACATTAGAAAAAGGAAAGTGGCAACAGAGGAAGTGGACGTGGAGAATTGTTGCTGCATTCAGCTCTTTTGATCTTTCTCTAAATATAGTTATAAAATGCTGTCCGGGTCAGCTGATGTAAACAAGGTCCTGTTCACGACTGCTTTTCTTCCCAATCATCTAAGTCACATTCTTAACGAATGTATGTGGAACAAAACAGCTGAGTTCCAATATCAAATTGAGAATTAAAGTTGCCAATCCTCCAAATACTTTTAATATATTGCTAATCTCAATACCGGGCCTAAGTTGGTATTTCAGGACTGAAATAGTAACTTTTTAATAGTGATATCTCTTACTAGCATGTCATATTATAGCAGACTAGAATATCATTTATTCTTTAATAGAGTGATTTATTCCACTTAAATATAAGCCCTAAAAAGGAGACGTGTTCATCTATTTTTACTCTAAGAACATAAATATGTCTGTTACACTCTAGTCAGTAAATGAATCCAGAAGCCAATATGCCTACGTGCTGAAATTTCTTCTGTAAATGATGAATAATATTGATAAATGAAAATTACAAATCTGCAATAGAGCCAAACTATTGAATAGTAAATCATTCTGTTACTAACTCTGTATTCCAATGACATTTTCAAGATAAAAAAAAAGTCATTCCCATATTTAAAAATATCTTGTGCCTTTTCAGCAATGTAAGCAAATATGCATTTGAAGGAAAGTTCACAATGCAACTACATATACCTTTTTGGAATAAAGGTGCCCTTTTCAAAAATAGTTCAATCTTTAAAATACACGTGTTTAAAATCTTCTTTCCTTGCAGACTATATACATGCCACATGTTTGTTGCAATTAAAATAGAAGACCGATGGAAAGAATTCTTCCATCCATATTTTTAAAACACCTTCCCTCACCTCGGTTTGTCAGTGTGCATTACGGATCCAGTCATCACACAGAAAAGAGAGACCAGGACGGCAGCTCTGACTCGTGTGACTGACGTGCACCCAACATGGCCATTAATACATGTTGGCAGTGACCTTGGAGGCATCACAAGCAGTCTCCTTGCAGGGAAAACAACTATATTTAAATAATACTTCTCCCGTGTTGAGCACAAAGCAGGTGCTTCTTAGAACTTACTGCTTAATTTTCTTTAGTTCTAACAAAAATGTTTATAAAGTTATCCTCATACTGAGTTTCTTTTCCCCTTTGCTCCTTCAAATAACTGTTTATCTGTGTTCTGTGGAACTACCATTTATATTTGGCAGCACTTTCAGAAAGAGTCAAGGCTGATTTTCTTTTTATTATAGCTATATATCTGCAGTCAAATATTATTATGCCCATCAGAATCAAAGTTCTAAAGATTGGAAACACACATGGGGAAAGACACAGACTCATAATTTGATATAATAAGACAATTATTATTAAAAATTTAGCAGTTCGTTGGTAAAATTTTCAACAACAAGGGCTGGGGAGATGAGATGGCCAGTGAAACCCTTGCTTCACAATCCTAAGAGCCTGAGTTTGACTCACACCATATATGTAAACTACCTCTGTCCTGTAATCCAAGCCCTGGAGAAGGACAGACGGACAGATGCTGGAGCCTGCTGAGCAGCCATGCTACTCTAATGGATGGGCTCCAGGAGAGCAGAGACCCTCTTGCAAAATGCTGGGTATTTACCTGAGGACAACACATGTGTGCACATTCATGTCTGCACACATGCCCACATGTGCACCTGCATCCCAACAGCATAAATGATCACTATAGGATTTACATTATATAAAATGTGGTTTGCTCACAACTTCTAAGTTTGCAATAAGAAATCTAAATTTGTCACTGCTTATTTTCTGTTTCAGATGAGTTTATAACTGAAGGCAGAGAATTGTGATGCATAAAATAGTCAAACAATAAAGTTGTAATCATTTTAAATCTACTATAATATACAACTTAGCAATAGACCAGTATTGAAAGACCTATATTATAAAGGTTGGTTTAAGTCAAAAGCCTTTGAGCAGGTTACAGTTTCTTACATACAGTTGTTTGTGCATCATATTTCCATATAGGAAATAACCAGAGACTGTAAAAGCTCAATATTTCCCACTAGAATGGTTCTTTCTAAACACTGTTCCTTCCTGAGTTAAGGGGGTATTTTGGTATTTTGAACCAACTGTTAACAGTTGCATCTACAGGTGCCACTACACTGGAGATAAGATGATTGTTCATTCCAAACGTTGGCATGCTTTCCCAATTAATCAGCCAGCACAATTACAGCATAGTCACTGGTCTTTGAGTTATGTTCATGTTTTGTGAATCAGTGTTGCCTGCAATTAGTGGGTCATTTCAGGTGCACCATGGGAATTATTTTCATATAGAGATCCCTCAAGAATTATTTGTTAAGACAAAGACAGAAATGGATCAGTTCAGCTCCTTGTATCTCTTGTTTATAGCTCTGAAGCTGGTGTGTGTAGGCGGACTTTCTCATTATGCTTAAATTTCTATGAAATACACTGAATAGAAAGTTGGAGGGATTTTGTACCTGGATATGAATTGAAAGCAAATGATAATTAGAAACCTGTAACACTAGCTGGAGTGATGACACATGTCAGTTATCCCAGCACTCAAGATACTAAAGCCGAAGGAGGCCAGCTTGGTTTGCACAATGATTTTGAGGCTAGCCTGAACTACCCTACCTTAAAAAAAAAAAAAAAGCCTGGGAGAAAACACCACCACCTATAATAGTTTAAAACCATAACCCCAGGAAATAAAAAAAAAAAAGAGTTGTCCTTGAATAGGCTGTATTGTGTTAAAGAATTCCATTTAAACCATAGAAAAAATCTGAATTTGCTTGGATTTTTCAGTATGTCTTATTCAAAATACAAATAGAGGAGCTGAATCCAATTTCAAAAAAAAAAAATGTCAAAAAGCGAACTAAATAGAAAACCTTCGCAGTACTTCTGAGAATCAAACTTTCCTTTCAGACAGAAGTGCAGATTGTAGATTGACTTGAGTTTGATATCATGCACTTTTACCTGACTGAAACCTTTGACACGTGAGTTTTAAGCATAGCATCATGAAAATTTTTCTTCAGAACAATGCATATCCTTCTAACTTGCAGCAGCATAGCAGAAGAAAGAACTGAGGACCTTGAATCAGCCTCTGTCACCTCAAGAGCCGGTTTTTAGAATTTCTTGTGGTGAAATGTTAGACAGGTTATGTATTTTTTTCTGTGCTTCTATTTCCCTCAACAGAAATATTATGCTAAATAGTATGAAATGGCAGTATGAATGTACTGAGATATCATATCTAGTTGAAGTAATGAAAAAAGTATCCCAAGGATGTGCTCATTCAGTGTGAACACTACAACCAAGATGAACAACAATTGTCTCACTGAAATAAACTGCCAAGCACAAACTAGGGGGTGAGGGCATGCCAAATTGTATTCTTTCTGTCCCTTTTTTTTAATCTGAACTTGAATTTCTTAACATAATAGACTGGCACAAAAAGATATGGCTATTTGGCAATAGGCCATAAATCATGACATCTTTATTTAGAAACGTGTATTACCTAGTTAATATCTCATAACTGGTAATAGAGAAATTGAGTCTTAGAAAAACATTAAAATCCAAACTGAATTTCAGAATTATGGAAATCACAGCTTTAATGTAATTGTGTAACATAAATTTCTGCCTGATAATTGATCTTAGTGCAGTGTATCAATATAATTCAGGAAATAGACTTTGCTTTCTTGTTTAGTTTAAGTGTTTTACGGATGGGAGAAGATTGTTATAAAATTTAGATTCTTTATGCATATGCAATATTTGAGGGACAGTGAACCTGTTGTATTTGGCTGTGTGAGCACAGAATGAAGTTAAAAGCTTAGGACACTAGGAAATGGAAAAGGGCTAATAGGACAAGAAACTCAAACGGGAATCCTTTCCAAGTTCAAAGTACACACACACACCCACACACACACACACACACACACACACACGCACACGCACGCACACACACACACACACACACACACACACGCGCGCACGCACGCGCACACACACACACACACGCACACACACGCACACACACACACACACACGCACACACACACACACACACACACGCACACACACACACACACACGGAAAACAGACTGGAGAGGTTTTTGCAAAATATTGCATCCGAATCTTAATGAGTTGAGATCAGAGCTCCATGCATTTGGAGCTCGTGGAATGCTGGTATGCTCTTTCTCCGTGCCCTTCTCCTAGACAGGACAGGCAAGGGATACTGTGTTCTGTGGATGTTGGCCATAGTGAGCATCGTCATGTGTGTGCTCCAGTCCAGATACTTCACTGTAAGAACTGAACACACCAATAATTTCAAGACTTCCGTAAAAGGAAAAGAGACTTTAATAATGCAGTAGTTTTTTTCACTTGATTCCATGCCATTCTCTTAAAAAATCCAGGGAAGTTGTGTCACTTAGTTCCATACAGTTCATACAGCTATGTTTCCGTGTATGTAGCCACAAGTGTGAGGTCATTTCACTACCTTTAAAGGCTGAAAAATCAGCCAAGTAATCTTTACTTATTTGACTCTGCTGAGATCCTAGCTTGGAATATCACCTTTCCTAAGATGATTATTATTGTTTAGACTCCCATAATAATGTGCAAATTTTACATAGACATCTGACATTCCGACAAACACCTAGCTACACAGATATTTTACGCTTTATCTTACTGTTTCATCCTCCTGAGAATTTTTTCCAATGTATTTAATGAAAACTGAAATTGTGACAAAGAAATCATCACTATATCCCCCACTTCTTTATTTACTGTAATTTCAAAGCTTATTCAGTATTCCTAAATTCTCAAGAAAGGATTTTTTCTCATTGTGTATCTTTTGCTTTATGTTTTATATGATTGACGTTTGAAATTGCACTCCGCTGTGTTTTATTATATGATCGTCATTGATCGCTGGCTCTCATCTGAATGTAATAGAAGTATCTAAATATTACTGTCAGAGATCACGCAGTTACACAGCACCAGGAAACATGAAAGCATATCAGCTTTCTTCATGAATTAGTTTTTCTCTCTCTTTTTCAGTGAAACTGGGACAAGTAGTTCTTATTAATAAGTTTAGTTTGTTTGTTTTATCAAACTTAGTGATTAGCCAAAGAGTCACAATACTTTAGGCTTCAAGTGCAGATACAAATTAAAGAGTTGAAGAAGTTTGTTGCAAAAAGATGTATTTTAACAGATAGATTTCACATGATTTAGGATGGTACAAGATGCCCTTACAAAAGTTAGTGTGGAATGTACAAGATAGCACAAGAGGTCAGAGAAGACTATATCAGAAGCATTACAAAGTAATGTGATGTTGGGTTGACTCTAGATGGATATGAAAGGACAGTGGAAATAAAAAAGAATTGTGAGAAAGGCAAGAATTAAAATGAATGTTCTAAGAAATGGTGAAGGATTGAATTCAGGTTATGAGAAGGGAAATGAGATTATATATATGTGTGTGTGTGTGTGTGTGTGTGTGTGTGTGTGTGTGTGTGTGTTCACCTAAATACCAACAATACAAAGTGTTCTCCTTTTAACAGGGGGAAGAAATAAGTATAGGTAGTGGGACTATGTGAATTGCTGAGAGCATAAACCTTTGCCATTTCAATCATTCGTGTGTCACACAGAACAATCCCACAAACTGCAATTACTTTAAAATTGTCACTGAATTAAGGAATGAATAAAGTATTGCTTTGGTTTGCTATTTACCTGTATTGACCAGTGACATGAACTCGTATTTGTGGCCTATTTACCTGTATTGATCAGTGTCATGAACTCGTATTTGTGGCCATATGAAATCTAACATAAGGGTGAGGAGTGTTCCGAAGCATGCGACATCACGAAATGAGTAGAGAGAGACCCAGAGGGTCAAGATCAACACATGAAGATCAACAAAACCAACCAACCTAGGCCCCTAGAGTCTTACAGAGACTGAAACACTAGCCAGAAAAAAAAAGAAAAATACTTAGACTAAACCTAGACACCCCCACACAAATAAAGATGACAGGTAACTTGGCCTTCATACAGATCCCTTAGCGTGTGTGTGTGTGTGTGTGTGTGTGTGTGTGTGTGTGTGTGTGTGTGTGTG
>CAJQZJ010027982.1:7123784-7176968 GCA_907164525.1 Lophiomys imhausi | reverse complement strand
GTGTGTGTGTGTGTGTGTGTGTGTGTGTGTGTGTGTGTGTGTGTGTGGTGGGATCTCAGTCATGGACTCTGTTGCCTGTTAGTGGAACACTTTACCCTACCTAGGCTGTCATGCCTCTGTCATGCAAGAGGAAGCTCTTTGCCCTCATGTGACTGATGAACTAAGGGGAATTGATATGTGGGGACCCCCTCACCAGAAGAGAATAGGAAGGAGAGGAGGAAAAGGGTGGGAAGGTGGGACCAGGAGGGAAGGGGAGAGGGGGCTGTGATCGAGATGTAACTAGTAAATAAATAAATGTAAGAAAAAAAATGAAGATCTCATGGAATTCCTTCCTCCTGGACAGGTTTGGTTAACCTCATTGCTGGAATTTTTGCAATTATTGCTATTGCAAGTCCACAAGCTATTTGCTTACATTTTTAAAATAAAATATAATACATAACTAACATAGCATATGATATTTTTTTGCCAAGAAAATGAAAGATGACTCTGGGATTTACAGTCAATAGATATCTTCTTTCCAAATCTAAGTTCAGTTTGTGTGATTTCCATCCTATGAAGCTCACAGCATGAGTACAAATGAACATAGCATCATTTAATAATAATAACTGGCCAATGGGAAGATTTTTCTCTTTATTAATAAGAAAGTATAGAGGAAAAGTAATAGAAGCACTCTCAGTTTTCCAAGATTCTTGATTTTGTCCTGCATAAAATTAGTGGGGAAAATACCCTCCTAACCATACAAATTGTCATGAGAGCTACAGAAATAGTGAAATCAATACTTTAGGGGGGATAACTTTAAATGGCTCAAGAATTCTGTGCAATTAAAGTGTTTTGAAAGATAGGATGAAAGGAGTTGGCTGAAAACAAGCCTGGCAAAAGAAAAAATAGAAAATTAACACAGGTGAGACAACCAACACATGCTTCAAGTTTGTGCACCGTGTAAGTGGGGGGTCTTGAGGCATTCTCATGCTGTGGAGCCTCAGCTGGCCTCAAACTTCATACTTCCACCCCCTGAATGTTGGAATTACAGGCATGCATCACCACACCCAGCTTACGCTCTTTTTCTTTATGACTATGTATATTTTTGGATTCTAGCACTAAAAGCAAGGACAAAATTTGGAAGGAAGAGCTTTGACAATGGGGAAAAGAAACTAAAGTAAGGAGAGGATTCAAAGAATAGATTCAATTCCATCAGTGTCAAGGGTAGGAAAGGAGGGCATGTCTGCCAAGCGGTGCTCTCTGTGCAGGGGTCAGAAAAGAGAATCGACGGCAAAATATTATGTGAGGGATTAACTCATGGAAGAATTTCCTGGGTCAGAGCTGTGAAATATCAAAATAGTTTACTGAGGAAGGTCCTGTCGTTCCTCTTCCGGAAGCTCTTAAAATAGGAGAGGTGGAATCTTTTTGAAATAATTTCTGTGTGGCATTATCCGAAGGTGGGAAAGATGATATGACTAAGTCCACCCACTGCCAATTTTATTACCCAGAACGTTTATGTTCACCTGGGCAGAATGGAAATACAGATCTATGTATTTCCACTGTGAAGAAAGGACACCCCCACACACACATACATGCCTTTTTTTTTTTTTCTTGCTTAGGAAAGTTTTCCTTCTTGTAAACATCAATTTTAAGACAATAGAAATGCTAGAGCCTGTCTTGAAATTCTCCCTGGTAATTTAGGAAGTACTAATATCAACTAATTTATATAAAGGAATTCATAAGTATTGCCATATCTGTTGTTTCTCTAGTTTATAACATAGTAAAGACAAACCTTTTATATAATCTTGAATTTTAGAATCCTGAGGGATGTATCCAATTAACTACTATGTCAAGTAGATACTTAATGATGTCCATTTTCCTAGTGTCTAAGGGTAATTAATTTGTCAATATTGCCCCTTTTGATACATTTTTGTCCCTATAAGCATCCATAAGCCAGGGACACTGATATAAAAATTATTCCAAGGTTTCTTTAACTTTAAAAGGCAGTATTTGCCACCTGGGCCATTCTTTCCCACCTAAAAATATAAAGATTTATTGTTTATTGTACGTTCCCTAAGAGTGCATGGAGTGAAGAGGCAGCCATTTGGATCTTTCAGTTGACATCTTCTGTTAAATTCAGCTTTGGATATAATATACCAGTATCTCCTATAGAGTTTTTCAATGGCCTTGACAAATTGTTGTCTTTAATTAGTACAATAGCATGTCTAAATATATGAATGAATATGTATGTATTTATTCTCTGTACCACTTGCAGTAGTCTGCCTGTGAAAATGGGAAAAAGAGTAGAACATGCAGATAATATACAAAATCCTGCTTTCTCCTTCTCTATAGGCCCTGATAACACAACACTACATAATATACTGTTGCAGTGAACATGTATGATGCACCAAAGTGTGCGATATTTCAATAATGTAAAAACAATGCCACTGGGAGTATGTTTTATTCTATTATACATATTTGATCCCAGTACTCAGGAAGTAGAGGAAGGCTGATCTCTGAGTCTGAGGGCAGCCTGGTCTACAGAGTGAGTTCCAGTACAACAAGAGATACACAGAAAAAAACCTGTCTCAAAACAAAACAAAACAACAACACAAACCATATTGCCTAATATTCCAACTGTTTCCAGTTCATTTTTATATTAGGTATATGTATTATAAAGCTGATAGCCATAAAATTGCTTCTAAAACAATATTATTGTAAAAGTGCTAGAAATACACACTTAGACACGGAGCTCTCAAAGACATAGAATTCTGAAGAAATGGGGAAATGTGTGAATTCAGAGGTAGCAACCTGCAAATAGAAGAGTACTGTAGCCGACAGTGATTGGAAGAGATGAAGGTAAGAAAATAGAGATTTGTCTAGAAATTACACCTTACTCTCAGCTTATTGTCTTCTACTCTTCTAAGGGACATCCCAACTTCGTATTTTAGACTATTTTTGAGTTTAAACCACTTAGGAATTTGAAAGGCATCTTAGATATTGAACTTAGCTTGACTTGTGGGCTGGTTGAATATGGTACCTCAAGATGCTACCTGGCTAATGGGCATGCAGCTCGTGGGTATCAGAAGCCGTATGAGGTCCAAATTGGCACTGCCTTTTCCCAGTGGTACTGCCTTGCCTTCAGTTCTTTGGGCTTCAAGGACAAATTACATTCTTTGATTGCTAAGTGTAACTATTTGTACTTTTGGTTTAAATAAGCAGCTATTGCCTACACCTTATCTTTAATATGTGCTTTTTTGTAAAATTGGAAGAATGATCCCCCACTCTTTTTGGATTTCTTTACCATGATAAAGACTACTATGCTGTCCTTGAGCTAAATGTTAATGTGTGGCATTGTTCAGTGTGAGCCACTCACCTATCAGAGGGAGCAAGCTTGCCTCTTTCAGTAGTGATCGTGTTACCAGAAAATTGCCCAAATAAATTAGAAAATGCTCCACACTCTGGGATTCAGGACAGAGAGATGAGACAGAACATGCAGTCACTGGACAGTCTTTAGAATCCACTTTGGGAAGAGGATGTAAATTTGGTGAGAGCTCCAAACCTATGAGAATTTTCTTTTAAGTTCCAGATTAGAGAGCAAAAGGCCAAAATAAGAGCTCGATTTAGTAATTTCTGATCTCTACCAGCCGACGTTTTTCTACAGGGGAAGTACTGTAATACTTTCCATTTAGTATTATCTGCCAAGGATGACTTGATCTATCCTTGAAAACAGCCCTGGACAGAATGTGTAGACATGCGGAGATAAGGAGCCTCCTGCCAGGCCTTGGGCTCCAGGAGCTGTCTCTTCTCAGCTCAGGCCCAGGCGCCATTCCTCTCCAGTGTGCTTGCCCTACCCCTGCCTGGATTTTATGAGGAAACATTTTGTTTGTCTGAGGACACCTCTATTCCTAGCTCTTTGACAGTTTCACTTGCCATATCCCCTCAGTTCTAAACATGTGGAAAGGAGATAAAGAAAGGTGATGAAATTTAAAAAAAAAAAAAACTGGAGTGGGAATGCTACAAGTAAGAGAAGAAACTCTTTTTGCATTCCTGTTTTGTATGACTGGGTTTTGGAAGGCGATCTAAGTGGTCATTTTAATAGATAGGAAAGAGAGAAGAAAGTGCAACGTAAAATGTCAGTTAGCATTTAAGAGCAAAGATAAACATTGTAAGCTTTTACTTTTAAGAAAGTCAGATATTTCATGATTTGGGGGGAAAAGAAAAAAATACAAGTTTTGTCACTTAAGAACTTCAAACTTCCCTGCTACCAAGTTTTGTCCTTTTTGGACAGCAGTCTGTCTGCAGTTGGTGCAGGTCTCTGAGGTGGTTGAAGAATAGACAGCTAGAGTCTCATAGTTAAATTTTGAGTTGTTTAGGAATCAAGAGGGTGTTATAGATCTAAGAAGATACTCTTAAAAGTGTGTTGCAAGTTAGTATGAAAGTTGAGTCAGATATAGACCTTTAAACTCATGGAGATGGTTAGATAGTAGAATGCTAAAGTCAGGGGCCAAATATGTATAAACTGGACATTGGGAAGGTATACTGGGCCATTTAACTCTCATAAATGTGGCATATTTATATCTGTTGTTTTGTATAATACTTACTGTTATAAGAGAAGGAACCAGCTGTTGGACTGAAAGGGGAAACTTCTGGGGGGAAGAGGGAGGAAGGGCGGGATAGGAAGGGGGAATAGGGAGGGGTTTGTGACTGAGATGTAACTTGAAGAAAAAAAAATAAAGTATTTAAAAAAAAAAAAAGAACTTCAAACTTTGCAATTCTTCTTCAAGACCCTGACCTTAGAAGTAACTGTTAATTTAGGCTCCATGGCAAATTGCATAACCTTGTTTGAAACTCATTATGTTCATGAGATGAAGAAAAAGAAAGTGGCCAGTTATAAAGGATTACTTTTGTACAGCTACCTCAGAAAGTTGAGATGGGACGAACAGTAAACATGTATACCTTACTTTCTTTGAAGTTTCATTGCAAAGGAAAATTCTGTCTCTGTCCATTACAATCATATACTTCTTTCTTGGGCATCTCTATATCACAATTTTGAAATTAAAGTGAATCAATTTTCTTTTACTCTAGCTTTATACTTAGAAAGTCATAATTCTTCAACTTTCTTTTTTACTATTAAAATGTTTTGATTTTAAAAGTAGTGGATAATTCAATTTGTCTTTTCATTTTCAGTTGGAAATTAATCTGTTTGGCTTTAGGCTATGTAACATCTCTCATTAGATGGGCTACCCAAAGATACATGAGTATTTCCAATACAAGAGACACTGAGATTTTCAAATATTACTGAGCTCTTAATCAAAACTGATGATCGCATCAATACTAGGTCTTTTGAGAGAGAAATGAGTCAACTGAACAAATGTCTATGTTAGTCTAGTGATGTTGTAAGACTGTTTACTCACAAAGAAAAAGAGATTTTTAATACAATACTGTGATTTGCATTTGTAGAAATCTTGAGAATATTGTCACACTGTTCGTGGTGCTATCCATACTTACAGCTGAAAAATGGACAGGGCTCTCAGGAACAATTTCAACTAGTTGACAGGGTTTTCATAAAATAACTGTATATTGAGGAAAGAAGTGAATTGAATTCAGTTAATATCAGTTTAAGGGCCTTTGACTTCACATTGTTTTCTCGGTGCTTAAAAATATTATATATTTTTAAATTAAATATCACAGTGATTAAAAAAAAGAAATTTAAACACCATGTTTATTAAACTGAATTTCATTCAAATGAACTTTTACAAATAAGTATGGTTCTTTTTGCATAATATAATAAGTACATTATTATTTCCACTTTTTAGATGAGGATACTGAAAGTTAGGAGACTATAACTTGAGTTTGCGACACCTGAGGCAGGAGAGGACAGGTGTGTTCGTTGTCATATACACCTCTCTCTAAGTAGTTTACATCTTCCTTGTGTCCTCTAAAGTAACACCGTCCTTGTAGGCTATTCAATAAACGCCCACCTCCTCCCTTCTGTACTAACTCACCCACAGCCTGCTGTCCTGTAGTATTTTCTCCATAGAAGTTCTCTATCTAAATCATCAAAATGGTTGAGCTCGTGCATTGACACTCATCTCAGTAAAGATGTATAAGCTTCCTAGAGCCCAGACCCTCTTCACTGCATCCCCAGTGATGTCCCTGTCATTGAGCTATCATGATCCATGCCTGTTGGTCTCTGTGACTAACAATCATATATCTTCATGTATTTTTAAGTGCCATCATTTTGGTTCATGGTATCCAATGCATGAAGAACAATTAAGCTAGAATTTGTATTTTTTATGTAAGCCAAGCTCAAGTCTAGTTTAAAATGTGCTATCAGAATGCACCAAATGTGTTACAGTAACGTGCCTTCTCCATATCTATGGCTGAGAGCTGGAACTCTATCCTCCTGGAAGTTCTCTACTGCCTGCTGCCCCCTGACAAACATTCTGTAGTGTTAAATCCATGTGTTACAAGCCCTCACATGTTTTGCAGTGCTGAGTGTCTGGTTGTCCTGGAGTTTTGCACAGATAAAGGAAGGATACAGTTCTGAGAGGAATGCAGTAACTACAAAGTGCATCCTGAAGGCCATTTAGCTCACAATGAAGGTCTGTGTTTTAAAATAGCTCTATAACAAAGTAACTACAGAGTTTTGGCAAAGGGCTCCAACTATTTATAGAACTGAGTAAGGCGTGGTAAATACCGCCACAGTACCCAGCTCTCCCTTGCCACAACCCTAAACTTATAAGAAGCACTCTAATTATATTTTTCTACTTTGAAAAAAAATCATAGTAGCCATTATCAGTTTAACCATACGGAAGCTTGGGCTGAGATTTCTTGTTTAAATGCATAGTTTTGATTTTCAGCAGCTGCACTGGGTCTTTAATCATACATTATCTTTATGAAGCCTTTTTCTAACATATGTTAATTGGCTGTTTTCTGTGACAAATTATGAACTCTTACTTTGATGAGGTTCAATTGCAATCATGTTGAAGTCGAGTACGTCAAGTTTCCACCCCTGCTGGCTCCTCAAACCACTACAAACATCCGCACGTCACTGCAGTGCTGAGTAATGGCAGGATTGGGGCTGGCTGATTTTGCTACAGATTTTTTTTTCCACAGGATATTTTCAGCTTCTTTGTACTAAATCTGTTGCAGGGTTTGCCCTTTTTAGCAGACACATGCTCCAAAATTAACATCAAATCTTATTGGAGATTACTGTAATACAGTCGAGAATATTTCATAATGCAACATCCAGCGTCTGTTTTGCTTTACTGATATTTCAGAATATTTATTACACATTTTAAGCCAGTCAGTTGTAAATCTGACTAGCATTTTCTACATCATCGGTGTTTTTTAACAGACATTTTGAATGTTTCTCTTTTGATGGAAATAAGTTACAGGAGAGGATGATGCGGTAGGCATTCAGCTATTACAAAGACATTACACCTTTTCTAGTGCTCTTCTAGGTGTGGACAAATATATTGGGTTCTTACAAATCATGTTGTTCATTGTATTCTTGTTTTTTTCTTCAACATTATTTTATCAGTCAAGCAGTAAAAAACAAGGCATGTTCATCAAGGTTACCATCCTATACGATGTATAATAGCCTCTCCCATTCTCTGTCCTAGTGTCAGCTTTTAATGTATGATTCAGATGAACAGAACTGTTCTAATCCATCTGCTCTAAGAGCTGTTACAGATAGCTTGTATCAAATACCAACAGACGATAAGTGATAGCTGTAATTAGAACAGATACAAAAATGCAGTGCATTTGTCCACAATCATGGGAAATTAGTCAAGGTAATTGATTAAGGTCTTCAGTGCCTGCATCAAACATCAGTGGTATTGGGGTTCATTTAACTGTTTCTGTCTCAATATGTCACACAAAGGGTTCTAGATGAACTGCAGTTCGCCAAAGCCAAAGCCAGAGGTCGATTTCCACGCAGGCATCAGGAGTTTAGATAAGATGAGCCAGATGTTAACAGAGCCAGATGTGAATAGGCACTACTCTCCTCAGGAGGCTGTTTTTAATCAGCTCTTTCCCTGGGTAATGCACAGCCAATGAGCTCTAAATCCTGAGGCTACCTGCACTCACAGGAAAGCCTGGGAACATCATTACCGGGCTTACAACTGAGCATATGTGAAAAAATTAGAGCAGAAATTAAGGATAAGAAAGGTTACCTTCAGAAGTGTTCACAATTGCTTTCAAAAAAAAAGACAGAGGTAAAAAAATACTAATTTTAAATATTTAAAAATAGAGTCAATCCGAACTTCCTAATACAGATACAAATGAAAAGCTGTAATTGGTGAATAGTAGCTAGACCTGTATAAAGGTGTGTATTATTTTGAGAATGTGAGTGGGTGGGGGGCCATCTTCAGCACAAGTAAATAATTTCGAAGTGTCTTTGAAATTGGTGCTATCACATCTAGACAGGTTGGCTTTGCAATCCCCGTGTGATCCTGCAATGATGGGGTACAAAGTCAGTCTCTGCACTGTCTTGGGCCAGCTTACACAGCGAAACTTAGTTCCACTTGAAAAGATACATACTTAATTGGCTTTAAGAAAATAAACCAAGGTAAAGAACAATGTGTAAATGAAACAGAGAGCTTGGCACTTGCCTGTAAGGAAGCCCATGATTCCTTACAGGCTTAATTGGGGCCAGTCGGGATCATTTAATGATTGCTGTCAAAAGATCAGATCAGATTTAATAGAAGACCACAGTGGAGTAGAGTTAAACAAATTGTCATCAGGCATTTCAGATGAGCAAAACCTTAATTAGGTTGATTAGGAATGTGTAAAGGAGGTGAAGAGACAGAGAAAAATTGATGAATCACTGAATTCCATATTGAGCCATATATAATATTATCACAAATGCCATCTATATTTTAAGGAACCTTATGGCAGTTTGAATACCACACATATTAGTCTGTAAAATGTAATAATTGTCTAAAGTTTAATTACAAATTAAAAATAGGTGCCATTCAGCTTAAATACCAGATGATTTATCAAGCATTTTATACTTAATAGACATCAAGAACATTAGCTGGAGAACCATTGTAAGGTCATCTTTAAGTGTTGAGTTATTTGAAGAAGTAAGTAATAGCAAAAGCAATAACAAATTATTTTAAGGACATAATCTTGATTATTTAATGTAAGGAAATATGATCGACACTTAGACACTCTTGTTGATCATTCATGTCTGACTGTTTACTGATTTTTACTGGTGAGATTACTCAGGTATCTTAAAATGGACTCACTGTTTTATCTATATCTTTTAAAAGACTAACTTGTGTTCTTACACACACAGAGACATACACACACACACACACCAATAAATCTGAAAAATGTAACCAACACATACAAGCCTCCAAGAAGAAAACATTTATAGAATATTTCCATTTTTGTCATTAAATATAATACACTAAAGATTGAGAAAAATAATAGTTTTTAAAAGAGCATAAGATGTTTTGGGTTTTATTTTTACCCTAATAAGATGAAAATGTATGTTAGCAGCATGTACCACTTCAAACCAAGCTTGCTCTGGGAGCTGACTATTCAGTCTCACTGCTGGTGGTGCATGGTGCTTAACTTGCTTTGCTCAGTAACAGCAGCAAAAAATGCAGCTGCATGTGCTTATGAGAGGTTGCAGCTGGAGTGCAGAACCTAATGTGAGATGCTATATCGTAGCTCTAGCTTTGTGCTGAAGACAGTACAGCTCCACCTGCGTGGGAACCTTTCCACAGCCCTAATTGGCCTCTGAAGAGGTGTGGTGGCTCTGCTGTGAGAGTTGAGGGAAGCAAAGACATGATAGAAGCCTGCATCATCAACTATATGATCTGATATGGAGATACCATAAACTCTCATGTCATTGAGGGGTATGAGGCTTTTGACATATACCATTTGGAGTTTATTTTGGCTTGGAGAATGCAGGATGCCGTTTTAACAACAGTGGGGGAAAATGTCCAAGGCAGAATATGGCATGGATAACTGTGACAGGGAAGCTGTGTTTCCTTATGTTTGTGAAATTGTTTGCAATGCTGTTCAGTTGTCTGAAGGTATCTTGATCCTAAATTCTGGAATTATGTAAATATGATTTATGTAAGTGATAACGGCAGGTTATGCCCATTTATTAAATTAATTGCAGGGGTTTTCAAAATGAGCTCCATTTTCGCCTTATTATATTTCTGACATAAATTTCATCTCCTTTTGTCCTTGGGGAAAGATGCTAAAGTAGGTCTAGAAGCACACACATAGAGTTTTCAGCAGCTGTGGTCACTGGCAAATCGATGTATTCCCCTAGCTATTTCTACTCCTGCAGCCTGAAGCTCTTCCATGGCTGACACTTAAGAGAAAGTCCTTAATTTGTATGATGCTGTACATTTTCTTTCATCTAATGCTTGCTCTTAAGAATGTAAGTGAAACACTATGGGAGGTCTCCAGGCTGCATATACAGGGATAACACTGTTCTCTTGCTACTAACCTTACCTCATTACTTACATATGAAAACCAACCCACAAGTGTACTTAATCCATGTTCCTGGCACCACTATACACCCTACACTCTCTGGAGTGTCATATTTAATGAGGCCATAACCATCTTGCAAATGAAAACATAATTCCCAGTTTGAGGAAGGACATAAGAACTTTAAGTGAGGAATTTGATCATCAGGCTGCAGGTAGCTAGTATCTAAGTGTCCCAGTTTCTTAATACAGAGACTCATTCAGTTTTGACTTCTGCATAAATTATTTTCATTCTACCTATGAGATAATGTACAACATAATAAAGGATTAATCAAGGTTGCCAGTTTGTTTCTGTATGAGCAAAATATGAGAAAAAGTCCTTAATACTAGTTATTAAAAATAACTAGTAAATACCTCAGGTGAGAGATAAAAACCTTGACATATAGAGTTCAACTGGTAATTATTAGTTCCACTGTCTACCTGATGCCAGGATAGATCCTGGGACTACAGACATAACATTTGATTTATTTCTGTGGCAATGCTATAAAGGACTTGGTGCTTTGAGAGTTATCTAGAGAAAGTGCTTCCTTATAAAACTGGAGCTGAGACAAAAGGAAGACTCTAAGTAATCACAGAATGGAGGGAACGTTTCAGAAAGAAGGAATTGCATTTGCAAATGTCCTGTGGTAGGAAGAAGAACAAAGGAGTAATAATTTAAAAAAAAAACAATTGTATTTGCTTTTTGTATGTGTAATATTATGGTACTGAGACTTGAAGATGATTCTGGATTCATCATACTGATACCAAATTCTATCAATTGGGAAATGAATGTTTGCCACAGTGGTATTTAGTGGAACGGAATAGCCCTTTCATATTCTCAAGATGAGCCTCGGCTATGTGACTTTAAAATCAGTTACACTCTATTCTGTAAAATATATGGTAAACTTAGAGAAAAATGGAGTGATTTTTAGGACCAGAGAAATACTTCTCATCACAGTCAAGCACTGCTAAGAACAATAATTGGGTTATTTCATCTGAAGCTCTTAAGGGGAAATAGGTACATTCTGCTAGTTATTTTTTTTAAATCAAAGCATAATTGCACACCTCATATGTCTTTCAAACAAACCATAAAGTAGAAAGTTTAATGTATCTAAATGCAAGTAATGAGCAGAGCTTTCCAGCTGAAATGGTAGTGAATCACAGAATCACTTGAATCAGTGACAAACACAGGCTTTCAGAGACAGGGCATATGTCATTTTTGCCTCTTGCTGTACATAGACCTTTCATTTATTAACAATATTATTTCTTGTGTAATACAGTGGGCCTAATTTACAGCCTTAAATTTTACAAAACAAGGTTTTCTGAGGATGCTGGTGGTGATGCAAATGTGAGTTAGAGAAAATGTTATTTGCGAATCCAAATAAAAGAAATACAGAATTCTTTACTTGCAAATTGACATTATGTATTCTGATGTTTTAGCCTTGATAGCCTGTTTTTATTTAAGTGACTGTGCTGTACTTATTGGAACAAAATAAATGCTTTACAAAGGTAATTTTAGCAACAGAGAATTTCTTCCCACATCTTTTAATGTGGTACGTGGTCTTACTCTGTGATCAAAACACGTAACTGAAGGTTGTGTTTAATTTTTAAATCAAAGTGTTGTGGGAAGACGATTGAAATATGGTGATGACTCAGATCCAGTTGCTGTGTGGTTTTCTTCCTACAGAAACTTTAGGGTAGACTGCCATTTTTATGATAGAAGGAGACGAACAGTGATGAGATTAAAATAGTGTCACCAAACAATGAAAGTTTGTTCATTGTATTGTGAAAGTTTGATTCCTAACTGAATTTTTAAAGGAACCTTGACAGCCTCACTAACAAGAATTATTTTTTCACTACTTGGTCTTTCTTTCAGCAGTGTGGGACTAAATAAGTAATCAATGCATATTACTAACAAACATTTGTTTACCATCATTATGGTTCAGTTCTTTTTCCAAAGTTCTAAGTTGAGTGTTTTCTTTGCTTGAATAAAAATCTTCATTTGCTTCCAAGAGTAAGTTTAAAGTATGTGGTGCCATGTACTGGATAATGTAATTTTGGTAAGGCATGGTAGATGGTACTGGAGAGGCATCTGCTGCTTCACCCAAATCAATTTCAGTCTATTTGTTTTCACATATTTATATCTTAAGGTGATCATAATAAAACATTAACCCAGAACCGGAATGGCTTTTTCTCAGGTGTTTGGAAGACAGGAATTAGAAACTTTGTGCCTGTCATCTGTCTTTTCCCTCGCTGGCCTTTTTGTGAACCACTGCAAGGCCTGTGTGTGGGGAGTGTTGCCCAGCACACTCCGCCTGCTCTGCTCAGAGAAGGAAGTGGAGAGTTTTGGTTCCCATTTTACACTTGTGGAGCAGTTTAGGGAAGGAAGCACCTTTACACCTTTTATTGTTCGCGGTCACTGACATCACATCCTTCCCTGGCCAGTCTGTGCGTGTTTCCTGCCATTCTGTCAAGATTCTTCTCTGTTACTGGGAGGGATTTGCTGAAGGGAAGGAGGGAGGAACAGGGCAAGAAAGAGTGGGAGAAGGAAGGGAGGGGGAGGTGTTTGTCAATCAAGCCAGCTTGTTTGTAAATGAGGGAGCCTGAAGGGGAATGATCTTTAGCTGTCCAGAAGAAGAAACTCTTCTCTTGCCTCTCTTGCCTGGGTCCCAGGACACATTGCCTTCATCTGTCTGCATATGCCAAATTCAAAGTGAACAGAAGCCTGCCATACTGAGTTCCCCTTTCAGTAAGCAGACAGATTTTACTTTTTTTATTTAAGTTGGCAAAGGAAGAGCAAGTGCAGGCGACTGTACCCCACCATGCTCTTTTTCTTTCCTTCTCATTGAAAGTTTTGATTGTTTATGTGTAACTGTCATTTTTCCAAGAATGGTTCCTTCATGTGAAAACTGTAGTGTCCAGGACTCAGCCTGTGGTTGATTATACATACTGAAAGTTCTCAATGTGACTGGAACTACTATATGTAGTTTAATTCCTAACATTCTTTCTTTCAAGTACCTGAGAGACATCCTAATAGGTTACTAAGGTAATAATAAATCTCATCCTCCAGCCATCCTGAAAATCAATACTTGAAATGAACCTTACAGTATAGTTTTTGTATAAAAATCAGCTTAATAAATTTTGTACTATTTTTTTAAAGTAGTACTTTTAAAAACATTGTGTGCTGGTGCTGACCTTCCTAATTCTTTGAAATTTACTGGTAGCCTTGAAATGCAAGGACCTTGTTCACAAATTGTCACAGCAGTGCTGTGTTGTTATTCTGCATGTGGATTTCATATAATTCTATATCTTATGCTTCAGTCACTGAACTGAACATTGTCCTTATGCAGAAAACAAACTAAAAGTTGTGTTAGATTTAAATTTCCATCTCTCTCTGCTACCTGGCATATTTCAAAAAGGAGACTATTTTCAATGGCATTTTCACCAATCATCCATATCTGTGTGTATACTTGCACATATAAGTATGTTAATACATTTGCCTATGTATTTCCAAAAAAAAAAAAAGTTCCTCATTGTGTTTTAAGAATTAAAAAACAAACACTACTCAGCTTCTTCTAAAGTGTCTTATTTCAAAGTTAAGAAATGCAAGATAGTGATGAGGAGTCTTTTCTGAGTTTGGTGGCCAGGCGCTCAGTCGGTCTCTCTAAGCAGACTCTTCTTCAGGAGTGTCTCCCTACTTGCTTGGTTATATGTATTTTGAATCAAAGTCTGTAGACAGCAACCTCCTGCCTGACAGGCCACTGCACTCTAATCTGTTCGTCCTGACCTTCCACCTAAAGTGAGTAAGAGCTTAGGCAGGCATAGTCCAGTAAGCCGATAGTGCCAGGGCTGCAGCTAAGAGAACGGAAGGGAGATGCTTCCATATGCTTTGACAGAGGCTCATAGATTGTTTTTTTCTGTGGTGGAAAAAGCCTGCTTATCTCTTTGGAGTCTTGCATATGCATGGAAAGTACCATTCAGGGCTGCTGCTTGCTTCTTAGGTAAGACTACAGGAAATGCAGAAAAGATTCCCAGTTGCGGGATATTTATGACAATTTCTAAGACTAAATGGGTGGACTTTTAACAGTGGTGAATATGTGATATGCTGTGCTTTGTCAGTTCTTCATGTATTTGATCTCGGAGTCTAATGGCAGTGTCTTTAGGTTGTGAGTGTTTGACTTAAGTAGTATGTATTGTTTACATAACTTAACTTTGGAACTGGGGCTAACGTTGAAAACTGTGGCTGGAGTCACACCGTAATCATGATGTAATTCACAGATGTGTGCCGTGAGGCTGAACTGAGCTGCAGTTTAGGAGAAAGACACTGGGAAAAGGAGACTTGGTAGCCCCAGTGATTAAGCAGTGCTTAATCCGCCAGAACTAATTATATTATAATAGCCTCTGCAATTAGATAATTACCTAAACTTATATTTTAAAAAAATTTACTCAAGGTGACCAAGAATAAAGAAATTTAAGGGCAGCTGAGGATTAGACCAAGTATCTAACAGCCTTTCTGTTCCAAGAGCCTTGAGGTTAGAGCCAAATAATCTATTAACTAATCGGGACAGTGGTTTAGTGTTACATAATATGTGTGGGAATTTTTCAGGTCCACTGTCAGACTCTGACTATTGTCAACAGAGGAATTCTGAGCAGTGGGTAAAGTAGTTGTATCCACTGACATAAGAGGAAACAAAATAATTGAAGCCACTGCTTGCAAATAAAGCAAGCATGGGCAGGGCTTCCTAGTCACCTTCCACTTCATGGCAAGTCACTTTCATAGTGTGAAAGTATTTTTAGATACAATTTTAAACAGAGTAAAATAAAGACTTTTAATATTCTGTGCTCTTTGGGTTTGCCATGTAATTGATAGTCATTATTTTAATTTTAATTCATGACCTAGAGCTCTCTGGTATATAGTATGAAGCCTCTGTAATTTTTGTCTGACTCCCTAAGGAGATATGATGTCTCTTTTAAGCATTTAAATTTAGAGGGCTGGTGATGTATTATTAAAAAAAAAAACATAGTTCCAAATGAGATTATAACCTTAATTTTTTGCACGACTTATTTCTTATCAGTGACCATCATTTTTGAGTATTGTGTTAATGGACAGTTTAAGGGATTTCATGAGGAAACTTCTTCACTGCTGACTGATACTTGAGCATAAGATGAAACATCCCATATTACTTTTCCTGTGTTCTCCTGGCAGTGATCTTCTTAAAATAAGTGAAGGGATTTAGTTTTAAATTAGTTGACATTTACATATATCAAAGAGCACTTTCATAATCGTCCATCCTATTTGCATAACCAGGGACATTATCACCTCTGCTGTCAAAACACGAGATTGTTTTCCAATCAGAAATGAATTAGATGCCTTACTTAGCATACACAGGTATACAAAGGTTCATTAACTCTCTGATTTAGGTAATTTTTCATAACAGAAGGGTGAAAATTGTCACCTAATTCCATTTACAAATATTGAGGAGCTCTTTACAAAAATGCAGTTCAAGTGTTGGGTTTTAAAACACAGTTTTCATCATTTAAATGACTTCTTAAATTACTTATGAGGTTATTTTAATTATAAAAGAAAACCGCCCGCCCCTGTGTGGTATGCTCCTGGGTGTGATGTGCCATGTGCTTTTAACAGATAGTTATTTTTATTAGCTTTATTGTTTTGGGAAGTTTATTTCCTTGATGAAGCTAGAAGATCATGATACCTCTTAGGAAACTGGCTTGTTGTGGAAGTATTGTTTAAGTTTGCTTTTTTTCTTTTTTTCTTTTTTTGTTCAGCAGGAACGAATGCAGGGATTTGGGAACTGAGCTGTGCACGTGCTGAAGAAGGAAACTTGTTCGAAGGAAACAGGAAAGAGAAAGAAAAGGAAGGAAAAAATACATAATTTCAGGAACGAGAGAGAGAAGAAACACGGGGACTATGGGGAGAAAAAAGATTCAGATCACGAGGATTATGGATGAGCGTAACAGACAGGTAAGTAGGGGAGACATCGGTTTATATCCTTCTCCACATATATTCAAGGTACTAAAAACATCTCAAACTTGTACACATCCATCAAGAGAATTCTGTGAGTTCAATGTATCCAGTTTAACTGTTGATTTTTATCTCTTTTAAACAAACAGGGAAGAAAAAAATCACCTTAACTGTTAGGAATATGTTCTAAAGATTCACAATTGTTCACTTCTCACAGCCTCAGGATTTTTAAATGGAAACTGTGTTTGTATGAGATGAATAGCTTAATAATTAGGAGTTAATAAGCATAGAATTCCTACACTGCATGCATTGTCAAACAAAGATATTCTTACATTCATGAGAACTGGGCCTTTTGTGGTCATCCATTTAGAAGTTTGTGATATAGCTTAAATATCCTCTCTGCAAAGTGACTTGCTTTCTTCTCATCACAAAAGAGAGTTTGAAATAAATCCAAAGGTTTACAGACCCCACTGACAACAACAATAAACAACAGAACACTCACATGAGATATTAGCTGTATAAAACACATAAAAAAGAACTTCCAATTTACTCACATTTTCTTTAAGTTTTGAACTTTATAGGCACGGTACTGTCTTTTGTTTTTCTACAACTCCAATGATAATGTCTTTAAGACACGATCAGTTTTGAAGTCTTCGTATATCTAGTGTTCAGTACTACATTAAGGACCTGCCCATCATGTGTATGCAATCTGACTTACTTTCATTATGCTGGGAAGAGTATCTGGGCTATGTGAGGGTGGCTAGGTGGTTAGACACATCCTACTGTTGAGTATTAGATGACAGTCCTTGACAGGAATCGTAGCATGCCTGGATACCCACAGTAGCATGTACGCAATTGAACCTGTTCTTTGGCCCTAATAGAGGAGTGAGCTCCCCACTGCCTATTTATGGTCCAGAATACTAAATCTAGCCTGAGTAATGTCTCTCCACAGTCTTCCCAAATAAAGACACTCACCTTCCATAGGTCCATGCTTACCCTCTTGTGACATGAGAACAGATTCAATTCTAAAATACAATGTTTTTTACACTTATAAATTATAATGAATACAGATGGCTTAAAAATCCAGTGAGCTTCTAAGAACTAGGAAAATTTTTCTCTTTTTTTTTCTAAGATTATACTTTTTTCTAAAGTAGTATGTCTTCTAAGGTCCACAAGACTTGGATTGTTTTGAGCTTAACATTTAATTAAATAATGAAAAAAACAAGATTCACTGGGATTCCATCAATGTTTTCAGACAGATTGTCCAATGCTGTAGGCCAAGACAAAAGAAAATCCTTTAGTATTCAGCCACTATTTTTTTATTCATTTATAGCTTGAAACTGAAATTGAGGCTGAACTATTGAACATCACATACCATTGACTGTGGGGGTCTTGTTATTTGGACCAAAATCTATATTGGTTAGAGTAAAAAACAAAGTACATGAATTAAAATTTGTAGTATATTAATAATATGACCTACTTTTTAGTTTTGTGAGATTTATTATAGCTTCTTTTTACTTAAGAATCTTATACAGAAAGATAATTGTGGGGGTTAAATTGTGTAGGGTTTTCTGTGCTTTCTAAGGAAAAGCTCCATAGAATTATGAGAACTGTCACATTGTTCATACTAGGTCTACATGTTTACATATGGTTGTATTGATCTAAGCTTAGAGATACTTCTGCCTATTATCACCTTCCTATTGAGAAGTCATAATAATTTTAGAAGCAGAAAAAGTACTTAATTTCAGCTAACTTCGACTTTTTAAAAAGTACTAAAGATTAATTTTTTATTTTATTATTTAAAATTTAAATTCAATTTATTATTTTCCTCACTCTGTATGTACACTAGGCCTTTCAATTCAACACCATTGAAGTAAGTTAATAACGATAACATTTGTGTCATGTGAGCTATGTTTCAGTGGTTGTATAAGATGACTATTGGCAGCTTTAATGAGCTGTCATTCATAGCAATGTTTGCCTTGCTCACCTCTCATTTTCTGTGCGAGTGGTCCAAAGAACCACTTGGAAAGGGCATGAAGTATGTAGGTCACTTCTGATAATCAAAACCAGCAAATGTGTGGAGGAGCTCTAACCTGGGCATCCTTTAAATTATGTGTTCACAAGTTGAAAAGAAAAATGTCAGCAGCTTCGCTCTTTCTGAAGCTGTTCCACTGGAGTGGCCTAGCGGGACCTCAAACGGAGGCCCACTGATGTTTCTTCTTGAAAGCAATGAGCACAATTTTTTTCGGCCTTTGCATTTGTGTATTCGGCCACATACAGAATAATGTGGGCTGCAGAAGTCCACTGCAAAAGTCAAAGAAATGCTAACCCAAAGTGAGGTCTGAAATACCACCGGACTTAACAATACATTGTGTTTCAGAAAGATAAAACTATCCTCAGACAAAATAGCAGTTTATGCTGAATTCTACCTTGTTGTTTCTTTTATAACAAGCAGACAACAGCAAAGCTCCAACTCCACGTTAGAAACGTAAAATAGCGTAATAAGGACAAAAATTCATGTATTTTTGTACTTTACATTTTTTCAGTTTCTAATTGTATAAAGCCAGTTTCCTTGCTTTCATTAAGTTTCTTAAGTTAATATGCACAACAAACTCATGAACTGTCAGTTTATCTTACAGATACATTCAGACAGCTTGATGGAAGTCATTACTAATTCTTTCCCAAGAATGACATGTAAATTATTCCACTTAATCCTTAGTAATCCCATTTTATACCTCCATGTTATTTATTTATTAAATCAACAAGCATTATTTGACTGCACCATCCCAAAAGAAAATATTCACTAGCGAGTAACAGTCTTATTCAGGGATGAGCAAAGTGTTCTGTAAACAACCAGGTAGCATATACTGTTCACTTTATGAGCTGTTGTGTCTGTGACTCCTCCATGGAACTCTTCCTAGGTGTTAAGAATGCAGCCCGAGACAATACATGTGTTTGTCTGTATTCAGTAAGAAAACTTTACTGACAAGGCAAAGGTGGGACAGATTTATCAAGTGGGCTAGAGTTTGTAGACCTCTGGTGGACTGAAATAGACATAACCTATGGAAATACAGAACAAAAACTGCCATCTATGGTCTGAGATTGAAAATATCAAAGCACTGTGAAAGAATAGTGGGGGGGGGGTGCTGTAGTCACTGCTCAGGCTTGGAGAGCAGCCTCTCTGAGCAGGCGCAAACACGGGAACTACAGCATTCTAGAGGAAACAACTTCTAAGGCTTAAGATAGGAAAAAAACTTGGCTGAGGATTCAGAAGACAATAGGACTTGAGCCTGGCATTTGATTTTAGAGTATTAAAGGATTCCACACTGTGTGAAGCAACATCTTGAAAAGTTTAGAGGGTCCTCTTAAGTTCAGAATAATTGGTCAAGATTTTATGGCAACGAATAGAAAATGCCCAAGACCCTGTGTCAAATTCCTCATCTTCAGAATAATATGTGATTCTTTAAATGATGTTATGATGTATCTAGCATAAGTTAATGTCTAAAAGACCAAGAGTGTACTTCATGTCATTTTCTAGCTGTATCATATTGCATCCTATAAAGGGTAGTGGATACGAGTCCAGTTTCTAGCGGTATGTAAACCTGTTTCTAGTTTCAGCTCTACGCTTAGTAATGTTACTCTCAAGCTTATGGTAACCACAATTTCAGTCTCTCCATCTTCACTTTTTCCTTTTTGACCCTTGAGTCTTACTGATTAGGCAATCATATAGATGTGGCCTTTTTCGTATGTTAACTACTTTTAACTTAGTGCTTGAAACAATGGGATTTTTAATTAGTTTATCATATGACTCATTTTTACAAACAAAATATAATTAGAAACCTGTTCCATCAGGATGAACAATGTACATAAACTCAGAATTCTAAGTAAGTCTAAACCTATTTGCTTATATGTTTGCACTGAATTTTCAGCCTCCCTACTTTGAAAGGGCTAACATAAGTAAATTCCAATGTATTTGTGCAACTTGTTCGAAAAAAATGTAAATAAATAAGCAACTACAAGAGGGAAGCATTTCCAGATAGCACATCTAGGAACTAGTGCCTAAAACAATAAGCATATACATATATATGCATACTCAAATATATTATATATAATATATTTAATATTATATGTTGTCTCACTACATAAATTAAAAAGTAACTAAGACACACTGAGAGAAAAAGCACCTAAAAGAAAGAAGGACAGGAGATGGTGGTGGGGGGATATTTATATATATTTAAATGCCTCTAGTTTTCCTTTCTTCTTTTGGACCTGGCAATCTATTTTTTGTTAGAAAAGAAAATTCTACATAATAATCAGTGTAATAACTTGAACACAAATTAAAGACAATCAATAATATTCCCCTTTTAATGAGCCAAGAGAAGCTCTTATAAACTAAAATAATTCAAGGTTCATAGCTATTAAATTTTCTAACACACCTTCTTCTTGGGTTTCTAGATGTTTCTTTATGGGCAGCAGGAAGGTCTGCAGAAGTGTGTTTACTGTAGATGTCACCTCTAATAGTTTGTAGTTATTGACTTTTTAATTTACTAAATCTGGTATAACTTGCACTGAACTGAAAAATAAAAATATTGCAATTTCCTCAGTTGACTCAAAAAAAATTTTACCTATATTCAGTTCTTACAGATTTAGCTCAAGTTTCACAGCGATTTTTAGTGCAACTTCCTTTCACAATGGTATCCAGAATATTAGCAAATAAAAAGGGCTGGTTGCAATTCTGAATTTGGATATTATATCTAATTACTTCAGTAAAGTTTGTTGAAATTGTGATCAATTCGCTCTTCACATGTAGAAAACTAGATAGTGGAGAAACTCAAATTAGTTGCTTTGATAAAATGAGGACTTGGAGAATTCTGTAGTCTGACCAGAAGAGCAGAGCTCTGCAGACCCATGGCCAAAGGCACTTCCTTCCGCATCACCAGAAACAGCATTTTCCTTCTTGCCAATGTGAACTGAGACAGTACAGCTGAGCTACCCTTCTTGAATGAGGAAGCTTGACCCTACTGCCAATCTTGTGAATAGGAGATTCAAAAAAAAAAGTTGACTTTTCCGTCTCAGCCCAAGCTGATAGTTATTTTACTTTTTTAACAACATATTTTAACACATTATAATTTTCCATGAACTTGCATAAAAATTATATTCAGGTCACTCTATATAAATGAAATGTGGGAGCATCGTGGTTGAATTAAGAAAGGTATTGTTTAGATGATTGGAAGCTACACTTATGTAAACTGAGGCTATCTACTGGATAACTCCCCCATGCATCCTCATTCTTTTACTAATTAATCTTAAAATCATGATGGAAACAAGTCCTTAATTAGATTTGGAATTATTTATTATTGAAGAGATTAGAAAAGAAAACCAGAAGGCATGAGGCAGGGGGAGGGAAACCAAGGGTTTGCCAGGATGCTCATGTGTGGAGTTAAAAGGACCCGTGCCTGGTTCCTTTTGGACTAGACCTAGCAATTTGAAAATTATTGACAAATGGTCTCTGAATCACCATTAACGCATAGCACATACATATCCATCCCATATGGGTGTGTCTTTTTATATTTACATCACCTAGATCTGCTCCCTATGGGCAGAAAAATATTGTCCCAACTGCTGTCAAACACATTCATTAGTTTTCACTTGATAGGAAATCGAAGAAAGGTTAAAATTTTCTCATGGAAAGGACTAAGTGTTCTTCATGTAAGAAATAAGTGCTTTCTCTACATGAGTAGGTTGTTTTATTGTCTCATTTCTAATTTGTGTATCTGACACCACATCTATTCAGAGATAAACAGCTTAAAAGTTGTTGCAGACAGACTGCTGTCCAAAAAGGACAAAACTTGGTAGCAGGGAAGTCGACAGCCTAGCTCTGCCAAGACAGGGTAGGTTAGTCCTTCATAATCCCTGCTCTACAATAAATGTCTGTCAGAGAAACAGGACCAAAAGGCTGAAGACTGATGCTGGAATGTATGGAGAGAAAATGGGAACTGTCCAGGTAGTCACTGGTTTGTCATTTCTTAGTATTGGAAGCTGCAGGCCCTGCACTTCCTATATAATCAGATATATTTATCCTTCTCAGCTCTCTGAGGTGGTTGAAGAATAGACAGCTTGAATCTCATAGCAAATTTTTAGTTGTTTAGGAATCAAGAGGGCGTTCTAGATCTAAGAAGATGGTTATAATAGTGATGCAAGTTAGTATGAAAACTAAGTCAGTTATAGAACTTTAAACTCATGGAGATGGTTAGAAGGTAGGAGGTTAAAGTCAGGGGCCAAATATGTATGAACTGGACATTGGGAAGGTATACTGGGCCATTTAACTCTCATAAATGTGGCATATTTAATTCTGCTGTTTTGTATAGAATTTACTGTTATAAGAGAAAGAACCATTTGTTGGATTGAAAAGGGAAGCTGTTAGGGGGGGGGGAAGAGGGTGGAAGGGTGGGACAGGAAGGGGGAATAGGGAAGGGTTTGTGACTGAGATGTAAATTGAAGAAAAAAAATAAAGTACTTATATATAAAAAAAAGAAAGAAATGTATCTCTAGCCTTCAAAGGCCAGTACTTATCCTAATAGCTTAGGTGCAACTTCCTGAGCCAAAAAAAAAAAAAAAAAAAAAGTTAAAACCACTCCCTAGTTCCTAGTCGTCAGAAATTGTGAGATCAGAAATGTTAGCTGTGTTGTGGGACTAAATGCTAAGATGACTACATAACCCTAGATAACTATTGCGGTTTCTAAGGTCAATCTATTTCAGCTGTTTTTCTATGATTCAAGACCATAATCTTTTGTCACAAGAGGCTTTTCTTTGTTTTAGGTGATCCTGAAATATTTCATTGTCAGTTATATATTAACTAAAATTAAACTCTAGAAATCATACAATGGTTATTAATCATACAATCTGTTGCAATTATCACTGTACTTTTTGTACTTCATATTATGTCTTGCACATACGATGTACTCAATAAAATGAATAGACAATTCATGAAAAAAAAAGTTGTAAGAATAGTTTAGTGTACCTTAAAAATTTCAACATGTGTTGTAGAAAGCTGTCGTAAGGGCTTTGTTTGCCACTGTGAACACATACTCACACAATTTTTTTCTTTACTTTGCCTCTTGCTTTGTATATGCACACACTAAAGGTGACTTAGTTTTACAAGAAACCACACTAGGAATATGAACATTGCAAATAGATCACATAAATTAAGAAAGTTTTTCCAAACTGTGAATTTACAGTGTGTATTTGTGTTTCTCTTGAAATATGTTAGACCACTAATGGGAATAAGAAAAACCAATTTAGATGTTTGGAAATTCGACTTTTAATTTTAAGTTGGAACAGTTTAGCTTAAGAAATCACTAACATTTAGATAACATTTCAACAAATGTAACTGTTTGGAAACTACAGCTGAGACAGCCTCCTGCCTGCTGTCTTGCAAGGATTGATTTGGAAGGCCCTGAGGGAGAAAATATTGGAGTTAAGATGTAAAACTAAAGCCATTGTGGGAAGGAAGAAGTTATTCTCTTCCTGTTATGACAGGAAAGCGTAGACAAATGTGCTTCCTGAGTTTGCTCAGCAGGGAATGTAGGATTCTTTGACCTTTAACTTAGGTACATTTTGGCTGTGTTGAACTAGTAAACATGCTTTTTTGCCACCCAGATACTAATCTGGCCTATTTGATTCTTCACTTCAAATTGGTATCTTAAGTAGATGAGGGTGCAGAAACCAGCCTGTATCCTCTCTAGAGATTGTACTTACAATAGAAGTCAGCTCTTTAAGCCACCAATCAGACCTGAACAGCACACACAAATATGTTTAAAATATTGCATGAGAGGATTCTCTTTTGAAATGGAGAACATTTCCATACTTTGCAAGTGGCTGCTCTATTAAACCCTGACAAACTTGATGATTGACAATCTCCTCCCCTTTCCTTAGATAATCAAATGTATCTGAAGCCCAAGGTCTTCAATGGGCACTCAGTTGTTTGTGATCTAATTAATCTCCTATTTATTATCCTCCCACAAAATACCATGCAATGCACAAGATTTAAATTTTTATTTAGGAGTCAGGGGTGTTTACTTAGGATAGAGGGTTGATAGAGTCCTATATCCTGTCCTCTGAGCCTGTAATTTTGGTCATTTTATTGGGTTGAGAAAGTTAGAGACCACTGCTTTAAAATCCTGTGGAAATGCTGCTGTAGTTCACTGAAACACAGCTCACTTTGCTGCAGGCTAAGGAGGACAATGGTTTCCATTGCAGCAGAACACATTGCTGTCTCATCGTCGCAAGTTGTGCTGGAGGGTCACAAGCACATGGTAGCAGTCTGCTTAAAAGAGCCCCTCACTACTCTTTAAAGAGCCTTTCATTTAGGATGGCAGGCCCCATCATTGTATAAAGGAGCGCTTGTCTAGAACACAAGTCTGTAGTGGCATTGCTTCCTCCCACTGAGAGTAATCATCAGGCCTAGAGCTCAGAGCCTTTCTAATGACAGACTGAATTAAACAAAATAAAACTAAAGAGGAATACTCAGAACAGTTGTGCCATTACTTACTGACAGGAACAAGGGAGGGCAAAATGGAGCATTTAGAAGGCCATTTCCCTTTTTTTCAATTAGAGATTGTCGTTACAGACTCTTGACTCCATCCCTAACCCGTTAAACACATGGGAAGGCCCAGTGGCTCATGGATTATTACAGAGCACACTGTGTCTATGAACTGGGCCTCTTGTCTCTCGTTACTCATTCATCTCCCTCAGCTTAGGAAACTGGAGATTATCTTGGTGGTGGAGGGGGGAAGAGGAGAAGGAATTCTAAAATACATTCCTATAAAGAAATTATATTAATAATTTGGGGTGTGGCAAAATGTGAGAACATTGAAAATAGATTTAGTTGGGTTTATTAGTTCCAACACATTCTAAAAGAAATGACAATTACTTTATGAGCTAAAAAATATGGCTTGAGAGTAGAATTGCTCAGAGGTAGAATGCATACCCATCTACAGAAAACTCTATTTTTATGCCAGCACTGGTAGTAAAAGGGAGAAGGGAGACAAAGAAAAAGACAGAGACAAAGAGAGGGAGGGAGAGAGAGAGAGAGAAAAAAAAAGAGGGAAGAGAGACAGGAGGAGGGATGGTTGGTGGGTTAAAAATCACTCCATTCATTGAATACAAAAACATTTCATTAAAATTAGGCCTCAAGTACTATGATTTCTGACTCTACCCAAATTAATGTTGCCTCCCTCAGAGGTAGTCTGAATCCTCAGGGTTTGGGTCTCGGGTGTGTTTAGGGGTGTGGTAGCTATGTTTGCAGAGGTTCATCTCTTTCATTTCTTCAGAACTCTTCCCAGTAAGTTGCAATGATTCCCACTGTTAATACAGAGGTGAATTCTTCAGATGTGACTGGGAACGTAAAGGGATGTGGGGCATGTGTGTGGAGGGCAACAGATACTAAATTACCCTTTCCATGACACAGTAAGCCAAACTCCTTTCCCCACCATGGAAGAAGCTACACAGGACCTGTCCACTAATTTAAAAATGTGGTATTTAAACTGCTTGTGTAGCAATGTCTTCTGTGGAAATCTGAGTTCCATTATCTTCATTCTAGCTGTGAGCAGACCTATGTTTGCTGCCAGCCAAAGTACTTCCCATTTTGGGAAACTGAAATATCTGTAAATATAGAAAGAGTGTGTGCCTACTCATGCTTGTGTGTGGTTTTCACCAGCTTTCATGGGAATGGCTTGAGTGTCTAAGGGCAGCCAGGGCTACAGAACCACCCGAAACCATCAGTGGCTTATTGGTGGAACCAGAAACCGCTGGTTCTCAATTTAGTATTAGTAGTATTATTTTATTTATTTTAACCCAGGATGCTAACTTTACAGGAATTCATGCTTCCTGTTCTCAGGAGAGATTATTAAAGCAAATAAAAAACAGTATTTGTACAAGCTCAGCCAACAATGGGCTGCACCTAAGCCATGAGGAACTTCTGCTCATGAGATAGACAGTTACCTAGAAGAAGGGAATCATACTGACTAGAGAAATATGCATTGTGGACGGAAAAAAGTATTATTTCTAGTTCATCTACGGACTACCTGTAATAACTTTATAAGGCCACTTAAATACCTCTGTATGTATAGTATCCATCTGAGAAAGGGGAATGGCAGACTGCCAACTACAGCCTGCCAAAGATACTATTAAATGTCTTAAAACAGCTTAGTAGTAAGTCTTTGACCACCCTAAAAAAATTTACCAAAGCCAATGTTCCTGTCTAAAACAATTACATAATATACAATATGCTCTGATTTCATCAACCAGCTTAAACAGAATATCACACCATTCAGTTTATCTCTTCAGCTCAACTTCATGGAATGTATATTTTCACTATAAGATAAAGTGACAAAAATGTGGAACAACTAGGTGACATGCCCCATGTTGGTCAGCTTCCTTTTTAGTCTGAGCATATATGAAAATTTATTTTGAAACCTCTGTTTTGAAGAGAAAACACCCACAATTCTTCCCTTCATCTATCCATTCATGCAATAAATATTTATTCAATTATTATTTTTCGACTTTAAATTACAACGATGAACAGAAGGTGGTTTCAGCTTTCAAGAAAAGTCATGATGCAGTTGAGACACTTTTCAAAACACTGAGTAGTGTTAGCACAAATGGATGGACTCTAACCTCAAAATCACAGTGATGTTTTACTTCTTGGTGTATGGAATATACAAGTGATAATTATGATGAACTGATAAAGTTGAATTACTAGAGTGTGAGATACTATATAGTGTAAAACTACAGTAGAGGGTATGTGCTTTGAACTTTATTACTAATGACTCCTGTTCTCTACTCAAAAGTCAATACCATCTAGGCATAGAGTGTGAAGATGTCAAAACTGGAGGAAGAATTGTAGGCCAAATTCCTTGCTACCTTAGAAACACATTCTATTTGGACCTCAACATCTTGCTTTACTAGAATAAGTTGAAGAAAAAAGGAAGTAAATGAGCCCCACTCCTCGCTCTCATTACTACGTGTTTCCTTTCTCTTCAGTGGATGATATTCCAGCAGTACTTTTTGTTCTAGAATAGGGCAAGGTATACATGCCTCATCATATGGGAATGGAGCATCAGACCTTGGAAAATGCTTACTGTTTGGCTTTAATAGTCTGAGTATGGCAGGGTTAAAAGTAGTGAATTCCTTCACTGGCTCTTCCTCCAGATGCTGGACAAGCACAGTCATCCCAAACCTTGAGCCTCTTCTGTGTGGGGAGGCAGAGGGAAATCCATGTCTGCGTGTATATGTGTATGCATACACGTGGGTACATGGAGGCTCTAGCTCTGTTTTCTGTGTCTTCCTCTGTCCCCATCCACCTCATTTTATTAAGATAGGGTCTCTCATTGAACTTGTAGCTCTGTGATTGGTTAAGCTGTCTGGTCAGTATACTCCAGGGATCTACCTGATTTCTCCCTCAGTCCCTTAGCCCTGGTCACAAATGAGCTCTACATTTGCCTAAGTTGGTGCTGGGAACCCAAACACAGTGGGCAATTGACGGTCTGAGTCACCTCCTCACCCCATCCTCCAGTCCTCCCTTTTCTTTCTGTGTCTGCAGATATAAAAATAAGCTTCTGTCTTCACACTTTTCCACCCTTCATGATGCATCACTCAGGCACAGACGTGAACTTTTCTTGAAGTCTGGAGCATCTATACATATGTATTCTGTTCTGGACATTCTCTTCTTTCTATAGTATAAATTTCAAAATACTGTAATTGTTTCTTTCTCTCAGGATTCATGACAGTACCTTGTTTAGAATATTTGCATACATATAAGTCAAGAATAGCTTATCTTTGTGAGGTTAAATTGTCAAAAGGCAAGTAAAGAAAGTATCTACTTTCAACAAAACATTACACCGAGGCAGTCAACATTATTCAAAATAGAGTATTTCTGTTCTATAATCTATATTCATCAACCAATCATTCTATACCCAGAAGTTAGTTGTATGAAGACTGATCTTGTATCTTTGGGAACTAAAAAGTAGCAATAAAGACAGACTCATAAGCAATCAATGCCATGTTAGAATACATTTGGAAACAAAGGCTTGTGCAAGTTATTAGAGGAGCCAGTATATGGTGATAAACAACTGTAATCCCAACAATTGGGAGGCTGAAATAAGACGGGTCAATGCCAACATGGGATACATAGAGAGATCTTGTCTCATCAACCAATCAATAACTCAGTCAATACTGAAAAACTAAAGTGAGGAAGTACTGATTTTTATCTGTATACAGCAATGAAAACATCCTAGAAATCATGATTTAAACTAAGCCTAACAGGGTGCTAAGGTGGTGGCTGCTGGTGGCCACAAAGAAAGGGAAGAGTCATAATACCAAAAGCAGTTCTGACCAACTACAATGTAAGAAATAATTCCAGGAAAGTGAGCTTTATTTAATAATCATCTCAATTGGGTTAACTTCTATGATTTTTCTTTTTCAGTCCAGAGAAATTTGATCTGAAAACGAAAGCTAAATTAAAACAGCTAGATGTACTGCCACCCCAAACCATTAGGCATGATGGGAAATAGAGATTTGTTGGTCAGCTAATGTATGTTATTCTTAAGAAAGAATATTATTTTAGGCATTGAGGTATCCAACAATTTCCTTCTCCAGCCAAGAGAAGTGATATGAACTAAAGAAATATTATTTTATATAGTAGAAACCATAGCATCAAGCAGAACATATAACAAAAATACATAATAGATATTGCACTTCATAACATTGGATATGTAGAAAGTCTTCAGTAAAAAATATCTCTCAAAAGGTTTTCATAATTTCTCTACAACTGGATTATATAAAGCTGTGTTCAGCAAATATGATTCTTTTCAACATCAGATTCCAACTTCAGTTTTTCATCTCTCCTAATAGGATTGTCACTAAATATGCCATATTTGTTTATGTGCTAAGACTTAGATTTTAGGGGTGCTATAAACCCAATATTGAAAGATCTTCATACACCACGATCGTTACATGTAGGGCTATGGAAAGGTTCAATGAAAAATAAAACAGTCAATGCTTCCAGTGTAGTTCTTCTTTTAACCTTAATGTATTTATTAAATCTCTTTAATTCTGAAAACTAGATGTTGAATTACAGTGCCCACTTAAAAAATATTGGCTTCATTCTTCTCTTGATGCATCCCCATTAATGTAAACAGTTGGAAAGAACATCTCTTTACTTAACTGCTGTAAAAATAGCTTTCTGTACCACCTAAAGTTCAAAATGTGCTATTGAAATAGAAATATGGACTTGTCCCCATTACAAACTATTGTCAGGTTATGAAAAATGTAATCATTACAATACATTATTATATTTAAGTATAAAAGCTCTGAATTGCAATCTTTGTCATTGAGTGGCATATTTTAAATGAGGAGTAATATCCCAGATCTCTTTGGAAAGCTTAATGCTTAAAAAACAATTTTATCTAACTATGAACAATGAGAAAAAAGCATTATAACATGCATTTTGAGTATGCATGAAGAGTATGAACATAATACAGAATTAAATTTAGAGCAATTAAGAGTAGATTTTGAAGATATTTTCTTACCTGCTTTAATACAGTCATCATTTAAGATTGCAGTTTTAATGAAAAGAAGATAAATGCACTGACTTTTGTAACAGGTATTACTAAATAAGTATGCATTATCTAGCAACCTATTTGGTTACACAAAAGCTTAGGAGCATCTAAGAGTAAACACAAATAGTTGTTTTTGTGATATTTCTGTCCTATATATATTTTGGTGATGAATGTTATAACATGCTAAATTCTGAGGTTTGAGTACAACAGAAACCATACTGTACTGAGACATTCCACCTACAGTTTGTGGTCACAAAGTCTGATTAAAAATGGTTCCATATACATGAAACTATTTTACATCAGAGCTTCTGCATTTAATACATTTTAGCCTATTTCACTGAATAAGACATAAGTATGCAGTAAGATTCATGTCTAAAATTGCATCTCAGAGAAAAAATGTTAAAGGACATTTTGAATAGTTCCCTATAATTAATGATGATACTTATTTGTCCTTTCCAATAAGAAAGTCTCCAACCCATCCGTAGTGTCAGTCATAACTCATCCAAATAACCAGAATAAAAGTTTCTAAAGTAATAAGGTAACCAGACATATATTTTAACAGAAAATAAAATGTTACGTTTTTTTTTTTTTTTTATCAGAACCACTTTAGAAAATCAGTAAACGGACAAACAAAAAATAGGTGGTAAGGCATTGATAGCTACCTTGGAGCAAAATTGCCCAAGCTAAAGTGTAAATAACATCTGAATAGAGATTAGCTTGTTTGTGTGGGCTGCAATAAGAGTGCTTTGTATTCTAAAGGAGAATAGCCAGGGCAGATAGCTTAGCCTTATCCTCTCACCAGGAAGAGCAGCATTCTCAAACAACTTCAGTCTGGAGACTCTTCATGCCACCAAAACATGTACTTTATTAGTTCTGAATTGTAGGGACCCTGAGCTTTCTACAGGATGGGCAATATGGAAGGAGGAGATCCTCGAGTGAAAATGCTCACAATGGGCTTTGGAGCTTCTCATCGTCCAGGGATGTTGTAACAGTGCCACACTGGAGAACATTTAGTGGTTTTCTGCAGCCAAAGAAAAAGAAAATAATGGGAATCCAGCTTTAGGAATTATAAATAACTGGCAGGAAACAGTGAGCTGACCTGTCCCAGACCTATTGTACTTAAAGAAAAATGTGTGTCCCAAAATAAATGAATGAGCATATGGCACTGTCAGCCATAGTTTTGGGGAGCAGGTTGTAGTTTAGAAGATTTCTCAGCCTTTGAAACACCAACCTGTCCTACTACCAAAACTATGAGAGCACAGGACATTTCTTGGAAGTCTTCTCAGGGAACGATATACTACACAATGCCTCTTTGGAAACACTAGACTACATGTGGGTTCATAATTAATGATGTTCATGCCTTTGGGTGGGTAGGCTGGAAGGACAACAAGCTGAAGTTCAAAGAACACTGGAATTGCAAGAGTAAGATGTATGCATTTGCATCTGGTGAGACTGGCAAGTAAAGAGCATGCAAAACTGGAAAGAGGAGCTGTTGGAGTCAGTTCATGATGGAAAAGAGTGTGGGGTGAAGTTTTGCAGAATGAGACAAATCGAGGAGACAATGATTCCAGGCAGGGAAATTATCCAGGCCAGGAAGCTGCTAGGCTGTCCATGGTGACATGATAAGGATGTGACTGACTGGGCCGCCTGGGAAATAGACAAGTGTGAACTTGACAAATATTTGTAGGGAAGGAATTATGGGACTTGGTCATAGATTAGACTAGAAGAAGAAAAGATCAAAGATAACAATTACTGACCTGAGAGAGGAAAATAAGAAATAGAAGAATGAACCCAAAATCTTAACAGTACTTCCTGATGTCCAGCTGAGTCTCTAGAGAGCAGAGAGCACTACCGAGAGTTACACCCACAAGCCTCCAACCGTTTTCAATGAGGTGGCACAAGACTAAACAATTTTATACGTGTGTTGTTTTAACACAGATCTAAAATATCAGGTTTAGAATGCCATGCCCTGTGTTCAAATGATTAAAAAACAAATCAACCTCTAGATTTATAATTTCGAAAACTGGTAACCATGATGAAGTTGAAGAAGTTGAATTTGAAGTTTCAAAGGAACAAGACTGTTTCTTCCATAACCTTCATTTGAATTACCCTGAATTGAATCTTGCATCTACAGTTTCATTCACTAGCTAGAAATCACATTTTCAAATGGTAGGCAGAAGACACTTTTAGATTATTTGCTTTGTCTTTGAAGGTGTTATCACCCAAGGCTGTGGAAACTCTACACCATTGTTTTGCAAAGCGGGGGGGGGGGGGGGCTGAAAACATACAACACACATGGGTAAGGTTTTTGTCTTTTAAAAAAATACCTTCTTTTTGTAGGTGACGTTTACGAAGAGGAAATTTGGACTGATGAAGAAGGCTTATGAGCTGAGCGTGCTGTGTGACTGCGAGATTGCGCTGATCATCTTCAACAGCACCAACAAGCTGTTCCAGTATGCCAGCACCGACATGGACAAAGTATTGCTCAAATACACGGAGTACAACGAGCCACATGAGAGCCGGACAAACTCCGACATCGTGGAGGTAAGCAAGCTGTGAGCCCGGGTGTCTGCAGAGCCTCATGCTCTGGGCCTTGCCCTGTACCTTATGCTCCAGCGTTCTTAGACCTGTACCTATTCTCAAGATTTTTACTCCACTGGTTACTGCACCACCCTGGTTGCTCCTTCCAAAATAAAAGCTAAAAATGACAAAATGATTGAGCCATATGGGATCTAGAAATCAAGTTCCAGGGTCAAATCCGTGGCTACCTCTTCATGAGTGAACAGTATTGTCCACCGTGTATCAGGACACTAGAGTTGGGAACTGTGAGCAGATGATATCTGAATGATAAACTCTATATACTTACAATTTATTTTAATTTTATAATAATTTTCCTATAGAATAAAAACAATTTTTTCAAGTGAACTCACTTTAACCTTATAATTTTTCATGTGTATCATCTCTTTTTAACTCATTCTCTCTCACTGGAAAAGTAAAGACACCTAGTCATAAAAATGCTGCTTTTCCTCAAAGTGATATCATTAGAGCGTAGAAAACTGCTAATTTACAGGAAGTCAGAAGTCAGTTGACAATGGATTTAAAGCAAAGGGTCAACATTGCATCTAAGTCAGATTTAAAGCACTGCTCGGAATCAACAGAAAGAAGTAAGTGCTGTGGGAAACCCTAAAATGTTTTAGATGAGTAAGATGTCACATGATTTTGGTGGCACTTCTAAAATATTTTCAACACATATCCTATTTTAATGCTGCTACCATATGAGCCATGACTGCTAGACTAAAAGGAAAGGAGAATTGTTCCTGTCTGCTTGATGTTTGCATCTCTTGTCTGTTCTTGGTTTCCTAGTTTGTACCTGCTTTCCTAGAAATGAAGAAAATAAATGCTACAGAAGCATGTAGTCCACAATTGGTTTGCCAGAGTACCAACCGTTCTCACTGTTTGATAGACTGCTGTCCAAAAGGTCCAGCCCTAATTCTGATCACATAAGCAAGCCTCCTATATCCCCCTCTTTTTATTATGCTCGCCTCTAATATCTACTTGTTTGAGACTGATTCTGGTTTCTTTGCTTTTATTTGAAGTTTTTCAAAATCATTGAGTTTATTGGTATTAAATCTACATTGTGTCGATTTGCTTCGTAAGACAAGACAGTTTCACTTAAAAAAATCAGTGAACCATACTTCATATGTCATGTTTGCTTTTCATTGGCTAGTTATTTGATCCATGCACTTGCCTGGATCCTCAAACTTAAGATTGGTAATAAAACGTACCTGCCGTTAGGAAAGTTCCTTTCACACCTACATATAAGCTTGAAAATGCAAAAGACAAGCATGAAAGAACTAGTGAGTTGTGCAGCTCTGAGTGCTTTTGTGTACTTTATACTCAACACTATCTCATACCACAGCTATAACAACGAATATTCGAAGATAATGAACTGCATTAAAATCTGACATTGAACTTGATGTCTTTGGACCTGAAAGTCCTTCATATAATGTGAAACAGTAGAACTATATTGGATAGATTAGAAAAATACGTTGAGGGCTGGAGAGATGGCTCGGTGGTGAGGAGCACTGCCTGACCTTCCAGAGGACTTGGATTGAATTCCCAGCACCCACATGGCAGTTCACAACTGTCTGTAATTCCAGTTCTAGTGGATCCAACATTCTCACACAAACACATGCAGGCAAAACACCAATCCACATAAAATAAAAAGAAATAAATCATTTTAAAGGACAAATACATTAACTTTTAAGTTTTGCTTTCATGAGTTCATAATCTAGAAAACTCATAGGCTGAGTTTTGCAGAGGAGTGTGCTGTATGACTTAAAGGTGACTTCAAATTTGGCATTCCATGAGATATTTTTATAGTCTTGTGTGGATGCACATACATCTAAGACTTAGATTTCTCTAAAGGCTGTGATGTGAACACTGGGTCAAGAGTTAGAGATTTGCAGTATCATGCTATGTGGCAGGTTGGGCCTCTCTCCAGCTGAACGTTTCTCATCTCAAACAATGAAGGGGAGTTGAGGGTGGCAGATCAGTTCCAGAGCTGTGTGTATGGGAGACTTTGGGTCTCAATTCCAGTACTACACAAAAACCTTGAAAATATTTTGTGACACTATAATTTATAGAAAGAATCATTCTAAGGCACAGTAAAGCTCTAATTCTAATATCTTATATTTGATATAAACATATTAAAGCTCTAAATCGGTCTAGGCTTCTAACTCTCTGGCAAAATCTGGAGTCTGAGGCTCAGTATTTTGGGTGAATATAAGTAAGTCTAACATATCATAAGTGTATCCTGATGGAGTGTCTCAGGAACATTCTTCACAATTTGGCCCCATTTTAGAAATAATAGTCGATGGAGAAAATTGTAAGGCAGACTCTCTAATTGATAAAGCTTTATATCACTATCATATCATATCACTTTAAAAATATGGAACATGAAATCAGAATGCTTGGGTTAAAGACTGGAGTGAAAGGTATATTGTGACATGTTCCCTCAAGGAATTAGACACAGTAGGCTTCAAGTCTTAGTATTAGTGCATCAATTATAGTAGAGTCTAAAAATTTGCAGTTGGAAGAATTCACTTTTAGAACAGGTCTAACATAAAGCTTAAAGTGAAGATTGTTTACTACTCCTGGGTAAAATTTTGAATCCTATTTATTTTAATTTAATGGAATACATTTAACTGGCTAAGTTTAATGAGAAGCATAATATGTTCCATAAAGGGTCATTAGTTTTACATTTCCCATTTGGACCATTGCTTCTCTTCCTTAACCTTCTGCAAACAGTTTACTCACAAGAAGAAAAGATTGGGGAGAGAGAGAATATTATGGTTTCTAACATGGAGACAGAAGTGCAAATTCCTGGGCCATGCTAGAGTAGTCTTATAGGGTCACAGGAAAGTGTGCAATGAGTGGGTGTTGAAAAGAGATTTCTCCTTTTAGCAAAAAGCTCTGTGTAATTACCATGTCTTTGCATGATAATTAGCACTACTGTTACAATGGCACAGAGACACACAAAGGCTTCACAGATAGACTGAAATAGTTTTCCCCCATTGTATCATAATGCAGCTTGAATGTCTGTTTAGATACACTATATAAATATGCCAGATTTAGTAAATGTGTTAAAATTGTAATACATTGTTTAAAAAAGAAACAAAAACAGCTATTGTATTTAAAATACTTGCTTTGAAGAAAGTCCATTTTGTTTGGCTCTGTAGCACATAACTAGACATTTACCCAAATGCTAGCTTACAAGGCTGTGAAATTCAGGTAGTATGAGGGAACTGCCCTGTCACCACTTGTCCCCTACAGAAGAACCTCTGGAAGTTTCTCTTGGACTGAAATGCTGAAGAATGGTTGGTTAAATATCTGAGAATGACTTGAAGGATACAGGTCCGATAGGACTAGTGCCAAGTAAGGTGACACCTGAACTCTAAACAGAATCGGGTAGTCATTCTCGTTAAAGATGTAAAGCATTGTCACAGAAACTGGCTTGGGAACAACTGGAAGGCAGAGAAGAGACACCCCATAAATACCACATACGCTGCTGAAAGGAAGGTGCACATTAACGGTTAAGCAACACTACAGGCAGCACATGTATTCTGCAGGTATAGTGCAAGTGACCCTTGGAATAGCGGAGTGCTGCACACCCCAAAGCCACTAAACATGAACCCTGAGTGTGAGTGTCCTCAGCAGCTGCCAACAAGGAGCCTCTCACCACTCAGTTGTTCGTGGAACGGCCATGCAGTCTGGGCTCTTAGGTGCAAACAGGAGCAAAATAGAAGGTTCTTCACTGCTCTCTCAGAAACAGAGATGAAACAACACCTGTTATAAAAGAAGCTCTGGAGTTACAAATGCTCAGCAGAAGACAAATGCAAGAGTGACCAAAGTCTGTCTGTCTGTGACCTCTCTCTCTCTCTCTTTCTCTCTCTCTCTCTCTCTCTCTCTCTCTGTGTGTGTGTGTGTGTGTGTGTGTGTGACAGAGAGAGGGGAGAGAATTTACCTGTTTTTGTTTTCTGTCACCTGAGTCCTGTTAGATTTAAAGAGACCTAGAAGCCATTGCTGCATTAAAATGTTTCCTTGTCCATTAAGTGCAGTAAGTGTTACAACCAAAATTAGGACTTCCAAGGCCTTAAAATAGCATTTAACCTTTGTTGCCTCACAGTATACTCGAAGGTTATACACAGTCTAACTGCTCTTGCAATTTGGTAAATATTGGTGAGTACAATTTTTGTTGAAGAACAAATGCATAAAAAAGAGTAGCATTGGACCCCTTTCTGGTAAGTATTACAAAATTTGGGATTGGGTGTAAACTATAAAAAATTACTTATTCACTCAACCCTTTATTATAGCCAAATCAATATAATTTGCAATTATAAAATACAGATTTATGAACTTACTTTGTATGTGCTGTAGGCTTATATTATACACACATACTTAGCAGAAAAAGCACATTCACTAACTTGTTTGGTAGTTTCTGGATTTCCATTCCTTCAATCATTCACTAAGCAAACAGTTTTTTTGAATTCCTGCTACATGCCATGGAATGCCTGAAGTGCAAATAGAACCAAAGTACTTCAAAAACTCTTAGCTGCTAAAGTGGCTCACAGAGCTGGGCGACCCTGCCATTTTCCTTCTGCCTTTGCTGGTAACTCAGTTGAACTTGTCCTGCCACCTCCCATCTTGTGCTGCTTCAGGCACACCACATATATTCACCTCCCACACAAAATTTACCATAAATTTTATAAGGGCAGGATGCAACATAGGATGAGTTATAGGGAGGAAAAGGAGAAGAGGAATAATATAAACACAGTACTCATATATGAAATTATCAAAAATTAATTAAAATAATTTTTAAACCACAATCTAAATCTGTTACCTCTGTGATGTCAAGCACTAGCCACATGGGGCTCTTCACATTTAAGTGAAACAAAGCTGAGTGAAATTTATAATTCATTTCCTCAATAGCATTAGCCACATTTCAAGTGTTCTGTGGCCATATGTGGGCTAGTGGCTACTACACTGAACAGGGAAGATCCTTACCCATTGGTTATCACAAGAGGTCAGTGAGACCACACTGGTCTCTACTGAAATGTGAAGAGGGGGTGTTCTGACTAATTTTACCCTCAAACTAACACCAAGATAAATTTTTCAATTCATCATAATTTCATTCTTCAGCATGAAATGTGAGAGGTACATTTCAGAAGTGGCAAACTCTCCTACACTATAATTTTAGAACACAGAGTGCAAATCTTCTTTTAAAAAGATTCCAGTTTGGAATTCAGTACTTGGTAAAACTAAACACACATCTTACCTCAGGCCAGTAACCACAGTCAGTCGGTAACCTCACTGTCTGGTTAGACCACACCTCCAAGTAATCTAGGCCATAGAGGTACACAAATCACATGGGTTGGGTTGTGGTGCTGGGTAATTCTTTGTCTTTCAACTTGAAGCTTTTTAACAGTGAGGTGGTAGATCTTTCATGTCACCGTTCTAAATTGTCTTGATGCTACATCAGACTATTGCTTATCTTTATAGTTAATAATTTCCATTTAAAAAGTCCTCTTTAGGAAGAAATTTAAAGAAATAATATCCTTGATTAGCGTTAGAAATATTCCATAGATTACCATAAAACATAATTGAAATAGTTCATATGACTAATGGCTCAGGAAGCTAGATACCCTATGTTAAGTCAAGTACAGACTTGTTTTCAGTAGATTATTTGAATTATTAAGAAAATATTAGCATATCCATAAATATTTATACCTTATATGTTAACCTTTCCAAGTACAAAGAAATAAACTGGATTTTGTAAAGATTTTGCAGATTCTCATTTTTGTTTACATGTCTTTAAACACTTCACTAAGAACTGTAAATCATATTTACTTTTGTCCTAATAAGTCAGACTACAATTTTTGATGTATTTATATTCCTCATAACTATAGTACAATGGTTTTTAGACAAATTTGAAAGGCATTTCTTTTCTAAAATAATGCTTTTGTTTCATTTGCATATATTTTATAAACATAAAAAATCTGCTTTGCATCTCATTTATTAAAAAAATAATCATTGTTGAAGAAGAATAATGTGCATGTTAGATTGCTTAAGTTATATGCATAAGACAGTGAAACTGGGTTTCTTCTGCTCTCTCTTATTTCACAGCTCTGGTGGCTTTACATCATAAGTACAGGAGAGGGTCATTAGCAGTTAGAGCAGAAAGGACCATGCATTTGAAAGCAGAGCCTTTCTCCCGTATTAACTTCTTCATTAGTATTAGTCATTACTATTTTGTCATTGTTACCCTTTCAACTGAATTTTCTTGACCTTTCCAAACCAAAGACATCATATCTTATTTATCTTAATACATAAAAGCAACAAGGGAGAAAACTCAGAATTATCCATGTTGGGTGATACTTACATATTTTGTAGTATGTAGCACCTGATGGTTACAACCCATTTGAACCAAGGAGAGCATGCTGACTGTTGATAACCGGCACATAATGTTGCATTACTTGAATTTTAAAACTGTCAAGTAAAATATCAAAGGGTAGGACTTTTTTTTTTCCAGATTTGGTACCCAGTTCTATACCCAGAAATTTAGAAGTGAGGTTTTTGGATTCAATCTCAGTCCTGCTTAAAATTAGAATAAAAGACTATCACTCTTTGCAAAACAGAAATATTTGTTATTTTAGTACATGCATTGTATTGCTGGAGAGTCTTGGGTTTATGTTTTGTTTCAATTTATTTTTTTAATGACAACTAGTTTTCCTTTGACTGAGGGACATGAGGCTAGCACACCATAGACATTCAATATGTGTCAACTTACTAACAGTCATTACAGTGTATATGAAGACTTCCTTTTTGTTTAAGTTTGATCTTCTCTAATAATAAAAGTGACTTTTTCAAGTGAGCTAGAGGTGAATAAAAGTTGTTGTTCCATCAGAATACAAAACTCGGGCTGGGAAGGTGGCCCAGTCAGTAAAATGTTTGCTGTGCAAGGCTAAGTACTTGAGTTCAATCTCTAGCACCCCCATAAATCCCCACAGTGGAGATGCAATGGCAGCTGAGGATCCCTGCAGCTCCTGGCTAACAAAATTACTTTAATCAAAAAGACCCCAAAATGCCAATGTAAAACCCTCTTCCAAAAACAGGCTGGATCCCGAAAAACAACACCCAAGAATTATTTCCATCCTTCACACGTACACTGTGCATGTGCATCCCTACACACAGACATGCAATTATTGACACACAAATGTACACTCACATATGTATACAATAAAACTAAAAAGGCACAGGAAATCTAGGAGAAATATTGTTTCCAACTCTGGCAAATAATAAATGGCTTCTCTGCCAAGGTCCATTGATTACTAGGGTAGAATATGTTTGAGGACCTTCATCACCTGGATTTAGCAAGAAGGATGAATGAGTCTAACTGTCTCTGGCCCAGTCTTGCATTACTGGCAATGTCTTCCTAAAATGCTGATTCTGATGTGGTGGGTCTATGTGTGACACAGGACTGTGTATTTCTGATATGCTTCCAGTTGATGCTGATCTTTGTGAACACTCACTGTCTTCTGAATGGAGTTTTAAATTTTAACTGTCCATTATTTCTTTTTTGTAGTTTTACTAGTAAAGGTCATATTATAAAATAGATTCTTAGTATAAAACCACCAATAGTTCTTAAAACGGATAGTCAACGAAACTAAGTTTTGCAAGGAAGAGAGTTGGCCTTTTCAGGAAGTGCCATTGTAAGTGCCCATTTTGACTCAGTTGTCAAGTCACACTTAGGGCAAGCAAGGCATCTGGGCATTGCTCTTGCTGGTGAAGTGTAATGTTATTGGTGGAGGTGAGTCAGAAGGCAGTGGCAACTCTTCCACTACTTTCATTATCCTCGTGGTCACAAGAATCCTTAGGATTGTCTGAAAAAGACAGTGAAATCCAATCATTAAAAGATCTGTAATTACATTAGTGGGTGCATGCACACACAGCAGAGCAGGTGGATAGATATGCTATTGGAAACACACTGTATTTTACCAGTAACTAACTACCTGCCACATTATCCAGTTATATCCCATTGGTGTTCCCAGCATGTTTCTTGTTACCCTGAAATTCAGCCACTTCATAGAGGGACTGAATAAGGAAAAGAAACTTTCTGTCAATTATCTGTAAAGGTCATAGAGTTAATGACTAACTGGGAGGTTAATTAGATTCTGAAAGCCTCTTCATATCAATTAAATCTCCTATCTTTATGTTTCAGTAAATAAACTCAGTAACTACTTAGGGTTGCTGTTCTCAGGGAGGAAGTATGATAAACAGTAACTATAAATGAGTGTTTGTTTATTCTCACACAAAAAAGTAAGTATATGAATTAATGACACCACCTCAATTTCTGAATTGTGTGCTGTATTTTTTAAAACAACATGCAAATCTCTCATTTATAAACAAATGCCATCCCTATAATCACAAAGAGATGATTTGATAGAGAGGAAAACTGAGGCTACAGTGACCCTAGGAATCGCTACTAACTGAAAACGAATCCATGTTGCTCTTTCATTTTCTGAAACACAATATTTTTTAAAGTTGCTATATATGGATTTTTGTGTGTGGTGGTAAGAGTTGAAGCCCAAGGTCTTCGTTTTCCTAGAAAAGTACTCTCCTACTGACCTATATATCTACTCTCTGTTCTAATGGACATATTTTTTAATAAATTCTACATTTAGCATCTATGATATGAAGATTAATTGAGTATTCCTGTCACGTGAATGGTTCTGGATAATAGAATCAGATTTTAGACAAGCTGAAATAGATAAGCAATGATCAGTCAGTGAAGACATCAACCTTATGAATACACTGACATTAAATGAAGGTTCAGAACTTCTCTCTCACTGTCTGGATATACTTCAAAGTGCTTAAGAACCAAATGCAGTTGGTGACCTCAAACATAGCCACATGTCATCAAGGCTTTCCTTGGACAGCAGGATGTTTACTGCTGAGTCCAACACTTTTGTCCATTGAGATAACTGGCCCTATTATGGCCACTGGACACAACCTAGTAAGGACATCCAGCCAGACTCCAGAGATCGGCTCTCCTTAGCTGTGGCTGTTCTGACTTCATTTCATATTCAAAACAAAACAACAAAAACAAACAAACAAAATGTGGATAGTCATTTTTGAATTGGGATAATTTTTATGAAACTTTATCTTTTCATATTAACTTTCAGAAATAGAAATTCTAAAGCCCACAAATTGGGTTTAAAGATAAAAGTTTAAATTAATTTCAAGGGGATGTAGTTCAGTGTTAAAATATAACCCTACCATGGGTTTAGGTAATGGGTTTTATTCCCAGCACCCCAAAACATAGTCACAGTAACATAACTCATCCCTTGTCTGACTGGAGACAAATTATGTAGCTTCTAGGCTGCAGCTCCTCCCTTGAGTTACTGTTGTTTCCACTGAGTTATCTTCTGAGCCAGTAATTACGATTATGGGTTCTAAAAGATGTCAGATCCTGTTATAAATTGTTTAATTATAAAAGTTGGTTTTACTTTGAAAGCCAAGGAGAAAGATCAGGGAATGAAAAAAAAGATAACAAAGAGAAACAACAAGTTCTAAACTTGAAGGTGTATATTTTATGGTAAAAATTGCATATGCTCATAAATGCATAATTTATTAAAGAGCTAGCATTTCACATAAATGAAGAAATTTAAACAAAAGCCACTGCATTGTTTATTTTGTTCACAAATATTTAGGAAATAAATGTGCAAGACATGGTGCTAAGTGCCGAGGAAAATAAAATGATTGTGACATGTTCACTGTCCCCACCCCAGAGCTGAGAGCCTAGTGTGGACAAAACATGTACAGTGTTTGCTGGTTCACGCAGCAGATAATGGCAACGGTGACGGCGACACTGAAGTCCATATGCCAAGCATTTAGCTGTATGCTGGAGGTGTAAGGGCGACTACTGTAAAATCCAGTGGTCCAAACTGTAGAGTTACAGAAACATTGCTACAGGTAGGGTGGGTTAACGGAGGGAAAAGAAATGACAATGGTGGCACCCAAAGACATGTCATAGGGAATTTGAAAGGCTTTTATTTTCTTAATCACATGTTTATGATCTGGCGAGGTGAGCATGTGATGAGTACCTTGGAGCTGGAGTCACAGGCAGTTCTGAGCCACCAGATGTGGCAGCTGGAAACCAAACACAACTCCTTACAAAAGCAGTGTGTCCTCTTAACTGTAAGTTGATCCATCTGTCCATCTCCTCCTCGAGGTAGATTTTTAGATGGAATGTGACTTTGGATGATAAGATGGATGAGTTGATTGCTAAATGGGTCTAGAAGCCATTTATTCCCATTTAAAGTAAAAGTGAGAGATTCAATATATATTTAAATATTAAATGAATATATGAATCCAATGATACAGAGACATAAAATGTATATATAGTCCATGTTTGTCTACAAACAAGGATTTGTCTGGGTCTGATTTCCCATTTGGTTAGATTTTTAAATATAGAATTTCTCTGTAAACAGGTGGTTATAATTTTAGAGGAAAAAAAAGCCCCATAGAACACATTAGCAAAGCACAGCAGATATCTTCCTGAAGTTTGATTAAAAAGTTCAACTTTACAGTCCTGTCCCACATCCTGGTTTTAGCTTGAACAAGTAGTCCCCGCCCCCTAATTCTAAAACAGGATACTTTGGCTGAAGGGCTGGAAAATTGTTACATACTTGTGTAACATTCCTATAACCTAATCGCTCTTCAGCTTTTTCTCAGTTTAGTCATTGGAGAATGTTCTTTGTTTCTATAGTCACTGCCTCACATAGTAACAGCTTGTTGTATTATGGTCTGTTAGCCAGAGGGTAGGTTTATTTTTAAAACCCTGAACTCTGAATTTTTCTTTATTTTTCCAAGATTGAAAGCAGCTGAAATGCCTGGAGTTACAGGTTGAAGGCTCCTTCACAATATGCAGGGAGAGGCTTCGTTCCCTCCTGTGTGTGTGTGTGTGTGTGTGTGTGTGTGTGTGTGTGTGTGTTTAAATTTTTTTTCCTAACAAATGTCTTCTAACTGGCAGTTGTCTAAAAATAGAAAACTGCTTAACTAAAAATAGCCTGGCTCTCAGTCGTGCCAAAGAAAATGGAGAGGACAAGGCGTGGAATAGAAGGCTGAGTAATCCAGTTCTATTCATTCAGAGAAACCTTTGAGAACACAGGCCATGATAAAGTGCCCTCCAGAAACCACAGGCCGGACTCTCTCTTCAGACTTCGAGGTGCCAGTAAACATTTTAGCCCCAGGACACTTTTTTTCCCCCTTCATAGATTGTAAACATTTTCTGAAAGACAAAGCTTTGTTTCACAGAACCTGACAAACTGCCATAAGTAACTTTTGTAAGGTCTTAAAAATTCATAATTGCAAGGTATTTTTTTAAGAAAAAGATTCTTAAATAAAAATGTTGTAAAATAATGTACATCATGTAATAATTAACATGAAACTCTGTTATAATAAAAACCCTACTTACTGCCTGCAATTAAACTCAAAACTTGAAAGTTTCACAGAAAGAAATTACTTGTGTGACTCACCGTAGCTGAGAGCAGCTGACTCAGAGCTTTACGCCCTTTAGTGCTTGGATGCTCTCCTAGGCGGACTGTATCCCCACAGACCCACTTTAGTCGTTCTTAACAGCTATCTTCACCCAAACAGTTTTATTTTTCTTTTAATTTTTAAAGTGGAATAAAAACCATCTCAAAAAAATAATCTTTAGAAGATGGCTTTCTGTTTTAAGAAATATCATTTCTGAGTAAGCCGTTTTTCAAACAAATACACAGATGGTTTTTGCTGTGGTACTGCCCCTCCCCCTGCCATTTTCTTTTGCTTAAGTAATCTGGATAACCAGGTCAAACATAGCAACAGGGTGTGGAAATGTCAGCACAGGTCAGGGGTTGTATGGGCCTGAGCATTGTTATTTTCAGTTCCTGTAATGCTGCTAAGACTCCTGAGACAAAGGACGCTAATTGATGGAAAGAGGCTTAACTCATTGCTAGAAGAATCAAAGTCCTTGTATCAGTGTGCATCCACTCTTCTGGTCTCCTTCCGTCTTATAAAGCATTTTGTCGGTTTGCATGTCGGCCCCCCTGCTGCTCTTTGTAATGGATGCAGACCACAAGTGATTCCTTTATGCAGCATACAGGGTGTAATTGTGTCTGTGTGGTGTATTAGTAATTACCAAGCTGAATTCCCATATTGTATCTTTACTGCAGGCATGGAAAAATGGGACATACAATCCTGCATAACCATTTTCAACCTAGCTAGTGAGCCACTCAGAGCTGTGTTATAGGGACAAAGCCTTTTACAAGTACACTTCAAAACAAAATTGTCATTGTTCAGTCAGTCATTTGTGTTATCGAGGGTAAATTCAACTTTGGCAATGATTGTCTTTGACATTATAGTATTCTTTTTATTATTTTTTTTACTATTTAAAAAACTCTTTACAATGTGGAAAATATTATCGTTTTAATTGTTGACATAAAAAATTTAATATTGCTAGATACCATCGTGATAATAGCTACATTCACTATGCTAGCATGTAGAAAAAACTATATACAATAGGTTTTGTGACATTAATGAACATCACAAAATATAATTGTGCTAGAGGCATTTTGCCCTTAAACAGTCATATTTTCATATATAATTTATCAATCTTGACTCAAGCATTGTTAAACCAGAAAGAGCTGACAACAAATTTTTGTTACAGTAAACAGATACAAGTTAATTATTAATTTCTTTGCTATAAAATTTGCATCCATCCTTTATGTATTATGTAGTTGATATTGATTTGACTACCTCCTAATCTGTAGAGACCTAAAACAACTTCAGAACTATTTATCTATAATAGAAGTCAAAATAAAACAAGCAGGTTAGTTTAAAGAAGACAAATTCCACCTTTTTTGTACATCAGAAACTTATAATGACAATAAAGTACTATTACCTACAATAATAAAGAAAACAATATGGCCATTTTGATTAGGGATAATCAGTTAAATTGGATTTATTTTATGGATTATTAATGCGCTTACGATTTTAATTGTATTTTCCTATCAACTTCAAAAATGACCTCATGTATATATGTTTAAATTTTTATTTTTGAATATAGATATTTTTATTCAAGCAATAATGATCAGATTTCGAGTATGTACAGAACTCAGCAAGACTAAGAGAGAGAGAAGTTTTTACAAAATACTCTGGGATGCAACAAAACCACCTAGTTCATATAGATAATACACATGAGAATCAACTGGATGAAACAATGTAGAAAGAACTGTGGGGTATTTTGTGAGGGCAACACAGAAGCTATTAGAGAGTATCAGTTCAGAAGCTAGCCTAAGGCGTTTGCTTCTCTCTGCTGTATGGCTTACTGCATGTGCCTGAGAAGATTGTTTATGTTCTGAGTCTCAAAGTCATTGTTTGCAAATGAGATCAATAACAACCAGGTACATGACTACTGTGACCATTAGAAGTATGAACATTTCCGAATACTTGGAACAGGTGTCTGGCTCACAGTAAAACTTATAATGAAGGTGACAGTGGCAATGACTACATATGTGATAAACTAATAGCTAATAGAAAGCAGAATATTCAAACCTGAAAATATCCTACATTTAAATTGTAGGTTCAAAAAAGTAAAAGTCAGAAAGGATCTATAAGTTGATGAAGAGATTGTAAGAAAGACCTTTAAAAGGTGGTGGTTCAAAGCGCCATGAGAGGAAGGGGAGGAAGCAGGAGAAGCATTAGCATCATAGTGATACGATGATGTTCACATGCAAGAAGAGACAGGAAAATGGTTGTGAGATATTTGAGGGAGAGGAGTCAGAGCCAAGGAACATTAAGTGTTTAATCTGGAATTATATGTGATTTTGTTTTAATGCTCTGAAAAAGACACTATGGATTCAAGCAGGAGAATAGCATAAAAAAAAAACTTGGCAAAGGTTTGAATAGAATTAACTACCTCAAAATAAAAGCAAGTAGAATTACATACATATATATGTATATATGAAAGTATTAAGCTGTTTTAATTTGCATAAATAGTATATGTGTATGCATATTAGAAAACCTAAAACCTTTCACTGTGTACATATATTGCAAGGTGTTTCAGTTACCCTGTAAATATCTGATTGTACATAAGCTATATTTTAAAAATGCATGATTTCAGTTTACACTGATAATGTGCACATGCATTTCTCTGAGAAATATTTACTATATATGGTATGCCGAAAATAGGCAGACTACAGGTTGCATATTTAAAGCTATATAAGCATCTGTACATTAAATTGAAGGAGAACTTGAAATTTCCTAAGAATGTGCAATTTTAATGACACACAAACAGAGCAGGATTCTGTACACACGCTGTCAAAAATGAAAACCCTTAAGCTTTCTGTATGCTGTAGAAAGTCTGAAGCCTAAAAGCTCAGCTTTCTTGCTAATACACTAGGTGGTGTGAGGCTGGAGATAGATAGAAGCTGGCAATTCACAGAAACCATGTTTCTATACTTGCATAAACTGTGACCTTGGGCATGCTTCAAAACCTCCACTGAAATTCAGCTTTCTAAATTGCAACCTCATGCTTGGTCTTACTGTGAACATTAACAAGTAACGTACATGGCCATTACCACAAGTAGTGTGTATGATCTTCAGGCGTGCTGTGCCATTTCTTTTCTTGCTGCTCCTCCTTATTCATGTCAACTTAGGGAATTTTTAAAACATTTTATACACACACACCTTCTAAGTACTGAAATCTGCAGTATATTTTGTTTTTATATCTTCAAAATCATTTTGTGGGCTAGGGATGCAGTTCAGTCATAGCGTACCTGACCTACTGTAGTCAAGGACCTGAGCTGAATCCTCAGCATAGGAAATGAAGTCATTTTGTGAAGTACTATATATAATAGGTAGATAAGTGTTATTTAAAAGAAATTCTTCAGACAGACAGTATACTGGTTTTTAAACTAAGAAAATGCATATAAAGAAAAACTAATTCTGTTAAGGAACATCAAAATAATGTTGAAAGAGAAATAAGTAGGATCCCATCAGACAGAATGCCTATCCCAGTTCTGTTAGCAAACTTTGAGTATAATCCATTGCCTGATTTGCCATCTTAACTACGTGCAAGTAAGGAAGAGTGCAGTCAGACTGGAGTGCTTTGTGAGGGAAGGGTGGAGAGCAAAGAGACTGACTGAGCTTTAAAAGGCCATGAAGGTAACTGGCAAAGCTAAGACAAAGAACGAGTAACCCTTTCTATACTGCCTATTCCTTTCTGACTCAAAAATAATTAATTTCGTTATAACACTGACCAGTCAACGGGGTTTAGTGTGGTGATCTTAATGATAAAAATACATGCGTGTCCTAAATTGCTTCTAGAGAAACTTGTATGCCAGTTCCCTCAGTATACTGATGGCATATGATACATCTGCTGAAAGTGAGCCAAGCATATGCTAATGTATTATACATTTGGCTCAGCTCCAGGACAGCAGGTGTTTTAAATATTCCAGTAACACACCCACAATGTATATTACCACTGGAGAAAAATAGCATTTCTGAACCCCTGATGTTTGCTCTGAACCACACCTGTTTTGCACTGTAAGGACAGCATAAATGAGCTGTGATGTAAGAGCCTTTCTCTGATTGGAGGCGCAGTAAACAAGGTCTGAAGTGCACACTTGACCACTGGCTCCCAGATCAAGGCAGTGGCTGCTAGTAATCAGAAAACAAGTAACTGAAACCCAGGGAAACGGTTCAACACTTTCTGATCAAGTTCCTACAAAGAGGAGAAATTCTACTTATATTAGAGAAGATAGTAGTAGATTGTATGATAATAGATATGCAGGTTCTGATTAGGGGGAGAAATCTGTGTGTCATTAGAATCCACCATTCAGTTTTCAAACAGCCTAATGTGAAAAAAAAAAAAAACAAATAAACCTGACTTTCCCGGGGTTCTAATTACTAAATTAAACTATTTCCTCTTAGGGAAATAAAAAGGCAATAATCGCTGTATGGAATGACATCTACATAGAAATAACTCAGAAAATTATTTCAAAAGTTTTAACTTCCTGCTGGATTCACACATGTATACACCCCCCCCACACACACACACACGTACACACACACACAGAGAGAAAGAGAGACAGAGACAGACAGAGAGACAGACAGACAGAACTGCTGCTGCTGTTGTAGCTTTCATAAGTAGATGAGACCTGCAGTTTCCAATAGATGAACTCAGATACAGAGCTTCCATTTCACCAAGCACAAGTTCCTGTGTCAGATCAACAGACTTTCATTGATTTTTATCTAACCCTATGGCTTCAACAATAAAATGATGCAAGAAAGCTGGAAAGAGGCTTCTGACATCCCCTAGCCACCTGCCATATCCTCATGCTTCATTTCAGTATAGACAGGATCTCTTTGATGATTAGTCAATAATGCACATTACCTCATGGAAACAGGCTTTAAACTCTGTTTTACTTCCTCTTTTAATGGTGCTGTTTCCCCTCATCTTTCAACAGAGATCTTTTAAAAGAAGTGAGATACTATTCAAAGCAATGGTGATGGCAGGTTTGAGGCATTTTGAAACTGTTAAGTGGTTATTATTATTTATTCAACAGAAAGCTGACGCTAGGCCCATGCCAAACTCCAAGGATGGCCACCATAAACTCCTTTAAATATTATACAACATGGTTTTATTCCGGTTTTCACAAAAAATCCGGTTTCCCATCTTGGGTATTGACTGTGCTGTGGGAAGCCTCCAGAGAAAACAGGGGAGTTCACAACTGTGGAGACAGTCGGTGACTGTGGGTGGCATTTCTCTGCTGAGTCAGGTCCCCAGGCTTTACCAACAGTGCAGATTTTCTGACAAGATGTGAAAGCCCAAGTCTGTGGTTCTTGAAGCTCTTTCTGTAATTTTCCCCTTTTCCTTGCAACTTTGGGAAATTTTCACTTAAGATGTTTTTTTTTCTGTCTTCCTCATAACTGTTAAAGAAAATTGAGAAGTTTAACATTTAATCCCTTAACATTTCCTATCATCCGGCCCTTAAAGTAAAACAGCATGATGTGTGTCTGTGAGAATGGTAGAAAGGTAGGAGTTTATGTAGCTGTGGCTCGGAAAGGAGCTCTTAGGATGCTTGCAAGATTTCTGCAAGGTCCACAGCCTTGCACAGAGATCACCAATTGTTTTTCATGAAAGTATACCCTTTTCTTTCTTCCCTGCACATGCCTTCCCATCCTTCACCTGTCTGGGCAAACTGATGCAGAGAACTGAGCAGTTAGCTTAATCAGCAAACTATAGATTCTCCCAAAATAAATAATTAAAACGTGTTTTTCTTAGTAACTGACTTGGTAGCTGAGTTCTTACAAGGAGCGTCCTAATGACTGCAGTAGCCCTGCACTTGTATGTACTCAGAAGGTCAACCGGCGTGACCAAGACCAGACTTCCTCTCAGTCCTGGGAGCTGAAAGAAATGCAGCTTTCCTTTCCCTTCATTCACACTTCATTTTAACCAGACAGATAGATAACTAGATGCTGTAGCAGGGGGTGTCTGTCCTCTCTGTCCAGGGGTCATTGTAGTATCAATGGGGAAATGTTATAGATAAGATGATTTGTCAGAAAATACATTTTATTACAGATATTTCCCTTTGTGGAAAATATTTTCAGACAAACTGGTCAAAAGTTGTGTAGATATAATTATATAATTTTCACATTTTTATGTACTTGGTTGAAGGATGCAACCCAGGTCCTTGCACAGATTAGGGATATACTCTACCAGTGAGCCACATTCCCAGCCTTAGGCCATCTTCATTATGGGACAAGCTTACAGAAACCACAGAGTTCTAAGATAAATAACTGCTAAATTCTTGGAAGTAAGCACTGCAGCCCACATACAGTTCTGTCACTATCTCAGAATTTGACAGAGTTCCTAAACCACAGTCTTCCTTCTTATTGGCGTCCATGCATGGCAATCATAGGAGAATTGTGGAAGATTTTTTTAAATCCGTGCAAGGATGCAGGCTCAACTCTTGACACAAATGAGGGCTCCATAATGGTAGGTTTTATTGCTGAGGGATACATTTAATAAAAATATTTTAAAAATTAATATTTTGTTAGTGAAGGAAGACTGGTTTAAATTCCTCTTCATCCCATAGAAGGAGAAATATTTTCATGATTACCTTGTAAAGTATGTGGAAGAAATGATTGTACAAATCAAAAGTTCTAGACTCACCCATGAACTAAAAATCACTAAAATTTCATGTTATGAAAATTGAAACGTCACTCTTAAAAATCAGGTTGCAGAACATTTCCACAGACAAATAAAGCCATTGCGACTAAAACAAACAGCTAAAGCCACATGGATGAGAAACCAAAGCCCTGGAAACTCCTGAGAGCCATCTAGGGCCAGAGGACAGAGTTGTCTGTGGGCTGACAGCCTCTGCTTGGTTGTTGTGAATTAGATGACAAGAGTGAGCCACTGCCAGCAGTGAAGGTCAGGATGGCTTGTGCTAAAGTATTATGTTAGATCATAAAGTGCATAACTAAAGTGACAAGGAGCTGCTGACTTACTGACCAGCGCTTTCTGGGCTCACCTTAATATATTGTCCTTCCCTATCTTTCAAAACACCCCAATATCTATCTGCCTACCAGTGTATCTATCATTGTGTTCTGGGTAATCTCTATTGTTGTTATTCCTTTTCTTCTACATTGTCTCTCTACACTTTTCTTGTATAAATTTTTCAGCGTTCTCTCTAACTTTCATAGCATCCTTTTACGATGATGATAACTGAATGGAACTACCTTACTGTTCGTATAAAATATAAAGTCAAGGCAATATAATTTTATGAACTGTGACTTTTTAAAAGTTTTGGAACCTTTGCAGATATATATATATGTGTGTGTGTGTGTGTGTGTGTGTGTGTGTGTGTGTGTGTGTGTTATATCATATATACGGACAACAGTCTTTTGAGATGGCAAATAAATTGAAATTAATTCTATTTTTAATTATTGATTAATTTAATTGGAAAATATAAGGTTTGAACATTTTAACTTGTTCATAAATTAATAACAGTAATTTAGTCTACGTAGGTCTTGTTCAGAATGTATGTGTAATACTACCAGGCTTTCCAAAACACTTTTTTATTAAATGTGTTCCATTTATAAGTATTTAATCTAGAAGAGAAGATCCAAGTTTCTAGAATGAATGCATTAGATGTTTTCAGACTCTTTTGTTCTATTATTGCATCCTATTTATTCTAATCCTTATAATCAATTTGTAATTGCCTATGGTAATAACAACTGGCTCTCCACATTAATACTGTAAAAATAACAGAAACTAGAGTATGAATCTAAGAGACAGGAGCCTCCAAATAACAAATGATCCAGCCAACCTCAGGGCAAGTCCCAGTGGAAAGCTGAGCTGAGAGTCTAATTCGGAAATGCTACTGGCACTTTTGATGTTGGTCCTAGAAGCACTGTTCAGTTCTTTAGCCAGTGACAGATGGAAATAATTATATTGTTAAGAAAGCAAATAGTGACCCTTTGATTAATGAACTCAAAATCTGCACTCATTCATGAAATTCTAAGGGATCAGTTCCTTCCCAGGTACTAGGAAAACTCAGTTAGAAGTTGCTGCAGCTGTGCCCTCTGGAAGCTGGGTTTGGAATGTAGATGAAGGCAGGACCTAGGAGGCTACAGTGGTAGAACTGCAGGCAGAGCATGAAGAAAGCAACTGGAATTGTGCTGATGTGCTTTGCAAAGTTCTAAGAGGAAGGCAGAGACCTAGCATCTCTCTGGGGCATTTGTAGCATATTTATTTTTAAGCACCTTTTATTTACTTGATGCTCCCTGATCATTAAACAGTAGAACCCTATCACACTTCCCTCTGCTAGACACCTACTCAAGACCACCAAACATAAATAAAATTCAGCACCAAGTCTCAATCCACACAATTTGGAGTAATGAAATAAAGCTGCACAGCACAACCTTGACCCTGACTTTTCTGTGAGTCCAGATACTGTGGCTTACCTGTGATTGGAAAGATAGGAGGGAGAAGACAGTATAAGCTTATTGCAGGAAAGGAAAAAAAGGACATTCTATCTTTCCTACTTGCTCTTGAGAGGCCCAGTCTGTAGGAATTCCTACTGCCTAATAAGTATGGATATATGGAATGGAGTTCTACTCATTCACCCACTGACTACACCCTATAAACTTAAATCTCTTCTTCCAAGAAAACCCTCTGAACCTGACCCTGTGCACAGCCTTTCCCTCAGATTTGACTTCTAGTTGGACTTTCCGATTTCCTGCTCATAGACAGGCCTGCTGAAATCCAGCGCATTTACCTAGCTAACCAGCCTGGTTAACCAGTCACCAGCAACTCTCATTACAAAGCTAGACAGTGTATCAGGCAATAAGATGAGAAAACTAATATTACATTAACAAAGTCCAAGGAGAGATTTTTATATTGTAAATGAGGATGATGGTTGTGATGGTGATGGTGATGGTGGTGATGGTGATGGTGATGGTGATGGTGATGGTGATGGTGATGGTG
>CAJQZJ010027982.1:7101136-7123774 GCA_907164525.1 Lophiomys imhausi | reverse complement strand
TGGTGATGGTGATGGTGATGGTGATGGTGATGGTGATGGTGATGGTGATGGTGGTGATAGTGATGGTGATGGTGATGGTGGTGATGATGATGATGGTGATGGTGATGGTGGTGATAGTGATGGTGATGGTGATGGTGGTGATGGTGCTGGTGGTGGTGGTGATGATGATGATGATGGTGGTGGTGATGGTGATGGTGGTGATGATGATGGTGATGGTGATGGTGATGGTGGTGATGATGATGGTGATGGTGATGGTGATGATGATGGTGATGGTGATGATGGTGGTAATGGTGGTGATGACGATGATGATGATGATAAAGCTAAAGACCAATACTGCTGAGATTAGGCATGTAACATTACTCCCTTTGAAGGGAAAGTTCAGTGTGTAGGGGAGGGAAGCTGGGTTTCTAGCCACTAGACAGTTCTAACGTGGCTGAGGTTCCTTGCTATCTGTCATCAGGTTGTCATGAGCACTTTTCTGCTATAGAATGCCTGTACAGAAGAGTTAACTGATTTGTTGCAACATCCTACTGTCAAATATCTGCTAATTGCCAAGAGCAGAAAGCCCTCAGGAGACTTCCTGTCTCCAATAATCTTACAATCTAAAAAAGAAAAATGAGATAAGAACAATGAAGCAGATAGCATACAGATGTGGAATAAATGTTAGTTACACAGTTTCAGAGATACATAAAGGGATTTGTTAACTATTTTTCCAGGGCACCTGTAACCTAATTGAATATTCCACCATTGAGCTGCATTCCCTGCCCTCCATTAACTCCGGCCTACTCTGTTCTTCCTTTTTATATTTGAAATTTTGTGTTAAAGTAGGAGATCCCAGAGCTCTGTGTTGGACATTGCTAGATGCAAAAGCAGTGGATATCCTGCATTCAAATCTAATGGTTGCTCTCTATGTGTTTTCAAGTCCCATTGTAATTCACTCTAAATAAGAACCACTGCTACTGAAGCCTTAGAAACAATTCTTTTATCAGCAACAGTATTTGTTGAATGGCATCCATGTGCTGGGCACAACCAGGTTCCAGGGTAAGGAGTTCTGTCATGGAGGCTTGTTCTCACACATGCAGATTTCCTTCCTCAGATATCCACAGTGGCTGACTGGCAGGCTATCCTTACACCATCCTAGTGACACTACATATTCCCCAGACCTTGGTTACTTTCTAATGTGCCAGGAAAGGGGGGGGTGCTATTGCTAGTTTGTGCTTACAATTATTAATACTAGTCTCTAGGATGTTACATTTCAGGCTCAGAATTAGGACCTGGAGATTCATGAGTCTATACTCACTAGAAAGGTGCTGTATAAGAGGCCCTTTTCAATCAAATTACTGCAGAACAACCAAAAAGAAAACAACATTTCAATAGAGAATGGACTGCGACCAATGGATGGAAATAGACTGGTTTATGAAAAGGTAAATGTTCAAGTGGCAGGAAGAAGAGATTGGGGATGTCATAAGTGAAGCCTGTCCTCAGAATCTAGAACTGGCCTTGGACTCCTCTGTGCCTGCCAGTTAAGAACTCAGGGAATGGAAAAGAACTTGGAGAATATTCCTTTCTGTCTCAGATTGAGGTCTGCTCCCGGCTCCTGGTGAGCCTGTAACTGGAGACATGAAGACTATATAATGGATGAAGGACAAAGAGAGGGATTTCCCATTGGACCAGGGAAAATGGGCCAGGGTCAAGGCCGTTAGAGTCTTAATTCTCTTCAGCCATCAGAGAGACTGGTGGAAGAAGCACTTTTGGCATGGAAGTAGTGTAGCCTCTACATCTTGAGAGTCTCTGATTGCCTTAGAAATAAACTTTTATAACTCTCCTTCTGAGGTATTAACAAACTTTGTAAGATACTGGTGAATCCATTGCTAGCCTCACATTTTTATTTTTATTGCTCCATAGAAAAATCTACGTATCCTCCTCCTTTCTGACAAGCTAGAGTTAGACCAGCGATCCAACCAACAGAGAGTTTTCAATGTACACCAAGGGCAATGCTTTGTTCCTGGGGAAACCTAAAATAAAGGCACAAAGGTATCTGTTGCAATTCTTTGGTTCTTCAGAATAGTTTTGTTCTCCTTGTAGTAACTTCAGGTAGCAGTAGTCACAAAAATCCAAGAGCAAGAAAGATACAAACACTAGTGCATAGCTCTTCTAAGTTGACTAAGGTTTGCAAAGCAGGAAAAGTAAGAGGAAAGTAAGCAAAGACATCCCAGACAGGAATGAATGGTGTAGATCAAGAGCATTTGGAAACTTCCCACAGATTTGGGAAATTATAGGAAGATTTCCGCTTTGTCAAAACACAGTGTTCTGGAAGAGAAGGGAAGAATTGAGGCTAGAGTAGCAAGTGGAGAGTTTGCTGTGCAAGCGTATGTGATGTGGCTGCTAGTAGCCACCATGGCTTGTAAAGACAACAATGACACAATTAGATTTCCATTTTAATTAGACCCTTTGAGATGTATAAAAGAGACTTGTGTGGAAAGTGGGGTCAGAACCCAAACAGAATGAGGATAGGAGACAGAAGAGCAAGTTAAACAATAGCTAAGAGGAGGTGATGACATTAAGGATGATTTCTGGGCTTCTGGCATAGAGAACTAAGTGTAAAATTTTTCTGAGGGATCATTAGCAATGAGATGGAATCAAGGAACAAAAATGGGGAAAGAAATAAACAGAGATCCTCCTAAGTCCTGTAGAAATCGGGACACGTAGTGACGGACGACAGACAGCATTTCACTGACAAGTAAGGGAGTGTGGAATGCAGGCCACTCTCAAATGATATCATGCAGTGACCCTACTTAGGAATGAAAGAATTACAACTAGACAAGAAGCTACAAGGAAACAAAAGTAACAGTTGGACCTTAGTGCAGTTACAGAAGGTAGCATACACATCTACTTTTCTTAATATGAAACACGAATGGTTGTTAACACAAGATGCTCTGAAGAATTATTTTTAAAGATCCAGTGCCTTTGGATTCAGCCTTTTCCCCTGTAACAGATTTGCAGCGGAGGTGCTACAGTCGAAAAAGATTCATACATGGAATTACATTCACATTTCATACTCTCACAGAACCTGCTTCCTGATCTTGGTTAATTTATTCCTTTCCTCTCTTTCTCAATAGTTGCTGAATTCTTTCTGGCTTTTGTTGTCGTCTTTTCCTCTTTCTCCTCCTCCTTCTCCTCCTCTTCCTCCTCCTTCTTTCTTCTTCCTTCTACCTTCTTCCTTCTTCTCCTTCTCCTCCTCCTCCTTCTTAGATATAATCATCAGCAGCTGTTCTTCAGATCCATCTTGTTTTGACTTACTTTTTGAAAATTGTTAGGCATATAGCATGTTTCCTGTCTAATATTTAGCTTCGGATTGATTCTGGATTCAGGATGTCAGGGAGTGCTTCACAGCTGAAGTGTGTCAGACTTTACAACTCAGTGCTTTTGTACACCAGCCACAGAATTTCTGAGTTCCAGAAGAGTTGTGGTGTAAGGATCCTTAAGGTATCTAAGCCACAGCTCAGTCCTAAGGAAGTCTGGATCATCTAGTTGGCTCTGGAATCACTCACATTTGAAAATTCTCCCCCAGGTTAAGGTGCTTCCAAAATAAGACTAATCCCAGAGCCTAGAAGAAAAGGTGCTACAGAGCAGCTTCCACACATCTGGAGAGAAACAAAGATGAGCAGCGTGTGTCCAGGAATATGGAAACATGCTTATTGTATTTGTATAGGTTTTGCATATTCACAATCCTTTCCCCTTGCTCTTTCCTATGATGTTTTTATTGCTTTTTCTATAATTTTCATTCTGCTTAAAATACCTCTCCCTTTCCTTTCCTATGATGAATTTCATTTTCTCTTTCCTTCTGCCTTATAGAAATTGCATACTCACAACTTTCTTCAGTAATCATTGTAGCATGATCACCTATCCTGGGGTTTAAATTTAAATCAACCTGCTAATTTTTCAGCAATGAGATAAAACTCCTGAATCATAAGGAACTTTAAATTATGAATTGTGAACAGTCCCATGTTGTTTTCTTACTCAAAACTGCACACTTCAAAAATAACAAATTTATAATGATTACTTAAAAATACTAAGATTCTGAGTTTTAAAAATGAGATGAAGTAGTAAATAAAATAGTAAAAGGAGGGGAGTCCCAATAATGAAAGCATTGCACTGAGGTGCTTTTCCTCCTCCTGATACTTCAATGTTCCTTTCCGCTCTGTTTATGTATCCATTTCAGTCTGTCATTCATGTTCCGAGCACTTATTAAGCTCTTGCTATATCCCAGGTCCCGTGCTACATCCTAGCAATACAGGATGACAAGTAAACAGCCTTGTGCTATAAGAAGCTCTCAAGATCAGCAAGAGAACCTGAAATAATTTGGATGATATAATCAGAAAAAAAAATTACATCTGTAGGATCAGAGGCAACCCCCAAGACAGTAGCGGTTAGCAAGCGGACATTAAGTGGTTTGGATCCCACTGCTGTCTTACCTCACAGTCACACAGCTTCAGTTCAGCTGGGAGACCTCAGCACACAGTAGCACTAAAGAGAAAACGGATCTTCCTTTCATCTGTATAGCATTTATTGAGTTGAGCACTAGAGTATGTCAGACTGTTGTGTGCTAAATTAAAAAAAAAAAAAAAAACAGGAAAAGCTTTTGTTAAGGGCCTCTTAATGCACCCGAGGAAGCAAACATTAAATGATGAGTGGTTAAGGCTACAACAGTAAATGTGTGTAATAAAGTCTGTGCATGGCTGGTAGAGAAATTATTTTGGCTTTGTGGTGGGAGACGTTCAAAGTAAGGACTTGACGGCACTCCGCTGTGCTTTGAAGGAGGAAGGAGACTGCTGGACTTACTCCTGGAGCCCAGATGGAGGAATGGCTCCTCCGATGCTCATGCACCAGGATTCCCCATCTTCTGGGAGCAGGAGGAGAGCCAGATGACCCTTGGGTTTATCACAATGCAGTCCAAATACTTCTATAAATTGTCATATTTGAATGCTTGCATGAAATAATATGTGGCCATTAAAAAACAAGTATTGATATTTTCATACATTAAAAACCATCCAAATCTTTAAATAATGTCCTTTGTGTTATTGAAAAATAATTTACTGGAAAAAAAAACCTTCGACTCCAATATTTTTTAGGCCTTTTTTAAATTATATGTATTTGGACTCAGGAGATATGTGCATTTGAGTGTGAGATCCATCAGAGACTGATAGTATCACATCTCCTGGATCTGGAGTTAGAGGTGTTCGTGGACCTCTCAACACTGGTGCTGAGAACCAAATTCAGATCCTCTGGAAGAGCAGCATACACTCTTCACTACTAAGCCATCTCTATTCCCTCTAACATTATCTTTAAGGAAAGATTTTTTTTTTTAATGGCTCCAAGTTTAGTTCCAGGAGAACCAATACCTTCTTCTGACTCCATGGCCACTGCATTCACGTGCTCAAGCCCACAGAAATATACCTATATACATAATCAAATATAAAGTCTGCAAAATTGTCTCCATTTGCTATAAAGAGAAACTGCTTTTTATTTTTTTATTTTTGAGATTATAATTTAAAATTTTCATTTTAAAATTTTCCCTTTCCTCCCTGCAAACGCCTTCATACTTTTTTCAAAGTCCTTGTCTCTTATATATATATATATATATATATATATATATTTCTAAGTATAACCCGCTCAGTCTCTATAATGTTATCTGTATGATGTTTTCATGCCTGACCATTTGGTATCATATAACCAATGGGTATGCTCGTCCCTGGGAAAGACTATTTCTGTCATTCCCAGCATTCTTTTGTTGCTTCTTGGTGTAAGGTTGAATCCTTATGTGCATTTCCTTGTCCACTCTGACATGTCTATTGCTGATGTCCTTGTTCAGCTCCTGTGTAAGCAGTCATGTTGGTGAGATTTTACACATGGAGCTTCTGACATATCTAGGAGTCACAGTCTCATACCAAACATCTTGGTCCTCTAGCTTCTACAATCTTGTCTGTCGCCTCTTCTCAAACGTTCCCCTAGGCTTATGTGAAGGAGTTCTTTTGTAAGTTATTCACTGGGACTGAGCCCCATAACTCTGCATTTTGATTAAGAGAGGCTTTTTGATGAGGGAATGGCAGCTGCAGTTATCTGTGGGTATAAGGCTAAGGTTTAGGATGTAGTAAAGAATTATCCTGGTCTAGCAAAGTGGCAGTAGTAGATTCTGTGCCAAGGTCCATGACTTCACTAGCTCACTAGACCCCGGAATTCGGCTAGGTTTCTACTACCAGGTATGGCTTTCCTCCTTTTAAGTCCAATGAGACAGTTGTAGGTTACCACAAACATGTAAATGCCACTTATGTCATCTTTATGCATACCTTGTCATGATGATCATTCTCATGGTTCATAGATGTTGTAGCTGGGTAGGATTGCTACTGCTTCCTCCCTTGGCAGCTTGCACAATATTTTCTGAAATCATGGATGGAAACTAAATCACAGGTAAGAGGCTTTCAGGTTATATCTACCCTGAATCACCTAAGCCTTTTTGTCCTAAGTGTGTGATGTCTTCAGCAATAGGGGCTAACCTTCAATCTAAGGGAGGCAACCAAGGACTACATCAATAATCTATCATGGACTCCCTTGATCAACCATATGAAATGAAGTTTCTCATTCATGGTACTGGGGGGTTTGTTAGTCTATGGTTCTTATGATGAATATTGCCAACCCAAGGGGCATAACTTCCATATTTAATAGATACCATATATATGATATATATCAACTTTTGTATTATATATTTTTTGGGGTAAGTATAAAATAATATGATTCCTTGATGCATTATCAAACAACCTCAGTGCTATTTGTCCCTCCACAACTGAGCATAATGCAGAGAAGAGAACCTAGCCCCAATGGATACATCTACTTCAACCTACAGCATTTATGGCTCAAGAAACAGTGTAGAAGAGAGGGCTGAAAAACTGTAAAAGTGAGAATACTAGGAGTCTATTGTGAAATAGTATCTCTAGAAATGGCTGTATAAAAAAAAGCCATTTTTTTATACAAAGCAGAATGATAGCAATAACAACATCATGCTAGTGTGGAAGAGAAATTTTCACAGGGTTCCACCCCTAGACAAAGAACAATAGGCAGCTAGTGACTACCAGGAGTAGAAGAATTTGCCTCTCCTGGGGATGAGCCCCTTTATTGGTTATACAATAAAAACTGGTACCCCTACACACACACATGCACAAAACACACACACACACACACACATACACACACGTCTTTCACCAATAGAAAAAAAAAGATATGCTTAGAATAAGTATTAATCTACAGTTAAACAATGCAACAGTTTCATATCTTCAAAATTTTCAAATTTTCACCACAGATAATCTGTTACCAGTTAATTTTTTCATATATATGATTCACTTGTCCAATTAAAACAAAAGTGCTGATTTATTAAACTCACGGTATATTAATGTGTCTTTTTTATTTCTGGATTAAGAACAAAAAGAGAATCGTGGTGTACATAAATGTGATACAGACTGCTTACAGTTTTGATTGTTCAAACCTGTAGAGAAATTTCGTGGCAATTAGTCTTTCCCTGTCCAATAGCTCTTTTACAAATCATAAAATGAAATACACACTACACTTCTGTTCAGAATTTACATACCTAATTGCAGATTTAAAGGAGTTTCTTAGGGTGGCCAAACGCAGATGGCAAAGTGTCCCAGGACAGTGTTAGGAGTCCCTGAGCACAACATTTTCTTCATTTTCTTCACACTGCTGCACCTACATGGTTTCCTATGCCAAAGCTCACTGAGTTTACCCCACACACACTTGTTCTCGTTAACTGCTAAAGTCAAGCCCAGAAGACTAAAATCAAAAGAAAGAAAGCTGCCTTTCCTAAGTGGATAAATTTTCTTCCTTGGTTTTTGTGTGAATGCAACATCCATGCAACTACCAGCAATAATTCCTGCTTGTGTTCTTGACACATGAACCCTCCGAAGTCAGGGAGCGCCCGTTATGCAAGAAAGTGTGATTATTTGGAATTTAACAAAGGTTAATGAGAGTAATTTGGGGGTTTTCACAAAATGGTTTTAAATTTCAGCTGTATAGTTAGGCACAGATAAAAGTAAGAAGACAATGAAAACATACGTTATTCGGAACTGAAACTACAGAGAGAGAAATTGGCTGGTTTGAAGCTTCTAATATGAGATAGTAGTTCTTTGGGGAAAAAATGTTGAATTTTATTTAAATCCCCTTAAGATGAGATATATAGTTTCATAGAATTGAAAAGGGCCAACAATTTAGTTACCTCTCTTGTACTAAGAAGAGGTTTTTAAAAAGAAAACTAAGAATTAAAAAAAAAACTAGCTATAAAGGAAAAGTCAGCTGAAATCATTGCATAGGAAAGAGAATGTCTAACTGGTAATATAATGCACAAGACAAGAAATAAGGCTCCATGTGGCAATCTTTTTCATTTATATTCCTTTCAGTAATGAAATAGAATCTGTTACCCTACATCTATTTCATTAGAATTTTCAAAGCACCTGTCATCTATCTTATACATAGTCCAGCTTTTCCTGGTGAACAAATGCAGCAATGTAGGTCCATATGTGCACGTGTCTGGGAGCAGAAACTCCAAGTGATATTTGGATTACCTGCCTGGACTTCTCCCATCTACTGTGTGGAGTCTGTCAGCTTCTGTCAGACTTCTCTAAGAGCGGCTGCTCTCTGCCCACAGTGTGACAATCGCTACTTTGTGACTATGCCCCAGAAGCCTCTGCAGTCAGTTGATCTAGCCCAAAGGTGTCACTCTTCTGTGGCAAGCAGGCTGCAGTTTCCAGGCTCACTGGAGATTTTCTGAGTTCTCTGAGGGTAGAGTCACTTTAGATATGTGGTGAGAGAGGTTGGTGCTTTCAGTAGGTGCCCTGCCTTCTCCTGGCACACAGGAAAAGACTGCTTTAAAGTGTCCTCGTCTGAGGGACACAGTACATATATCCCATCTACAGGTCTTTTATCTCTATTAAGGAATGGCTGTCTGAGCGCCTACATTACCTGACCAGAGATATTTATAAAATGATCAGAGACACTTTCAAAGCCAACAGCAGAAAGTTTGATTTTGCTAGAAAAGTCCTAAAGGAATATGCTTCAAATCCATTTGGTAAGCCCTTTAGTTCATATTGACTATTCATTACTGTGAATAGACAGACTTGGCTGGAGCTAACAGTAGTTCCTTTGTCATCATTTAACAGCTGTAGATTTTAATATAATAAAGATAAAACTGTTCCTCTAGTTCTGCATTCACACTATGGCATTCAAACTTGTGCCACCACTTCCATTTTCCAGGCTTTATAATTCCACCATAATCATTTGTTCTTGGCAGAAATAAGTTATGCAAGCACTCAGCTGAGGATAATATTTTGAACAATTTTTCCAGTGTTCTGGTTACTGTGATTATGGGAATTTAGAACTCGGTATTAATTTACTCTCTGATTTTGTGTTTGTAGGTCTCAAAAAAAAATAACCTCCTTTTAAAATAACGTAATTTAGCTTCAGTCATTACTTCCATACCAGTTATATTCATTACAAGATAATGTCACCCAACACATGAAGAATTTATTGGGGAAAAAAATCAGCCCCTGATTTTCCCTTGCTCCTACCATTCCATGTCACCAGCTTTGTTTGCTTTCGGTAATTCACATGCTTCAGATTGGTTTTTCAGTCTATGAACTAAGTGTTTTGTTGACCAGCATACCATTTCGTTCTTGACTAGAATTTGATGTCAAGGACTAGAGCGTAGCTTAGTTGATGGAGGACCTACCTCCCAAGTACAAAGCCCTAGGTTTGCGCTACAGCACAGTACAAACCAAAAGAAATAATGCCTGCCTGTAATCCTAGCATTTGAAAGGTAGAGGCAGAAGAATCAGAAATTCAAGATCACTTCAATTATATAGCAAGTTCAGTGTCAGCCTGGACTACATGAAACCCTGTCTCAGAAAAGAAATTGGCATCTAGGAAGTATTGATATTAATTCATATTTTCATCCTAAAAATCTGCTCAAACTTTATTCTGTAAAATTTCAATTTAATTTATACTAGTGTTGAGTGAACTGACTGCTGAGGTTGAACTTGAACTTGAGTGCAAGAGATAAAATCTGTGCTCCTTGTTCCTTTTTGTTTTTTGTTGTTATTTGTTTTTTTTTTTTGGAGGGAGGGGGAGAGGGTTTCAAGACAGGGTTTCTTTGTGTAGCCATAGCTATCCAAACCTGGAACTCACTCTGTAGACCAGGCTGGCCTTGAACTCACAAAGATCTGCCTGTCTCTGCCTCCGAAGTGCTGGGATTAAAGGTGTGTGCCAAAACACCCATCAACTCTTTCTTTCTCTTTAAAAGATTTTGATGAGGAAAAGTCAGCCACTCCCTGATCCCAAGCAGTGGCCAGAGCTCCAGATAGCCATGCTTGGTAGTACTGGCTTGAGATCTGTCACAAGATTTCCTAAACTCTTCTTGAGACACTTGTGAGAGAGAATGAGTTAACATTTGTAGAGGTATTTCAATGAAATATGCAGTATTTGAATTTTAGTAAGTCACAGTATCTACCCACCCAAAAGCTTTGTGAGAATATTTAGCACACATGTATGTGCCAGATGGATGGTAATGACAGTTGATAGGCCTCTTCTAACCTTTGCGTTCTGTTGTCAGAAATCTGCATATCAAAACAAGGATACTTTTTACAATGAGATTTATCGGGTAAAATACATATTGAAAAAATATACTGTCTATTAAGACTCTTAATTAACATCATATGAGGTTCTTAAGTTAAAGGTGTTAATAAGAATATCCGATTGCAAAATATATAGAAATATAAATAAGTAACTTTTGAAGACTACTAAATATTTTCTTGATCTTACCTATTTTTCTCTCTGTAAGTGAATTCTTTGTTAAAAAATAGTGTATGTGAGGTGTTCTATGTTTCGTGTGTGTGTGTGTGTGCGTGTGTGTATGATGTTGAGTGCTTGTTAGTGTGGGTATGTAAAGATGTGTACATAGGCGTGGATGCATGATTATGCATAAGCATATAGAGGCCAAAGATTGATGTCAGATATCCTTTCTAGTTCATTCATCACCTTTAATTTTTGAAGCAGGGTCTCTCGCTGTTCCAGTAGACTAGCAAGCCAATTAACTCCAGGAATCCATCCTTCTCCACCCTCTGCCCAGGGCTAGGAGATGTAGGCACACACAACAAGCCCAGCTTTTTACATTAGTCCAAGATAGAAGAAATAAGTCCTCACACTTATGTGGCAGTGAGATATATCTCTGGTCTTTAAGTGAATTCTTACTATATATGGGCTCTATATATACATATTATGTATATGAACTATAATGCAAGATACTCAGTTTCCTTAGAAGCTCAAAAATCTGTAGGGGCCAAGCAAAAACACATGATAATAACCCAAGTAGAATGCTCATGTGGTTGAGATAATACTAACAAAAGAGTTGAAAATGTAATAAGTTATTAACTGGAATTATCATACTAGTGTTTTGTGAGGTCCAATCTAGTGTTATTGTGAGGAATCTCAGTAAGTACTTGTTCTAGACCAAAATCTATAGTTGTAAATTCATGAGGGGGTACAGGTGGCCCCACCAATTAAAAAATTCCTCAAGATTACAAATGTATATTTCATCATCTTGGGTCAAAATATTCATTTTAATATTCAAACATCTTACCACATAAGCTGTAACCATATGTTTGTTATATTATACCACTATAGCATTAATAAATATTTACAGAGCTGCACTATATTCTAAATGTATGAGAAATGATAGCTCTCAGTTTGATTTTAAGTATATACCCTCAATGCCTCAGAAAGTAATTTTGAGTAGCATTGTATTTGTTGAACACTGATAAGAGTCAAAGGATTTGAATTTTTAAGCTGGACACTTCCTTGGAAAATGGCATCATTTTGTTTTCCCCAAATGCACGAATTAAAAATGGAGTGTTATTTCAGCTTTCAGACCCTTGGCTGGGTGTTTCAACTTTTACTTTATTTGTATCTGAGTTCTCAATTTAGTACGGATCAGTTCTACAGAACTTCCCACTAGTGAGTTGCGCATCTCTTTGCAACCAATGCTGGAAGTAGCAAGAAAACTAATAGTGTTTGAGTCTCCTAATTAGTAACATGTCTATTTGTATGATTAATCACACGCTTTATGATCTCCAAAACCACATTATTTTTGTCCATCGGATTGTATTCAGTTTAGATGAAAACTATGTATTTAAAAAAAAAAGAATAAACTTCAGGACTCCTGGTTCATACTTTTCCAAACTGTTTCACTGTTTTATTAGTATTTATCCCTTAGTGACAGCTGAAACTAGAGCAGACCTACATCAGGAGACAGGAGGCTGGTGATAAGCCACTGGCTTCTCTCTCAAGTGTCAGAAGCATCTCAAGCTGATTCATACTCACCTGAAATCAGAAGTTTTTGCTGTTTGAAAACTACTGACCTGGTTGCCTATACACATTGCTGCCTTCCTTACTCAGCTCAGGATAATGAAGCCCTAAGCCCAGCAATCTCAGCATTGCTTCTAGCTCTTGTTTAGGAAAATAATTTCTCAATATTGAGAACTTCAATGCAGAGTCTCACACATACACAGAACTCTAACAAGCAAAAATAATTCTTCCAAATGGGCTTCTTCCTTGTGAGTACTTAATGATCAACTGGCTTCTCATATGGCCTTTGCTGAAAAGTGGCAGGGGTGGAACAGGACAATAATGCCAACCACTATGTTAAATCCAGAGATAATGTTTGCAGCATCTGCTTTTTTCATCATCGATTCTGAAATAATTTTGCAACATCCTGACTGCTTATATTTCTGTGAGAAAAGAATATTGTATTGCATCACATTCTGTGCCTTGTGTTGGATTGTAATTGTTTTTCATTGTTTATTTCTCTCTGAGTTCCATATCAAGAGATTTCATCTTCTTTGTTCATTGGCTGAATTTAGCTGCAAAAAAAAAAAAAAATCCTGTTCCTCTCTTAAACTAGTGATGAGTACTGTATTGAAATGGCTCAGTCTCTCCTTGTGATTTCTTTTCTCAAATGTAGTACAGCATATATGATAATCTGACATGCTGGGCAGTTGGAATTTCTGTAACCACCCTGAATGTTTCTTACAGCGTTTGTCTAGGTTTGAACTTTCCACATTATGTATTTCAGACATTGAGAAAGAAGGGCCTTAATGGCTGTGACAGCCCAGATCCCGATGCTGATGATTCAGTAGGTCACAGCCCTGAGTCTGAGGACAAGTACAGGAAAATTAACGAAGATATTGATCTAATGATCAGCAGGCAAAGATTGTGTGTAAGTACTCAAAACGCCCTTCATTTTTTTTACTCTTGATATTTCTCTGAACCTGGCAGGCATTGAACAAGAAGGAAAACAAAGGCTGTGAAAGCCCCGATCCTGACTCCTCTTATGCACTCACCCCACGCACTGAAGAAAAAATACAAAAAAATTAATGAAGAATTTGATAATATGATCAAGAGTCATAAAATTCCTGTAAGTACCAAAGGTAGATGGCTGGTCTGCTGATAACTGCTGCAGTAACATACCTTAACCCTCTCGGTGGTGGCTTGCTTTAAGAAGCATTGCAAAGTCAGACAGATAAAGTAGCCATCTCATCCCACGGGCAGCGCATTTAGAAAGCAACCCCTATGGGATACTGAAATTGCATAAATTCAAAGAGTTGCCATGGAGAAGTTCATTCTGAGGTAGAAGAGTTCACAGGAGGAAGAGAAAGATCCATGTGACATGCCCTGAAGTTACTCAACCTTTGCAACATGAAGTTCTCACACAGACCATCACAGTATACTAAAACAACACGAGAGTCACTTTCTAAATGAACTTTGTGTGCAGAGACGAGATACATGGGTGGAACTATCGTTCCATCGTGTACACGAACATAAATCACCTAAGTGAAGGCTGTTTTCTGAATGACATGTCAGCCCCTCCCCATACACACACAATTCAACTATAGCACTGAAAGGCTACAGCTAATGCGCTGCAGGGAACAGACTGCATGAGACCTAACGGTAAGACTTCAACTGTTTGTGTGATTTTAAAGCTCTGATCAGAATATTATCTGCTTTGCCTACAACAACAACTTCCATATGCTTTAACATTTGGCTAAGTTTTGTCTTAACCAATGCAGAAATTTTCTAACAATTGATCATACGCCTTGCCAGATAGTTAAGAAAAATAACTGTGCATGTATTATTTTGTTTGTCCAGATGTAGAGGGAAAAGATGCCCACCTTATTGTCACGTTTGGTCATCAATCAAGCAATGTTAATTCTGTAGCATAAAAGGATTATACTCCAGGCTCACATGCTATGAATAATGTTAGTACCTGAATCCTGATTTGTACACAAGATTCTCAGTATGTAATTAATCCCTTTTCAGAAAAGTACATTCCTGGTAAGTTAGCAAAACAACCCAAACTTGAATACAAAAAAACAGACCTGTAGTGAAAAATAGGCTTTGTTGATTATACATGTAGATGTTTGAGGCTAAAGGCTGTAAACCATATCCACCCTGCACCATAGTCAGCACACACTCGGCCTTTGCTAATTGAAGCGAAGCCTTTAAAATCTATTTGCAAATTATTGTGTTTATTAAAAGGTCTGTCCTTATGAATGCTTGTTTTTTTTTTTCTTCTGGCTAAATGAAATACTGTCGGCAGGACAATGTTTTCTAAAGTCTCATGCTTTAAATACTTTTTTGAGATTATAATGTAATTACATCATTTCTCCCTTCTCTTTCCTTACTCAAAACACTCACATAGGCCTCTCCCAGTCTTAAAGGTCGTGACCCTCTGATACTCTACACAATATGCTCACAGTGTTTTGACTGTTGAAAAACTCTGCATATGGTTGCTAACTGTACACAAAATTCTTAAAGGATGAACTATCCACCAGAATTTATTTTATCCAGAAAAGAGAAATAAACCACTCTATTTGGTCAAATTTAGTTCTTACAGCCTGAGTTTCTCTTGCTATATATAGATAAGACTGTTTGAAATCTGTGTGTGCAAAGGTTTAAATGTAGGACTTTAAGGCAATACATTCAGTCCCATGGATCAAAGGAAGCACAGATTGGAAAAATGCAAATACCTGCCATATTGCTGATAATTGTCAGTATAGGTGAGCCTAAATATGGAGAAAAGTTGAATCCCCAAAGAGAAAGAGGGTTTTCATGGATCAGTTTCCCTACATTTTGATATGAAAGATGTGATACTCTCTTAGTTTCCCTAAGATACTTCACCCTGTCCTGTAAAAAGTCCAAAATCAAGATACATGTTTGTTAAGAGGTACAAGGATGTGTGGCCAGAGGTCAAGGACATTTCTATCCATAGGCAGAGGATAGAAGAGGGGTCACATGGCCTGCAGCTCTGCCATGGAGTCTTCATGTCTTCATGAGTGTTTCGGTGTCCACAGTGACAAGACCAGCTTTTGCATATTACTCTCAGTTGCTGGAACTCATTTTGTTGTACGTTTCCACAGCTGCTAAAACATTTACAGCAAGGCAAGGACACTCTGCCCTTTGTGTGTAGAGAGTGTCTCCAACTCTTTAAAAACATTACAAGACTGTTTTTCTATTTCAAAGAACCAGTGTGAAGCATTTCCCTTTTAAAATAGAAAATTTAATACTAAAGTCACCTGTTGGAGTAATATGATTTATGCCCATATTCCTCAATTACATGAAATAATTCATGGGTGATTTGGAATCTTGTTGACCAGTATTTCCTCCTGCTGGGTTTGCTTCAGTTCCTGCTGGGCATCATGGCAAGCAAAAACAGCTCCATTGAAGGAAGCAGGGATTAGCAAAAGAGCTGAGTGGATGGAAAGTAGAAGCAAAAATTACTTGAGAGGAAACGAAAGGAGAGAAAATGGAAAGAAATGTCCATATTTTCTTCAGAATGACTGACTATAAAGAGAAAAGCATGATGTTGTACCTAGAATCAGCAGTAGAATTAATTTAAAAATCATTTGATTTATATGTAAAGGAAGAACACTTGAAAAAAAAAAACCAAAGTTCTGGTGGGGACAAAATGGTAACGCTCAAGAAAGAGAGGTAGACGGAAACGAAGAGAGATGATGGCAGCGCAGCAGGGTGGAGAAACACCCAGGCTCTTTAAGGTATCAAGTGAGGAGTAGAGTGAAGTTAGGTTGGGGTGGCCACGCAATTACCCATACTTACTTGTGTCGGTATTGAACGCAGGGAAAGTGAGGACAGGTGCTTGGAATGGCTCAGATGGTGATGAAAGTTTGCACACTGAGGATGTAAAGGGATGAACACGTGCATGCAATGTTCATAGCCACTAGGAAGCCATGAGGAAACCGAGATCTTGGCAATTGGTAGTCACTGGTCCTTAGACTTGTATAATATGTTTTTCTCTACTAGGAGCTCTACAACTTAGTAGTAGTAGTAGTTCAGTTAGTTACGAAACAGGGGATTCAGTTCAGTTGTTCATATGGACAAAACACTAACTAAAATAAATATTTTGTAAAAAAATGTACTGTTTGATTTTTATTGGGTGTTTCTGTGTGGAAAGTTTAAGGCACTCAAGAGTTCAGATGCCTTCCTAACTAGGATATCATACCTCAAGAACCATGATCACTGTTCAGAGACAGAGGCTACAAGCATCCCTGCCATCATTCCTGCCTCACTTAAGAGGAGGACCACCTTCACGTGCTCACAGAGACAGGCTTCGAGTATATGCCCTGTTATCACTAAGTTCTTCACATCTTAGAACAAGAGCCCAGGACCCTTTTCTTCCTAAGTCAGACAGTCAGACCTACTCACAGCTCTTTATTTGATCTCTCCAAATTCTGCTTTCCAGAAGTGAGCATTCATTTAGAGACTGCCACAAGACAATTACCTTTGGGGGATGTGTGGCTACTGCTTTTGAGCAAAAAGAAATTTTAATATAAATCTTTTAAAGCTTCCTAATTTTAAAAAGTCAAGAAGGGAAAAGAATAATGCAAATTTCTGCAAACCATTTGTGTTACTCTGCCCTCTCCATTATCCCAAGTATTCAGAAATGCTCAGTGCCTTTATCTATGCAACTATCTTTTTCCATGGATAAGGAAATCAGGGTAAATGGATATTAAATGGCTTTCTGGTTAAATGGCAACTTTTTACATGACTGGGGCTGCAGCTAAGACTTCTTGTGGACAGGATAATCTTGATTTGATAAAATATCTCAATGTGGTCATTTTAAGCTTGTAATTTGCTTTCAAATTACTATAGATAGTTCATGTTATGGCCAGAAGCAGTGAAACATAAGATAGAGTACATCAACACTGGTGTACACTATGAGTTCAAAACTGTTTTGATATGCTCTGATATCAGAATATATCTGACTGCCAGTTAGCCAAATGAATTTTATAGCAATGCTCCTCAAGTTGTTATGGTCCGATATGCTAGAAACTCAATAGTTCTTCAGGATAATGCTTAGAAGTAAAAAAGAGTTTACTGACTTTCATTGAACTGGTTGTTAGGGTACTTCAGAATTCATTTCATAATTATTAATGTCTTCTATATTGTGAAAGTACCTATAATTTCTTAGGGGAAGAGAGATGGACTTGCCCCTCTAGTGAGGCAAAGTCAATATTCTATTCAATATGAAAAGAGACTGAGCTCTGTAGCGACTCTTAAGGACCCAGTGGGAGTGGAATATTTATAAGTAGGAACAATGAGTACAGATTAAAATATTTATGATTAAAAGACATTTTTAAAATATGAACTTTAAGTAAATATGGAAGAAGAGAGTATGTAAAGTTGACTTTTCCTAAGCCCTCAGATGTAGCGGTCAACTATTAGTAATGTGGTCCACAGATGGTAGTTTACTAATTAATACCCAATATGTGTAAATCATATGATCTCTGACTATAAAATTTCATTTGCTCTGAAATACTAATCTGTACTTCATAGTGAACTAGGAGGAAACTCAAATTCAGTCATGAGTCTGATGATGTTAGACCATTTTCTCAATCTTACTATTTTGAAAAAGGAAAAATTATGCACAATGAAGGGATACTGCCAGAGTTAAATTATGTCACGTATGTATAGGCACCCTAGTGCCTATTCAATAGAAAATATGTAGGAAATGGTAACCTTATACCTTTTTATTAATGTAGTATATTCTAAAAAAAATCTCCTTTAAAAATATTAAAATAATACAATATGAAGAGTACATTTAGAGTTGTTTATAACAACAGACCTTGAGTACTTTCATGAACTGGACAATTTCTAGCCAGCGCCAAAACTGTTTTGGATTGCAAGAGAAGAGAGAGACCTAACGATGGGTTTGATGAGCAAGCAAGATGTCAGATCAATTAGAACAGTCAAGGTGATCGTCCTCGAGACAGCCAGGTTTTGAGCAGAGATTTGGATGTGGTACTGGTTTAATCATGGTATTTGGTCAAGAAGGAGAAAAGTGGGCAAGCGTGGACTGATAATTGAAGTTGATAAAGGCTAAAACTTGGAGGATCTCTAGTCCCTTGGAGGAAGTAAGATTTTTACTTTAAGTAAAATGGGTACAATTGCAGTGACTTGACAGAGGGAAACTGTTATCTAATGTGTGCTTTTATAAGATCAGCATCCTGACTGTTGTGTATTGAAAGTAAAAAGCAGGAAGGCAAGGTTCAGAGTGGGTGGATCTGTCAGGAAGCAACAGCAGGCATCGCCATGATGGTGCTGGGAATGAAGCCGTTCACATACCCACCCAAGATTTCAAAATCTTCCCCACTCAAGATCCACTGAGCTGATATTATGGTCTAAGGTCATAGCCAGAAAAAGGTGCCAAACCCAGAAGTATAGCTGAACAGAGATGTTTAAAAGGACCACACCATGTAGACAGAGTTAAAGGAAGTTTTAGAGTGTAATAAAGCATGTGAGGACTTGGAGTTTATAAGTTGCTGTCACCTGCAGGCCTCATGATTCAAGAGGAGCAAGAAATCACTAGAGCAGGGAATGATCTGACTCCACAAAAGATATCCACACAAAGGGGTGTCATTCAGTGGAGGATACAGCCCCTGCCATAGAACTGTGGTACAGCAAGAAGGATGCAGCTTCACAATGGTCCCTCGGCCTCTCTGCTCCACTCTTTCTGCAGCTGCTACTAATAGTGTTGCTGCTGTTACCTGCACCAGTGGCCAGAAAGCCTGGTTAAGATGTCTGGGGCCCAGGGCAGAGAGAAAGAGATTTGATGGCAGAGGCTGCTTAGCCACAGTTTTCATAGGTGACTTCTGTTCTCATGTGGTATGTCAGTGAAGGGATATTTTTATCTTGCATGTATCCCTACAGACATTTGCCTTACAGCAGCCATTAATATTTTTCTTATTTAGCAGGGATTTGACTATTTGGACAGATAGCCATGCTTTAACATATCACCATGCATTTAAAATCCACTATTACAGAGTTTATCCAAAAATCATTCTCTGTTAGCTTGTGTACAACCCATGAATGATCTAAATGTCAGTCATATTACTTGTCACTTGAGCATTTTCATTTCCCTTAAAAACTGAAAATTCAAAGTTATTTGAAAGAACGTCATGACCTATTTTCCCTTACCAGTATTAGTGTTTCTATAACATGGAAGAAAACAAAAACATGAAATGAAGACTATGAGACCATAAACATAAACAAAGAACACATTAGAGTTATCAACAACATAAACACACAGTTACTGCAAACAATGTATGATGCAGGCCAGCCAATCAATCAGTTACAGATAGCTGCTGGTAACTAAAGAAAACAACTAGTAATTCTGAAGACAATAATGACAAACCAAGTGAGCCACGAATAAACATGCATTTAAATTTGGACAGGTGCTTACTGAAAACCTCGGAGGGCTTATATGAATCTTTTGTGTGTATACACACACACGCACAAGTTTTCATTATAAATGCTGTATGCCATGATACCATGAGTCCTCTGGCATGTATTTGAACAGTATTTTCTTGTAATGCTGACAAAAGGATAAGGACAAGAGTATTTACAACTTAATGAGTTACAACTGAAAGTAGAAACAGAAGCATAATTTTGCTTAAATTGCCAAAATAATAGTAAAAATCAAGATTTGGAACCTGAGTAATTCTAATTAGACATCCACACATCTTCAGCTCACTAAATATTTGCCAACTCTCTCATTTGAGATATAGAACTTGCCATGTGGCAGGGGTAGTACCTATACAGCAAAATGTGAAGGTTTGCATATTTCCTAAGATATCACTTTAATATGTGAGCTAGTGAGTGATACATATACTACTGAAACCTGTACCTTAAAATGCCTATTATCCTTTGAGCTGCTATTAAAAGACAGACTTTTTAAAATAATAATTAAACTATATGTGCTATTCACAGTCCTGAAGATGATTTTCTATCATTAAACTTCTGTATAAATATGCTTCAATAAGCAATTAAATCAAAGGATCTGGTTTGCATTTTAATCTTCTTTTCTCTGTGAAGTCATCCCAGTCGTACACCTTTGATCTTACAGTCATTTCAGGCACCCGATTCAGATATCACAAATGAATAATTATTACTTCATAGAATGGAATTCAAAGACAATGGAGTCTAATGAAACAGGGCTTTGTCTCACACAAAAGTGAAACCTTTTCTAGTGGTTTCAAGGAAAGTTCTAAGCACAGTGAAGAAATCAGTTTATGATTTCACATCTTGAGACTCCTTCCTAGTAGTAATCCACACACTGCACGGCTTGGAATTTGGAATTTTCCTTGGAGAAGTTAATGCCGTCTGTTCTTGAATGCCCTGTGAGTATTCTTTTGTCTCACTTACATGAATTTTCCTTTGTTTCTGCTCCACAGGCTGTTCCACCTCCCAACTTTGAGATGCCAGTTTCCATCCCAGTCTCCAGCCATAACAGTTTGGTATACAGCAACCCTGTCAGCTCACTTGGAAACCCCAACCTTCTGCCACTGGCCCACCCTTCTCTGCAGAGGAACAGTATGTCTCCTGGTGTAACACATAGACCTCCAAGTGCAGGTAACACAGGTAGGTCCTTAAAAAGACATAATATTGACAAGTTGTTGGAAGGAACCACTTGTAGCAAAAGATTTCTTACCTAAGAGGTGCACTTTGGTTCCCATTTATCTTCTTTTATTGCTGAATGACTCACCCCTCACTAGACTTTCTCTGTGACACAGCCTAAATTCTTCAGATTGTCTTTCGATGTATTTCATAACCCACGCCTTGTTTTTTTTCTGGCTGTCAGTTTTCTCCTCTCATGGCTATTTAACCCCATGCTTTCTCAAACAGTGTGTCACACACATAGTCTACACTATTTTGTTGCTCACTTGCTCTGCATAAAGAGCCTTCTCTCTCCTCTTCTCACAAAAATGTCACCTCTTACCTGACACTATCCTCTGTGTTCTCTGCTAGCATTAGTCCCTTGTATGTAATTGTTTGGGTCAGCTTTCTTCTTTCCTTCCTTTCTTCCTTCCTTCCTTCCTTCCTTCCTTCCTTCCTTCCTTCCTTCCTTCCTTCCTTCCTTCCTTCATTCATTTATTTAGAACAATTTATCCCAGAAAGAACATAAGGTAGAAAAGACCTGTGTGGTGCACTAGCGTTATTTATAAGGAGTACAAAATAAAAACACCCCTGAGTCAGGATTGCAGTTAGGAGCACGTCACATACTCAAGTACACTAGCACGGATTTGTCTCAGCATTGTAAAAATCCTTACTACTGTTCAGTTCACAGTGATCTATAGACAAGAAATCGCCATTCAGAAAAAAATATCAGCCACTCTTAGTGTGTGAATCCAGCTAAGTATGTTATGATGTACTGTATTGAATACATGTCTTTTCTCCGCTGGACTTGAAGAATTTTGAAAGGAAGAATGCCCATGTGATTTGCCAAGCTCACAATGAGAGTTAATTCAACAGGTGCTGGCAGTAACTAGGCCATTCCTTCATAGTTCCAGAAGCAGCATCAAAAATGATTGTATTTCTAAATCTCATACAGCAGCCCATTGTATATTTACATTCTTGTTTTAAGACAGTACTCCATAGGGTGTTTTCAATAGCTTAGGCACATTTAACTGTAGTAAGAGCAGCTTATTTATGGAAGAGCATTTTCCTCTAGAAGATTTTATAAATCTTTAACCAGGAAATGTGTACAAAGGACTTTACTATGCCATTCTCTCTTTCATAATATGATTGAAATGTTATATAAATTTTAATAGCCATATAGATTCCTTTCAATTCATATTTAGATGTTTGAATGTCACATTTTATAATTCGTACTCATTTATTTTTTTAATTTGATACTTTGTCTTCAAAATTGTATTCAGTGGGAAATAGCAAACATTTCCTTAAAATATCATAAACATCTTTTCTGATTCCAAAACCTGGAACCAAGAAATACCAATGAATTATCACTTAGAAACAACTAAAAAAAAAAATCACAATTAGATGATAGTTTCACTGTTTTTTCCCTAGATCTTGTTCTTTAAAATTTTTAAATAATAATTATTTTAAATCATACTAAAATTCAGAACTCATAAAAAAAAATATTTATTATTGCATTGGTCTATTTCTTTCTTTCTTTCTTTCTTTCTTTCTTTCTTTCTTTCTTTCTTT
>CAJQZJ010027982.1:7075741-7101126 GCA_907164525.1 Lophiomys imhausi | reverse complement strand
TTTCTTTCTTTCTTTCTTTCTTTCTTTCTTTCTTTCTTTCTTTCTTTCTTTCTTTCTTTATTTTCAGTGGGGGCATGGAAGCACCACAGCACATGTGTGGCAAAAATAGGAAAATGTGCAGGAATTGGTTCGCTTCCACAATGTGGGTCCAGGCTGGAAGTTGGACCATTAGACTTGGTGGTGACTGCCATGACCCAATGAGCCATCTTGCCAGCTCAAGTTTTCATGTTGTTTTTAAATTAACAACTAACTAACATATTTTAAACCTGTGGCAATGAAAACTTGTTCATTGTGTCATTAAGTAAAATTCAACTAGAAATATTAGTCAATTTGTGAACAAACAAAATTCTAGTCAATTAATAATCCACAAAATTGATGCTATAAAATATATTTAGGGAAAAAACTAGACATCAGACATGGGGATAGAAAGTGTATGGCAGAAATGAAGTGAGGTTTTCTTTTTATTTAGTGTGAAGTATCTCTTTAGGAGAAAACTGGTCTTGGAAGTAATAAAAATGTGGAGACTATTCAGACTGTATTTTTCTAATGTAATCTTCCTAGAAAAAAAAAAACCCTGCAAAATGTCAGTGAGTGAATGTATTTTTAACATTTGAGCACAGCATGTCACAATAAAACAAATGTCAGCCCTATGACTTAGGTAGAACTTTATACATTTGCCTCTCAGAAGAGGACAAACGCTGAGTGCTGAAGGCACTGTGCTCTGTTCTGCCTCCTCTTAGCCTTTCTCCTTTTGATCTTCCTCTTTACTCCATAGGTGGTCTGATGGGCGGAGACCTCACATCCGGTGCAGGCACCAGTGCAGGTAAGCCCAGACGTCAGTGCTGAAGCACATGTTGTTGACCAGACTCTGCTAGGTGATTTCCAAGAAATTCTAAAGCTCTTTCTGAAGGAGGAATGGTTAAACAGTAACTTCCGGAGGAACTATTTATTAACTAGAGTCTTCCTTAATAAAAACTTCAACTAAGGAAAAGCCAGAATCAACCTGAACAGTTATGCCCAATTTGTTAATAAAGAGAAAGTACTTGTGTTACTTCTGCAGTAAAAGAATATTTTAAAGAAGTCTAAAAATAAAACGTCAGCTTCTCTGCAGAGAAGTACAGACTCTGACCAGATCACCTCAGTCCCTGATACCACTCTTTGACAAGAGGACCTTAGGGAAGCCATAGTTCTCACATTCTCCGTTCATCAGTCCCTAGTTGAGTCAATCGTGTGAACCCAAAGAACTACTATCTAAAGAAGCAGCTTAGATATAAACTTTAGAAACTGTACATTTCTAAAGTAGAGTACATGAAGAAACAACAGGAGAAAGATCGCAGTCATTCAACAATACTAGCAACAAAACTATATTTGGCATTAACATGAGGCCTCAGAGAACATCAGTCGACTACACTGCCACAAAAAACTCTAAATACATTTCAGCCCCTTTGAATATCTTCAACAGTGACCAGCTGTTTCTTCGTCACATTTTTTCAAGTTTCCAAAGAAATTTATAATATTGGGATTATTGAGATGTTGATTTCCTTTTCAGTGCAAACATATAATATAGCACAGTACTTTTAAATGCCAACTCTAGTTTACTATTGGGCATAAGAAGTAACCATGGTAATTTTACAGCTGGAACATGCTATAAATTTAAACTAGGAGGAGGCAAGCATGAACGACACAAGGTTATGTTTGAAGTGTCAGAAAAATCAAATTTATTGAAATATGCATGGACAGCCTAATTAAAACATTTTGCTTGGGTCAAATATAATAGCCTGCTAATTATAAGAAAGAAGAGAAGTAAAATTGGCATACAATAACATTTTTATATATACATCGATGAGAGGTGGCATCTCTTTTAAGTATTGGGTTTTTTTTTTTTTACTACTTCAGTGGATAATGCAGAAAAAAGTACTGTAACTACACAGAGAAAAGGTAGAAATGGTGAATAACAGTAGCTCCCTATTTTATAGATTTTTTTCATACGTTAGGTAGAGCCAAACTAGTAATAGATTCAATAGCATTTTTCTAGACAATAAATTTGTCATATTAAATTTTCTTTCTCTGTTGAAAAATACTTTACAATTAATAACCTCAAAATCAAGAACCAGAACAAGTCCAGACAGGTGTTTCCTGGATTGAAGTCCCAGCCACACACTGGTTCAACTTAGTGGTGGCACTGGTTGGGTAGTCACAAGGACCAAGTCATAACATGAGTAGTCTCGGTGACATGACTTTCTCTAGTATTTCAGTACACCAGGTTGACTACTCTTAAAGGAACAGCCAGTAGTGGAAGTAAAGATTAATAAAAATCTTTTTATTTTCTGTTTTGTAAATGTGGGAGTAAAACCTTAGATCACTAAACTTTGATAAAAATGGCCTCCCGCTACTATTTGATAGCAACATCGATGCTCTAGCATCGATGTTGAAAATAAAAATTTTTTGATTGTTCAGTTCTGCTGTTATTGTTAATTTCACGACAGCTTGCTAAATTTAATCATTTCCCAAGAATAAAGAAAATAATCTCCTAAATATAAAGTGTGTCATATACAGAGAGTAGGACCATTGAAAAAGATCTCAGGTTTTAAACAAATTCATCCTACTACTTCAGGACCCATGGCATAGACATAAGACTCCTTATATTAAAAAATAGAATGAATCAGGTTGGGGATATGGTTCAGTGGGTAAAGTACTTGCTAAGCATGCCTGACAATTTGATCATCAAGGTGTCTGTAATTATATCATGTTCCTGTGGAGAAATGGGAGGCAGACACGGGGACACTATTCAGAAGATCATGGGTGGAGAGACCGTGTTTCAAACAACGTGAAAGGCAAGGGCCAATGCTGGAAGTTGTTTCCCCCCAAATTCATTGTGACCCTACACAAAAGCATACATACATACATTACATACACAGAGAGCTAGAAATAGAAAGAATCAAAAGGAAAAACTGTAGCTGCACTCTGTTACTAAATAAAATTTTCTGGTATGTCATAGTAACATGTGTATAATTTTCATAGTTTCTACATCATTGTATAAAAATTACTTAACCATTTTTTTTTTAGATAGAGCAAGCAGCCCTTTCTGACCCTGGCTCCAAGGAACACCTGTTACAGATGCCATTTAGTCTTGAACACAATCACGTCCTGCTTGTTAGCTCAGTCATCTTCCCCTTCATTTTCATGCCAGCCAGTATCATATGTCAAGGCTGAATATATCTGTGCTGATGTCAGAGAATCTCATAGCACCAAGGGGAGGCAAGGCCAGCCAGGAAGTCTCTGCATTCTCAATGAAGAAAATTAAAGCAAAATTACCAAAAGATAGTTTCCAAATTTGTAGTATGTCACTTAAAGTCAAGGTCCGAGAATTAGAAACTTTAAAGCCAAATGATGAGACTGTACTCAAATTATGTATTTGTTACCCTTTGTTGTTTTTCAAAATCAAGTCATCTCAACTGATTCCAAAAATAAAAAAGGCATAGTTTCACAAGGGGAGGAAGTAATAACATTTACTGTGTGTCTTTAAAATACCAATCAAGTAGACAGGCATTCTCTTACTCAGCTCCACTTGGTTACATGTAGTAACTTTCCCACCTAGTCCCTGAGCCACCAAGTCCCACTATTTCCAATATCCTTCCTAGTTCATCCTCTCTCTCTCTCTCTGTCTCTCTGTCTCTCTCTCTCTCTCTCTCTCTCTCTCTCTCTCTCTCTCTCTCCTCTCTCTCTCTCTCTCTCCATTCCCATCCTGGTGTCCTCATTCAGACTCACAGCAGTGTCCTCAGAACGGTCCCAGAGCTTTCGTGCCCATCTTTCTGTTCCATGTCACACCCCTGGCTAGTCCCTCTCAGTCTGACCAATCTTTCTCAAAGGCTCAAACTAATTAAATGTCCTCTCTTACATGCATAAGACTCAGCAACAAGTCCGGAGCTCTCTAAGGATTACCCATGAACCTCTTAACTCTTACCCATCCTACTTCTGGGCTTGCGTTCTTTTCTCACTGTTGTCAAAAGTGTCCTGTATTCCAACTTTACTAATAACAAACATTTGAATAGTTCTCAATATGCATGCTTTTACAAAATGAAAAAAGTAATTCAATCAGCCTAAGAGCTGTCTGTTAAAGAAAATGCTCCCATTGTGCCCTCTCTACACATGGGTAAACCAAGACATAGGGAAGCTAATCAATGGTCTAATGTAGAAACTAAGAAGTCTGGCTCCAAAGATGATGTTTCCAACTGTCTCACTGTGCTTTTACTATATGTAACCCTTCTTTCTCTTCCCTGCTCTGTGCTCCTGAGCACCTCGGTCATTGCTAGGAATCCAGTTCAGCCACTCAGAGTCCTTCACCTCCCCTCTGTATTCCTCAGGCAAACCTGCACTGACATTAAATGTCTCTCTTTGCACTGTGATTACAGTCTTTGGGCACATCTCTCCTGGACCCTGCTGTCTGGGGCAAGCCAGTCTTAGCTTCTGTCTCAGCTCAACACATAAAAGTTAGCACACAGCAGATGTCCAGTAAATGTTTGTTCACTGAATAAAAACAACCATCTCTGAGATTTAAAGCTTTAATTATGATATTAAACGTGAGATTATTTGAAAGAAAGCATAATTTTAAATATGAATACCCTTGATCTGTACTTTACAAAGATAATGTATTCATTTCATACCATATAAAGTTAATGTCCAGTTGATAAAATGCTTGGACACCATTGACTGATAAAGCAAGATTTTTACTACATTCTCTAAAGTAGTTTTTCTTGGGAGGGGGTATGAAATAGTTGATATATAACAGAGAGTGAAAATGTGAGTTGGTATCTCCTACAATCACAAATCACCCCTTAAGACAATGAACCCCTTGTCATCACTTACATTGAAATAATTACCAAGAGGAAAGCAAGATCTACTGAAGAAGTAATGAAATGGACTTGTGCTCTTGGCATTAGGAATATATATATATATATATACACACACATATACATATATATATATCAAGTCATTATAATGCATTAGTGACTGTGACACTTCTAGCTTTCTTTTGACAGTTACTCATCCACTACTTATCCCTTTCCTCTCAATAACCAAAATGAGGCATCACTGCTTTTAAAATTACATTTTGTCATGTCTCTGTGCATTAAAGCTTTTAACATGTTAATCTAAGTGGTTATTGATGATTGCAAGATCAAGTTCAATTGAGTTTTTATTGTAATCATTACATTTAATGAAAATAACCATCAGCACAACCATAGCTAATGCTAGATCATGCACTATCACACAAATAATTTCTGGTTTGCCTTTGTTAATATGCTTACCTTTTACAGAACAGAAAGCACACATATTTACTGATTCAAGGTTAAAATTTAATAAGGGTAAGGAGGAGCTTCAGAAATCATTTTGAAAAATTAAGAAAATATGGCAATCCACATACCTATTTGACAATAAGACAAAGAAAATTTATGTATATTGGTTAATAATTTTAATTGGCATTCATTGTAAATTACATATCATTTTATATAAAAGGAAACGTTACAGCTGTTTCTTTATTTTGATTGTCAATTGTTTACTATTTTATGTGCTTGGTTGTCAAGCCTTGCCACTTCTGGAATGCTTAATTTACATCAGCCAAATAGGTGGAGATATGTGGGTTGCAATATACTGCCATGGATACACACTGAAGGACAAATAACAGAATCTGCTTTCCAGGCTGTAGACAAGGTAGCTAGACCTTTACTCGTGACTCAGTACCTTTAAGCTAAGTACTCACAGTGAAGGGTTTTTTTTTTGGTTTGGTTTTTTATGTATATTTATTACTTCTATTTACATCTCCATCACAGTCCCCTCCCTCCACCCCTCCTGGGCCCACCCTCTCACCCTCCCACCCTCTCTCCCTTCTCCCATCTATCCTACTCCTCTGGTGTGTGATGCCCTACATATCAGCCCCCTTCAGTTCAGCAGTCATATGAGGACTAAGAGCTTCCTCTTGCACTGGGGGCTACATGGGAGCTCCACTAGGACAAAGTATTCCACTAACAAGTAACAACGTCTACGTTCCTGCTCCTTTCAGTTTGTTGATTACATGATAGTTATCCTGTACTATATTGCTAAAATCCAGTAATAAGTGAATAGATGCCATGTGCATCTTTCTGGGTCTGAGTTAGCTCACCTAGAATGAGCTTTTCTAGTTCCATCCATTTGGCAGCAAATTACATGACTTCCTTGTTTCTGATAGCTAAGTAGTATTCCATTGTGTAGATGTATCACCGATTTCTTTATCCATTCGTCCATTGAGGGACATCTGGGTTGTTTCTAGTTTCTAGCAATTACAAATAAAGCTGCTATGAATAAGTTGAGGAAACTTCCTTGTGGTTTTGGTGAGGACTCGTTTGGATGTATATCCAGAAGTGGTATGGCTGGGTCTTGAGGTAGAGCTATTCCAAGTTTTCTAACGTATCCCTAGACTCATTTCCATAGTGTTTGTTCAAGTTTGCACTCCCACCACCAATGGAAGTTAAGACTTGCTTTTTGAAATTTGGGTAGCAGAGAGACAAGTGGATCTCCAAGTTCGAGGCCAGCCAGGCATTCACAGAGAAACTATGCCTGGAAAAACAAACAAACAAAATGAACAAACAAAACAAAAAATTCAGGCAGCAGTGAAAAGAAAAAAAAATACACTACAATATAGAACCAACTTGGAAGAGGCATGAACGTGCAGTGATTAAAAAGTTCTGAGTTGACCTTTTATCTCTCAAAACACTTTTACACATTTCTTATTTAATGATTTTTTTTTAAAAAGATAAAGTGATTAAAATTTCAACTTATAAAGATGACTTAATAAGTTTTCATTCTGTTTAAAAACGAGAACAACACACAAAATTTGAATTACAGCATTACAAAAAAGAAATATAGCAATTGATTGCTCTCAAATAAGAAAATGAATTTTACTATAGGATGTAATTTGAATATCACTTTGCTTTGAGGTTCAGGGTGGACATGCTGCATTTCCCCAACCAGATTTTTATATCTTAAAAATATTATTAAGTAGCATATGAGGAGAATTAGGCTGATTTTTGTGTTCTCCTATGAAAGTATTATTATTACTTTGTATTGTTAGAGAGAAAAGAAACCCTGAATTCATTTTCATTTTTACCTTGGAAGTTGCCAAAACATAAATAAAGACCCCACAACCTTGCTCTATTATTATCTAAGAAACTAAATAACAATGATGTTTTTAACCTAAACCAAGGTTACCAAGATGTATTAAAAGGAATGGGGGAGAGGGGGGGCACTTAGTCTTCTAATTGGATGATCTAGAGCACATGATACACATGTCACTGCCAGGAAAATCAATGTCCACTTTCCATGTACAAGACCTGACAGGTTACACATAAAGCAGAGCCCTGCCACCCTTGTCCAGTGGCTGATCCTAGTCTGGGGAAGGCAAGTCCAAAGGTCTAAATAAAGACTTAAGGGAAAATGCCACAAGCTAGCTCAGCATGAAAGGCCCACCTTCAACTCCTGGGCTCTGCCTCTAACTCCTAAGGAGTTTGATTTCCAGAGAGAGAAACGGAAAATCTCAAGTCATAGATTTTCCTACAGCAATGGTTCTCAACCATCCTAATGCTGCAACCCTTTAATACAGTTCCTTGTGTTGTGTTGATCCCCAACCATAAAACTATTTTCATTGCTACTTCATAAGTGTAATTTTGCTACTGTTATTGATCATAATGTTATTATTTGCTTTTTCCAACAGTCTTAGGTGACCCCTGTGAAAAGGTTGATTAGGGGGTTGTGACTCACAGGTTGAGAACCACTGTTTTATTAGCACCCTTTTAAATCATGTTCTGCCTTCCCGTACTGTTTGTTTGTTTGTGACAGTGTTTTATTGTGGCACAGGCTAGTCTAAAACCCATGTACTCAAGTGATTCCCACCTCTGGATGTCTGATTAGCTGTGGCTACAGATGTGTATATCCCACAATGCTCAGTTTTCCCAATCTTTTCAGCCACCTGCATATCAATTATGTTCAGTAATATGATGTGAAAATTTGCATCTTCATTCATTACTATAAATTTGATATAAGTGTGACTACCAATAAAACTTTTTTTAACATTTATTTATTTATTTATTTATTTATTCATTATGTATACAGTATTTGCTCTACATATATGCCCAGGCAACAGATCTCAATGTAGATGGCTGTGAACCACCATGTGGTTGCTGGGAATTGAACTCAGGACCTTTGGAAGAACACCCAGTGCTCTTAACCTCTGAGCCACCTCTCCAGCCCACCAATAAAACTTTTAATTGGTACTTTTAATTTTAAGTGTAAACAGCTAATATGCCCCCCAAATATTAATTTTATTAAAATCTGAGTCTCCTTTTCTCGTGAATGCGTTTTAGTTTCCTAGTTCACTGTCCCATCTTTCTGGTCCTCTCTGCTCTATTTTGGCTTCACCACCATAAGATTTAATTGTTTTTCTCTCCATAACATCTAGTCAGTTTTTTAAACTAAATGTTGCTGCAATTATTAATTTACTGTGTGCATTGGTGGGAATGTCATGCCAATTGTCTGTTCACAGAGGACAACTCAAAGGAGTTGAATCTCTCCTTCCATAATATGGGTCCCAGGGAATGAAGGTAAGTTGGCAAGCTTAGCAGCAGGTACCTTTACCAAGTGATCCATCTCACCATTCCTTCACACTGAGATCTTACTTGTAGATAACACATTAAAAACATATGACCATGAACAACTTATGTTACACATAAGCAGATAGCAGCTGCTGAAAGGGGAGGTGTGGTTCAATAGTCTCTCTCTTGAATCAACTTTTTACCTCCTATAGGCGTTCTTATTTGAGGCTATGAAGCTGCCAACAGCATAGTTTTCTATTTTTAGATAAATTTTTTCCAATAATTTAAATTTTGCAGTTAGACTTACATAATATATTTCAGTTGAATTTCGATTCAGTTTCAAAACATGGCATCTCCTGTTTGGAAGACATTAGTTATTTAAAACAGTTAGAATTGGGGGTACTAAAACCTTGAGCAACAGTTTCAGTTTGCACGCAGAAGCGTTTGTGGGTGCTAAGGATTCACAAGGTTTATTTATTATGGCACCATTTCAATTGTTTGAACTCAGTATTGACGTATTCAACTGTCTTCCTAAATGTTATGTCCTTCCTTCACAGTTTCTCACCCACATTATGCCAAAGAAATGATTCTGTTTTTTTGTCTAAAGTAGGAGAAGGAGAGCCTGCTGGACAGCAGTGGGAACAAATCTGTCTATGTCTAATTTACGTATTCAAACAGGATAGTACTGATTTACATAGCAAGCATGAGAAAACAATTTTTAGTTAGCAGTATTATTATGTCTAATGAAATCACTGAAGTCATGGAGCAAAGTTTATGCCTTGGGAATTACTTGCTTTGGGAAAATATGCACACATTGGCATACATTGAAAAATAATAAAATAACCCAAAGAAATACCTGACATACAAGACATTCTTGTCTTTTAAAAATGTAAAATGTTATTGTACAAGGTTGATGTATAAATCACATGAGATAGTAGGGACAGAGTACCTAGCACGGTTCACACCCTAGAGTAAGTGCTTGTTAATAAACGTTGGCTTTTGTTAGCATTACAATTATCCATATCCTTAGCTTTCTAATCAAGAGGAAAGTAGGTTGATTGTGGTCCAATGGTATTCATTAAGTGCACACTGCACAATACTATCACAGTGGCAGTCTTCCCAAGACTTGGGTCTAGGCTGTATCCTCGAGGGTGTGAGTGAAGCTAGTATATTAGAGAATCTGAGGCAGCTTGTGAGCGCAGCAAGCGCCCTGCCACACATTTCACTTTGAACATTATGAACTTCGGATGTGTTCAAAGCAGTTGTGTAAATGTTAAAACCACAAGTCAGTATTCCTTCTCTTCTGTCACGTTCTCCCTAATTTATACTGTCTCAATATTTTTGTTTAGAAAAATGACTGAAAGAATGAGCGATTGTGTCAATAATGAAGACACCCCCTCATTTTTATCAAAGAGACAGCCCCAAAAATCTCAAGAAGTGAACAGTTAAATGAGTCATAAATCTATCATTCATGGTTAAATGGATTTTTTTTAAGATAGTGAGGTTTGACGCCATTTTCATGGTGCCATTAAAAACTATCCTTTAAGTAAATCAGTACACAAAATATGAGGGTATTCTGAGAGCCTATGTGCATGAAAAATCAGATTGTCCACCTCTTCCTTATGAATGAGAGCTTTTTCAGAGATGGGGGACATACACAAGGCATGCTAAATTTCAAACATCTGGCCTTTGTAGTGACACAGCAGAGGCCTGTGTTTGGATGTGTATCAAAGCTCTCACATTTGCTGCCCGGGTGGTGGCAGAAGCCTCCCTCCTCAGCTTCAGTTTCCTCATTCATTAAGAGGTGGGTGACAAAACAAGGCCCACATGATGGTTAAGACAAATGAGAGCACAAACCTGCCTTGATGTGGACTCCCTTTCCTTGGGGAAACCACTCTGTATAAGTAGATTTCCTTTGTTTGTTCCTTGGTATCTAGTGTGCACAGCATAGGCTCCGTTAAAAACCAGTATCTACTTGACTGATAAATCATAAAGTTCACAAAAAGTATATAGCAAAACACATTCCCATGCCAGGAAAAGGGCTCAGTACATAGTGTGTGTCACCTGTACATGAGAAGCTGAGACAGATCCCCAGAACCTATGTAAAGGCCAGGCTTGGAAGTGCATGCCTGTATGCCAGTGTTTGGGTGACATAGACAGAAGGATCCCAGGACCTTCCTGGTTACACAGTCTAGCCAACTTTTGGCCTCAAGGTTCAGTAAAGACTTCTATCAAAACAAGGAGAGAAACCTAATGTCAACCTCTGGCTACACACACACACACACACACACACACACACACATCAGGAAACAAACAACAGTTCCCCAAACATCAAAGTCAAAGAGGCTAGATGTGGTACCCTTGAGACTCTGTCCCAGCTGCTGACCCAATAAAGCAGCCACATGTGTCTTCAGATCATCTACTGCCCACAAGGTGGGTCACCTCAGCATTGTTTTCTAAAAACCACAGAGGGAGCAAGGCTTCACTGGAGTTTCTTCACAGTTCAGGATTATATGTTATTATACTTTCATTGAGAAGGCCCAGAACGAGGAGAAACAGGATTCTGAGGAAAGGAATCTGTAATCAGGAGTGTTTAGTAGGACAAGAACCAGAGATCTGATTTAATCCACCTACACAGGCAGGCTGAAACTCTCATCATTTCCAGATTTCTGACTCAAAATGTCATGTGGTTGTCTCTTCTCTTAGAACCATCCATAAAAATGAATTCTTTAAAAAAAATAAAATAAAAACCCTTATTTTGATTTACAACAGCTGAGAAACATTTTTTTTTCAAATTCTTTTTTTTTACTTTATTTTTTATTTCTTCAAGTTACATCTCAATTGAAATCCCCTCCCTACCCCGCCTCCAGTCCCACCCTCCCACCCTCTTCCGCCTCAACCCACCCATCCCCTTCCTTTTTTTTAAGTTTAAGATATATCTTTTCCCCCCAACAGCTCCCCCTTTCAGTCCAACAAATGGCTCTTGCTCTTATAATAATAAATACAATACAAAACAACAGAGGTAATTAGGCCAAAATTATGAGAGTTATATGGTTTGGCATACAATCCCAATGTCCAGTCTATATGTATTTGGCACCTGACTTCAACATTCTACTGTCGACCTATCTCCATGCGTTTAAAGTTCTATATCCAACTCAACTTTCATCACAATTTAAAAAGCATCTTCTTAGAACACCCTCTTGATTCCCAAACAACTCAAAATTTAACTATGAGACTCTAGCTATCTATTCTTCAACCACCTCAGAGACCTGAGAGGGACAAATATATCTGATTATATAGGAAGTGCAGGGCTGCAGCTTCCCAAACTAAGAAATGACATACCAGTGGCTGCCTGGACAGCTCCCATTTTCTCTCCATACATTACAGCATCAATCTTCAGTCATTTGGCCCCATTTCTCTGACAAATTCTTAATGGGGTTCAGGCATTCAGTGCAGAGTAATATAGACTGCAATCTAGAAAGTCAAATTCCCCTCCAAAGAAATTGTTCTAGAATGTCTTTTCAGTCAAGTCAGCTTTTAGTCAAGTCTTTGAAAGTTGACTATACACAGCCTGAGATTTTTTTTTAGGTATATGCAGGTTTGAAACACAAAATAACATCACATCTTTTGTTAAAAAGCTAACTTACAGCCTTACAACTTTTTAAAAGTTAAAAGTAAAATTAGTTAATGCTGGTGACAGTGTTTACATGAATATGGCAGCTCCTATTTAACTAGACGATGTATGGAAAGTATTTTCAAAATGGTTCTAATAAAAGAAAATATTAAAAAGCGATGGGCCTAACTCCATGGAAGAGCATGTGCTTAGCATATGTAAGGTCTTGAGTTCAATCACTGGCATAAAACAAATTAAAATTACAAGAAGTCTAAGTGGGTAAAACACTTAGCTGAGGAAAAAGCAACAAATCAATACATGAAACGTTTAGCTGAGTGTTCATCTTAATGTTTTCCTGTGGCAGTTTGCCCCAGAGTTGCCCAGATGAGATGGTACTAATGAGTCACCACACTAGGCAATTCTGATACATCTCTAAGTTAGAAATTGTTTTCAAAATTAATAATAGGTACCTTAAGATCCTAGACATTCTTTTCTGTTCTATTAGGTGGCTCTCAAAGAAGCTGGTCATTTTGACTGGCAGTAAATAATTAAACATCTATATTTTGGTTAAAATTTCACAAAATCTCCTTGTAAAGCTTATCTAGTCATCTGCCTGACAGAGCACACTGCCAGAGCTACCACAGCACATCATGTATCCAAACCCATCACACTCTCTCAACTTGATTTTATTTTGAGAGGCTAATGACTGAACCCATGGCATCTCCAATCACAGGCAAGAGCTCTGTTCCTCCTCTACACTCCCTAGCATAGTTCTTACTATCTGCAATGCCCAGTAATGTGGCCTTCAAATTTCCACATCTCGGCAGGGTGGTAGTGACTACGCCTTTAATCCCAGCACTTGGGATGCAAAGGCAGGTGGATCTCTTTGAGTTTAAGGCCAGACTGGTCTATGAAGGACAGCCAAGGTTACAGAGAGAAACCTTGTCTCGAAACGGAAAAAACAAAAGTGCCTGAATCTTCTTTGGCTTAGGAGAATCTGTGACTCCCTGATCTTCAGTCTCACAGTTCTCTTCCTTTGTAATCTTTGAATTTAGAATTAGACAATATGTGAAAGCCTCTAGAATCTAGAGCTTGATCTTCAGCAAGCAATGAAGCATGCTTAGGACATGGACAAGCTGCTTGAGCTAATATTAAGACTCCACAAGTGGATGGCTGTTGATGTGGAGCAAGTTACTAGGCCTCCCTGTTCTTTGCTTTTCTTTTCATTATGCAAAAAAATGAGATACTTTTAATATATCACAAGATTATTCTTGTGAGGATTAAAGGTCTTTTCTGTCCTTGTTTGATACCAGCTACATGGCAATTATGAGGTAGCTGGTATTGCTGGGGGGAAGATGGTGTGCTTGCTTGATGTCAACTGATTGGTAAATGAAGATACAAGGTGTTTTCTATTATTCCTGTTGTTGACAAAGTCTGCCTCTGATTCACATTACCTTTAGGCTTCTCTTGCCTAATGAGAGAGTGCTTTATACTGAGAAGGCAAAAGCTCTACCCAGTCGAAGGCCTTTGATGGAGGCATGATTAGAACCTAAGGTGATCTGCTTTAGCCTCCTTCATGTCCAGCTCCTGATTGCCAGCTAATCTAGTCCTCATTTTCAGTTTGTTCTGTGTGGTGTGTGTGTGCATTTTGAAGTTTATTTATGCATTTATTTTACAACCCAATCATAGCCCTCTCCCTCCCCTCTTGTGGGTCCTGCCTTTATCCCCTGCTTCCTCTTATCCCCCAGTCCTTTTCCTCAGAAAAGAGGAGCCCCACCCCCAATACCATCACCCCCAACACATTGAGTCACATCAAGACTGAGTGCTTCTTTTTCCATTGAGACTAGGCACCACAGGCTAGGGAGAAGTGACCAAAAAGCAGGCATCATAGTCCAAGCCAGAAACAGTCCCTGCTTCACTTGCTAGGGGTTACCTACGTATAGGGGGGCCTGGGTCCAGCTCATGCATGCTCTTTGAGCCCCCATGGGCCTAGGTTAGGAATGTGCAATTTTAACTAGCTTCCCTTCTACCAAAACCCAATTTGCACGTAGTTGGCACTGCCCACTGTTTTTTAATGAAGTTTCACAAGTAAATTTTTGAAAGCTACATTAAGAGAACCTATGACAAGGAACACTTGTCATATGAAAGATCAGTGTCCTCTTAAAGTTTTTGTTTCACTGGGGGAAATGTTCACCTTATTTGATCCTACCACAAGTAGCACCTTACCTTGTACTATAAAATAATTAATAGGTATGAGAAACTAAAAAGTTCCATTAATTCCTATAAACAAATTTATTAGATGGACATTTACATTGTTTCTAGGCTTCAATATTATATGGCTTATAGTTTGTTTTATTGGTGTGCTTGGCCACCAAAATCTAATGATGATCCAATTATAAAAGTTTTGCAAGGAGCATAAAGAGGACAGACTCTCAGCATTTAAATTTAAAGAGGCAATCATTACCTTTTCAGTTGTCACCTCCTGTCCCCTAGTAACTTGTTTCTTAGTGTCATTTCTGAGTAATTTCTAATTCTCTAGTTTACTCTGTATGTTTCTTCAACACATGAAACATTGTACAAATGAAGAGTCGTGTAGTATCACTGCCTCTAATTGCAGCAGAAATTTAGAGAAGAGTCAAGCCAATACAGACAGAAGTTATCTGAGGGGCATCAAATTTGAATTAAACAGAAGAGTGAATGAATACTGCCAATCACTGAATTAACAGAGCAAAGACTCAGGCATATTCAGAAGATGTGAGCCTGGCTTTGGCCATTGGAAATTAGGTTAGACAGAGTGAGTCAACTATAGAAAGTCCTTAGAGACAGGCAGTGCACTGACCCAACTGTGTTAAACACTATATGAAAGAAAAAAAAATAGGACAGAAGGGGCACTTTAGAATGATGCCTCCAGGTGCACTGACCAACATCACACATTTACACAGAAGTTTGCATACAGCTCAGACTGTCCTGAAGCTCAGCTGAGGACGTGGAGAGGAATCCTTCAACTAGAGAGTAGAAGAATGGGTGGAAGATTTTGAAAAACTTTAGTCAAATGAGGATTGAAACCTATATAAAAATGATGACAATAAAAGCTTAGACAAGATTTTGTATATCATAGGATATAGAGATGGAGACAAGGGTACAAAAGTTCAACATTGACAGTTTAGGAGGTAAGATTATCCATACAAGAATTAGCCTCAGGTCCAAAGATTAGTTTCAGCTCCGTGCTTACTAATGGTATGTGCTTTTTCTATTTGAAAGTCAAAACCAAAACAAACAAACAAAACAAAAACAAGCAAAACAAATGACAAGATTCAGAATGCCTAAATGTGTCCAAATAAATGAAAGTGATACACCTGTGATGGAGCTCTGAGGAGAGAGTGCTCAATGGTGCTCAGTGAGACAAGGCCAAGTGATGTCTTCAGCCAGGAGTGTGTTCTCTGAATTTACAACTTCCTAAAATAGGAGTGAGTAAAAACAAAGTAGAAAAAGCAGTAAAGTGTTTTCAAGTTAACTGTGTGGAAAAAAATCCACGCCATATTTCAAATCTTGAATATTTACACTACTTTTGATGTTTTTACATATGTGTATAAGCAGAGGTGGAATTGGTTATCCTTTATGTAAGTTACCTCATGAAAACTTAAATTGTTTTATAGGAAAGAACATTTTTGATCAAATGAAACTATAAAAACTTCATTGGACTCTAAAGTTGGTCTGTACCTCATTTTCCTATAATCTATAATCAGGAAATCCATTTACCATACTTTATAATTTTCATCCTTTTAAGTGGTCAGAGGAATGTGACATCTGCATACGGTCACGTCTAAATTGATAATTGTCCAAGTGGAGTATAATTTTAAAACATAGTATCAAGAAAGCTGAATCTGTATATTAGAAGGTTGTCGAGAGGTAGTGTTTCCCACCTCCTGGGCCCCTGAATTTAAATGTGACCATGCTCTCTGGTGAATTTATCTTAAGGTGGGACAACAACCTCCACACAGGCCGAAGCATTCTGAGTGAGGAGGAGGCTGTGGTTTCCCAGCCATCTTAAATGCAGGCTCTTCTTAGCAATAAACCACACACAAGTATTCATCATTGATTTCCAAATGATAGGTTTCAATATCACTGGTCTAGGGTCCACAGTCTCACATTCCTGAATCTATATTATGCCAAAAGAATAACAATTTCGTGGCTGGAAACAGAAATGGTTATTATACGGCTCCAAAATGCTAGCTGGCACAATATACTAAAAATAGCAGAAATTCACTCATAAAAAATAGAATTTATTTGTTCATAAATATAACTTTATGCTCTAAAAATAAAAGTGTAAAAAGTGTCATCATAGCTGAAAATATTTTATATTCAATGTGTAAACACCTTAAAACTATGCAACTATTCTTCTAAAAATGCATAATTTCCAAATGACAGCAAATATTTCAAGAGAGACATAGAATTTTTTTTAAGTCTGTTTTTTACTTCTGAGGTGTTTACTGAGTGAAAAAACGATGGATATACACTTTCCTTTTCCCCTCCCTACTGCTGTCCCAAATCGCTGTTTTAAAATGTGGGCAGAAAGATGGAGGGTTTTTTTGGGGCGGGGGGGAGGAATGTCTGTGAGTTTACCACAGAAAATGTTTTTGAAGAGACCTTTTTCACAGCCCCTGCGAAGCCTTTCTATTTTCTCACACTGGTCTCGTGTCTGTCGTATCTCAGGACAGCACATTTCACGAGCTGGTTTTACTTCCTTTTAGCAGAATTACTCCTCCATGCAAACCAGCATCAGCTTCTACCTAAGTAGGGTTTTAGTTTTTTCTCATCTGTTCAGGCTTCACTGCACTGCTTAACTGACATTTCTTCTTCTTCTTTTGAAATTACTTGGCTAATTTTCCATTTGATGGCTTATTTAAACGAGATCTCACACAGGGTTAACATGAACATGACACATGGAACTCAGGGTTTCTTTCTGAACTTTGGAAGGCAAGAATCCATGCTTCAAATGTTGTCTTGGTCTTCTCCTCTCCTTTTCATCTAGGAGACTCTACAATTGAATCTAAGGCCCTAACACAGAATAATGATCCAGGGAGACACGTTAAATATAAAACTCGTCTGAGTACCCTAACTTATCCATCATTTCTCTTAGGGAATATGACTTGTTTATATTTCTCCTGGGGAGAATAGGTAAACGTATTGTTTCACATAAGAACTTTTACCACCAACCACTCTCCAAATTAACTGTAACAGATAATTTAGGTTTTGGTATATTTAGTTAGCTGTAATTTAGCAACATTTCTTTGTGTTGTATTACAGAAGACTAATTTATATTCAAATTCGGTGCAAATTTCTTAAACAACTACTTTGTAGTTGACACATGTTTGGGGGATGTTTCATCTGTTTTATTTTCATTTTGCCGAAAGGAACTTGTTAATTTTAATCCATAATCCAATTGCAAAATTGAATCTTTCAGTTTTTATATATTCAGCCTATTTATTTATTCATGAAACAAGACAGGTAAATGAATTAGATGAAGAACAAGTGTGTTTCGGACTGTATGCCCCAAGTTATTTTAATCCAAAAAGTATTCCCAAGAGGGATAGCTTGGGAAGAAAAGAACTAACATGGTGTGGAAGGGACAAGAGAGGGTGACCATATCAAAGTATATCATGTATATGTGTGAGCATATCATAATGAAATGTACCATTACTTTGTACAATTAATGTTCACTTAGCAAAAGGTTTCCATAAGTATCTCCTTGAAATATTCTTGTGCTTTCCCTTCCCAACTCCTTGTCTCTACCTGCAGCCATTGCAATAGTCTCAAGAATGATCCACACAGGGCTGGAGAGATGGCTCAGTGGTTAAGAGCACTGGCTGTCCTTCCAAAGGACCAGGGTTCAAATCCCAGTACCATATGGCAGTTCACAGCTGTCTGTAATGGCCGGGTGTGCTGGCACACACCTTTAATCCCAGCACTCTGGAGGCAGAGGCAGGTGGATCTCTGTGAGTTCAAGGCCAACCTGGTCTATAAAATGAGTCCAGGACAGCCAAGGATACACAGAGAAATCCTGTCTTGAAAAACCAAAAAATAAAAAATTTTAAAAAAGGAATGATCCACACAAGCAGACTTTCCCAAGCCAAGCTCTTCAGTGCCTGTAGATGTCTGACCACGCAGGGGCCAGTTCTATCTCTGTTCTGAAACTCTGGGTGGCCTCCAATTCTACCACATTATCCTAGATTTTTGAGGTCTCCAAACACCAACTTTTACATTCCTCCAAAGAGCCCTCCCTTTTCATTGGCTCCTTTATAATCAGATGCCTCCCAGTTTTCCCAAGGACGCTGGATAAAGTTCTTCCTCAACCTTCCCTCTACCCATTCACAGGCCTAACTACCTCTTCTTCTTTTTTATTGAAATGCAAATTATTTCTCTGTTCTTCCCGAACCTGCATTAGGTAATCTCTTCTTCCATAGAAATTGAATAATATATAGTCTATATTATTCTACAGACATTTTGTACTAGGTTTTCTTGTTTGTTTACACATGTTCCACGAATGTGAAGTGCTTTAGTACAAACAAATTTCAGAACCTTCCAAGGATGTAGCTTTGTCTTTGCCCTCTCACTGAGTGAGTCTCCTGGTCTCATCCTTCTAAGAGTAATAGCTAGTTGTCTTTTGTAATGATGATAATGATGACAATAACAATGAAGTTTAACTTTCTCCTTTAGTGATCCTCGGAAAACAACTGCCCAGTTTTTTACGCAGCATTATTGGATCCAGCATTGAGTTTCTCCTATTCTCCCTCAGGAAACTAGCAGATAGCTTTCTGTGTCAACTCTTACTCCATCCACTTCAGGTTGCCTTTCCAACCAACTCCTTAGCTGTTTCCATCAGAGGTAGTGTGCTTTAAATATGGAAAGCGGAGGCTTTCAAATACCCACTTTGTTAGTTGGAGGCTAAATATAAGATCCTAAAAGAACCTTAAGTCTTCACAATTGGTGACTGTCCGTGTGTCTGAATGGGTCAGCACTTCACTGGGGGCATCATATCTTCAGGACTGAGGACTGTCACTCTTGTAGATTTTCATGAGCAGGAAATCATGAAAGGCTTCAGGCTGTGTGGTAAACTTGGTGAGAAGAATAAACCAGATACAAGAAAGGCCATGAGGAGAGAGCATTCACTAGAGCAGAGGAGACTGAGCAGCAAAATGTTTCTGCAGCTTCCTCTCCTCCTGCCTGCCCTAGAAATTACAGCCTTGCTGCTTTGCCCCTTCTTCGTCTAAGGACACACAGACACAGAGAATAAAACCCAAACCAACAAACTCAAAGAGTGAGTCACTCCAGCCCAGCCTCTGCCAAACTAGTCAATTAAAGTGCAGGGCCAATTCTGCACTTTTCTTAGATCCTGAACTGGCTGTCTGACTTTCTTCCGGGGGAAAATTTTTTTAATTAAAAAAAAAAGAGCATGTGATATACAGATTTCTGATCAAGTTAACAAAGATTCACTCTCACAAAAAGTTTATAGTATTCTTTCAGAGATATGTGAAACAATTAACTGGGTTGCTGCCTTGCACACAGAGGTTAAATCAATCAGCCTTTATGTATTCTTATGTATGATTCACAGTCAAGAGTCCCCTTTTATTCTCATATAAACAGTTCTTTGAAAACATGTTTGAGTCTAGATTTCTCCCTGAGTTCTGTCACTGTTTTGTATTAACAGGGAATGGATATGGCAACCCCCGAAACTCACCAGGTCTGCTGGTCTCACCTGGTAACCTGAACAAGAATATACAAGCCAAATCTCCTCCCCCTATGAATCTAGGAATGAATAATCGTAAACCAGATCTCCGAGTTCTTATTCCACCCGGGAGCAAGAACACGATGCCATCAGTGGTAATGCGCAACTCCATTCTTAATACGTGTTGACAATATCTTATCTGTATTTACTATTTGACCAGATATGAATTTCTTATGTCATCCCAGAAAATTAACACGATTGACTAATAGTGCTTTTAATTCTATTAATGAGGCTAGAGTAGCTGATTTTGGATTTTCCTTTTCTATATTAAAAAAAATGAATAAAGTCTTCTTCTGGATTGCTTTTCTGGAAGAAAAAAAAGCATTTCTTTCTAAGGCTCTCCGTTTATAGTTAGAAAAATATTTCTACCGCTGATCAAATCATATTACATAAGAAGAGTAATTATGAGGTGTTTCATGAAAGAATTTTACATTATTGAGCTATTTGTGTTCTCAGAATGCTGACAGTGAAAAACACTTTCCCTGATTTCTGAATGAAATTTCTTATATAATTGGAAATCTTAGGTATCATTTCTTTAACATCTACTATATCACATGGCTTTGCATTACCTCAGTTCATCTTTACCTATTGGATCTTATGAAAATTACTAACTCTCTAAACCCACAAAATTTTGAGAACCAATGTTATATTTTAAGCCAAAAAAAATGTGGTGGCATACTTTTAAGGAAAAATACAGAAATACCAAATATAAATTTAAGCAAATATAATCTCATGCTATATTATTTTCTTGCTCATGAGATTCATGCCTACCTAAGAAGGAAAGAATATTGGGGTATCAAATTCAAAAACAAAGATAGGTAGGTGATAGAAAGAAACTAGATAGATAGATAGATAGATAGATAGATAGATAGATAGATAGATAGATAGATGATAGATAGATAGACAGACGGATGGACGGATGACAGAGTGTTCTCCAAATCAGCAGTACTTAACAGTGAGAACATTTATAACAAAGACTTAGTAGACATATTTAAATTAGTCTACAAACATTTATTTCTGTTTTTTAGAATTCTCTACTCTGTGCCATTTAAGGGTAAAGTAGTCCTGTGAACTGATTGGTTTATTATTATATCCATTTTGTGTATCTAGCCAAAATCAAATAAGATGTGGCATCCCCTTTAGAAAAGACTGTGTCTAACAGAGAAAACCTCCCACATGAATGCAGTCAGAGTGGTCAAGGCATGGCAAGCAGTATCTGTCAGCAAATTTACCCCTCTACCCTTAAAATTGACACATTGGATTCTGCAAGTGACAGATCAGCACTCTCTCTGCTTGTCAGGTGTGACTTCCCTTCCCTCTGGCAAGTAGGGTTTGAAGCGCAGGCCTGGTTTTTTGTTTTGTTTTTTTAATCAAAATATGGTGGTAAAACAATGAACATGGAGACCCTGACCTGGGCTAAAAACCAGATAGACTGTCTTCCCATTTGAGAGGAACACCTCTTGTAGGGAAACAAAGAATGCCTTTGTTCTGGAGTTCTCTTTGGCTTCTGGTTTGTAAAGCTGTTTAAACTGTTGTGTCTATCGGAAGATGCTTCTCCTTTTGCTGAAAAGATTTCCACAGTTACAAATATTTACAGACACTAATTAATAAATTCCTTCCCTCCTTACCCATGCTCTCAGTCTGAGGATGTGGACCTACTGTTGGTAAGTGGTAAGGGCATTTCCCTTGGAGCGCATGTTCAGGTAGATAACAAAACTACTTTAGTGAAAGATGCTGGCTCTAATTAAATGGAAAGAATTTAAAACTTACCTTATTGAATAAGGGTATTTATTATGCTTAAACACCATTAATTTCTAGGATCACTGACAGGTGAAAAAGAATGTCTGGCTTTTGTGGGCCTTATGCCTCTGCCCCCACCTTTTAACTAGAGGCCGTGTTTTAAATTCGACTTTAGTTATTTAACAGTAATTTTTTTTTTATTTTTCAAGTTTTAAAATTCTGTTATTCTAAGCGTATGGATCTTTAACCTCCTTGCTATAAGAAGTTAAATAATGGCATTAGCTACTTTACCATCTTTTTGCACCAAAAGTTTAGAAAGCAGAAGAAAGTGGTCAGAGCACCACCTGCTGGTCAGAATATAGCATAAAGCCATATCTGTCAGCTCTGCCGTACATAGAATTAACTGATCATAAAACCCACAGTGGTTGATTTTAATTTTTTAATTTGCATTTGAATAAAAACTGAAACAATAGCAGTACAGTATACATATTTCATCAGTTCTCTACATAGTCTGTTTTTACCCATAATAAAGCTATGGTACTTGTTACTAGTTCAGTTGCCTAGGAGATACTGATGTAATGGGTTACTATGGCAACAGCTGGTCTCTTGAAGGATTGTAAATGATAGGGTTGGCAGAGTTCATAGAGACACATGTTAAATGATTAATTTCATGAGCTTTGTATCAAATTATTTCTTTAAGTGAAAAACTAATACTGAGACCTAATATTTTTAACTTTTTAAAATCTGTCATCAATAATGTTCTTTTATTTACTTTAAAAGAATCAAAGGATAAATAACTCCCAGTCGGCTCAGTCATTGGCTACCCCAGTGGTTTCCGTAGCAACTCCTACTTTACCAGGACAAGGAATGGGAGGATATCCATCAGCCATTTCAACAACATATGGTACTGGTGAGTATCTTTGCTATGTGCAAATATTGCAGAAAACATTCTTTGAAAAGCATATTTTAAAAGTTATTTTCCTTACCCTGTAGGGAGCTTATGTGGTGCCTGTGTCCAGAAGGCACGGTACCTTTACCTATGTTTTACTTGATTATTAATACTCTTTTTTTAAGTGCCAGAAGTTTTATTTACCCAAACTGAATTCAAAATTTCAAGGAAATTGAGCTACTATTTCTTTAGTGTAATAGAAAGCCCACATTCTTGAGATTAATTCTTAATTAAAAAATTATTTCTAGACCATAAGACATGCACATACCTTACACTTTTAAACAAAGTTAAGACAATAAGCCATCATTGCAAGATCTATTACTTTGAATCTTTTTGTGAAATCCTTACTTGGCCGAATAATATTTTTCTTTTTAAATTAACAGTATCCCGCATGTTTTATTTTCTTCTTTTCTCAAATCAAAATCTTCAACTCAAGGATCTTTTAGAGGTTGAAAGTGTTTCATTTGTTTACTATTTGACCGTTTCCAAATTAAGTGTGTCCCCTTGCTGCTGTCTTCATTCCTTCCTCTAGAGTATTCTCTGAGTAGTGCGGACCTGTCATCGCTCTCTGGCTTCAACACGGCCAGTGCACTCCATCTCGGCTCGGTAACTGGCTGGCAACAGCAGCATCTACATAACATGCCACCATCTGCCCTCAGTCAGTTGGGGTAAGCAATATTTATATCTTTGAATAATAACCAGAGACTGCCTCTTAAAAAGACAAAGGCCTGTCTTTATCGGTGTGTTGTCATATCCATTAAAGGGCATAAAATTTGATTTTTCTGAAAGCCACTTTTAGATCACATGTTTCAAGTGGCTTAATTATTACTTCACATGTTTTTTAAGTGAATGGGAAGCGCTAAGATTTAAGTACAGTCTTTCCATAAGGATCGAGACTGTATTTCTTTCTACTTCTGTCTATGATGTAGGTTTGGGTTAGATTTTTGAAGTTTTTATGGATATTTTGAAGGTATTTATAGTTATAATTCTTTAAATTTTAGGACTGAGGTTCTCACTTAGCACAAATGACATAATTTCCTCTAATGTGAGCCTAATGATCATAGAATCAACTATTAAATTTCTATACAGGCTTTAAATATATGTAATATATTCATAATACAGTTATCTAATTATAGCCATTGTGTTAAAATATATGAGCAAATACTAATTAGCATATACAATACTAATTACTGACTTTTGGGTATAAAAATAACTTTTTTTAATTTGGTCAAAGTATGTATCTTTCTGCCCCCTTGTGGTAGCTTTGAGATACATCTTTGTCATATCAATGACTTCTGTCATTTATCTATGAAGTTCAAACTCTAAAATGCCCTGAATCCATAATTTACACTCCATCTTATAAGAGTTAAACCAGACACCTCACTTTAATTTGAACTAATAATTCCGGAACTCAGTTAATCTTCACAAGAAAAAAGGACATTACTGTTTAAAGATGAATTTTAATATTTTAGAAACATCCTACATACCCACCCTACTTTCTGTTTTCTACTGAGCCATTTTAGTTACCAATTAGTAATATTACTTAACTATCCTTGTATCTTTATGCTTAGGGAGGTCTAGTGATTCAAATAAAAGTCACTAATTGGTACTATAAGGTCACTGTTCTTGCCCTTCTCCACCCTCTTCCCCCATTGAACTTCATCTGATATTGATAACACATAGATCCGAGTTCTGAAACACCGTTCAGTCATCACCACTTGCTGCAACCATTCCACTGACTAATCACTGTCACAGAAAATCCAGCCTTCCATGTGCACAATAAAACAAATCATGACATTATGGCTGTGCTTTCTTGAAAACGTGTTGACATTAAAGATGTATGAAATTTTTTTTATAATGAGTTTATCTTTTTAAGACATTTAAATTTTCCCTCTGGTGCTAATTGTGAGTAGATTCTGGTTGTGAAAACTTATTCTGGAAGCCAGCACTAAGTACATAATACCAGCCAGACAATTTTATATATGTATGCCTAGCATTGCACTGACCTACTTCTTGTCAGTAACAAGGAGAACTGTTCATTTATGATTTTTTCATGAAATTCATCTATCAAAAAGCCCTATAACAGCCAGCCAGATGGCTCAATGGCTAAGGATGCTGTCGCCAAACCTCACTGACAACCTTGACAACCTACCTGTCTTGATTACTGGGAGCCACATGGTGGAAGAAGAGAAACAACCACTACAGTTGTCCACGCGGTTTCCCTAACATACACAGAGCAAACATATACAATGAAGGGTTAAGTCATGTCATTTCACTTGAAGGCCACTTTTCTTTTGCTTGTGGATAACACCAGATCATTTTTAATTACGAGATTATTATACACGTATTCTCTACCACCCTTAAGTGAACGGGGAGTGAGCAGTGCCCCAAGAATGAAGGAAAACTGAGTTAAAGCACCCGTGGATCCCACCCCATCCCCTTTTCCTTTCAAAGCCAAATTTACTGGTGTATGATTTGAATTTCCCTTACAGCTCAAATTGATAAGATGACCCAGTCTGTGTGGCTTTACAGTCAGCACTACCACCCCCTCTCCCCTCTGTCACCGCGCACCCTCTCACTCATTCTCTCTCATGGTGGCTTCTTGTAAGGTGTCTTCAGATGAACTGCCTCTTCTTCTTCTTCTTCTTCTTCTTCTTCTTCTTCTTCTTCTTCTTC
>CAJQZJ010027982.1:7059754-7075731 GCA_907164525.1 Lophiomys imhausi | reverse complement strand
TCTTCTTCTTCTTCTTCTTCTTCTTCTTCTTCTTCTTCTTCTTCTTCAAAACTGTTTTGTAGAAAACCCCTACTTCTAATGTTTCTGTAAAATAAAGTATATAAACTGCTTTGATTCTTGAGAGAATGAATCAGATAAAGAGATTGATGTTTTCCAAGTGAAACAGTCTCAGATTTCTGCTTAGGGCTCATTCTTTGGGTAGGTCCTGTATCTAAAGCAAAGAATGATATAGATTTTAGCTCCACTGAAGTCAATACTCCCAGAAGCCTAAAATGGCTCCTTTAATTCTCTCTCAAAATTTTAAAATTATAATAGAACCCTTCGTATTTGTCTGTGAAAAAAATGTTCTCTTTGTCTTTTATGGCATTGTCTGCAAGGCTAGGCTTTATAAACTATGCAGCATTTATTTTATATAACAAAGCTAGGCGAGAAACATACATTAATTTTATATAGGAAGAGATATGCCTGGAGCTCACCATTTTTGGGAAACGATGCTTGACTTCAGATGCTTTTTGATTACTGCCTAGAAAAGGACAACCTGCTTTCTGGACAATATTTTCCAGAAAAGGGGCAACATTTTCTTTGTTGATGACAGGACACCGAGAGAAGGGGAGGGAGAGAAAGAGAGGTAGGGGAGAGGGAGAGAGAGGATGAATAAGATTAGTTTTAAAGGTAGGAGTGGGTTGTTCTTCTATCATAGTCTACTCTATACAGTAAGTACCAGGCCAGCCAGGATTACAAACTGAAACCTAGCCTGAAAAAGTGAGGCTCAGGAACAGGAGAGACAGTGGCTCAGCAGCTAGAAGTGTTTACTGGTCTTGAGGAAGACCCAGAACACCCAAGAGAGGCGGTTCACAGCTACCTGAGATTCCAACACCTTCTTCGGGCCTCCTCCTCAGGCATCTGCAGACATATGCACAAACTCACAAGCATAGAAATAAAAATAACATGAATCTTAAAAAAAATAGATTAGACTCAACTGAGTGTGATATGCACACCCGTAGTCCCAGCACCTAAGGAGACTGAGACAGCAGTATTAAAATTTTGAGGCCAGCCTGGCATATGCAATGAGACTCTGCTTCTCAGAGGGGAGAAGAAAAAGTAAATATAGTAAGAAAACCTAATTTTCTCAGGATGGCAGAGTGAAAGGAACTTAAATAAAACTATTCATGTTTTATTTGTGAGCAGTTTGGGAAAAGGGTAGTTTTCTCAGCTTAACATCCTGTACAGTGGATCGGAACTAGCACAAAGGACCCGACAAGATACCCTGCTCTCATGACCCCTCCACCTGTCCTCCTACCTCCACGGCACCCACTCACACCTGTAGTCTCACAATTATCTACATCTATCTAGTGCTCCCATGAGCAAGCTAACATATCTACAGTTAAATGATGTTATTGCTGCTTTTTCTTGTCTGAAAGTACAGCTTTGATGGCAGAGATTAGCCATCAAAGAATGGCTGCATTCTGTCCTGCAGTGAAATAAAGCTGAGACTAAGATTCCATTTATATTTCTTTGCTGTAGATTTGGTCCTGACAGCCACATATCTCAGAATAAGCTTGGATATGTGTAGGGTCAAATGAAATCCCACCGCCAGATAACCTGTTCTGGCCATGGAAAACAATCATCAACAATAACTCCATTTTTTTGTGGGAAACAAGATATAGATAAACTTCTGCATAGCCATTGATACTGGAAACAGAAACAAATAAAAACATAATTCAACTTTCTGATGACATTAAAGAAACACCATTTTGTCCAAGCTACTTTTAATTTATGTAGACAAGTTACCTATGTGACCCAACTCACCAAGTTTTTAGAAATTTTCCATTTTAATGTGTTTAGAAATATGCAAGTTAAATGTCAAAGAGTTAAGAAAAGCATTTATTGACATGCTGTGTCATTTCCAGGTTCCTAATTGACATTCATTTTTAAGCACTTGAATGATCTATAGCAGAAGCACTTAATTAAATGTTAGTGAAATGGTTTTTCTTACCCAGAGCCAGAAAAAGTCTTTCTTCCAGAAATAAAAAGAGGTTTTCCTCAAACATCAAAATGAGTCATTAAGTAACTTTGAACCAGTATAAAATAGTCCACCATTCTGTTCCCCATCTTAATACACTCTTGATTTAAAGGAGATCTAATTAAAAGTCTTAGAAAATTAAAGAAATAATATAAACTAAAATAATAAGCTTCAGATAAATAGTTCCATGTATAAACAGAGATTGAAAACTGTGTGCACTGGGATTTGGATCTTGATCTGAATGCTCAGACTGCCAAAAAAAGAAACACTCACAAAAGCAAGGAAGAACTCTCCTTCATATTGCCCTCCATGTTAGCTCATCTATTAATAACAAGGGGAAAGTAAGTCCTTGCCAGTAGGTGGTGCTTTTGTATAAAACATTACTCAAAGACAAACTCCTTTCTGACTAATGTCTATCCCTGTATATCTTAATCTTGCGTCACATCTCCCAAAAGGATAGCCCCAAATTATCACAATGTTTTCTCCGAAGTACACTCAAATTGTTTCGCTGCTCAGAAAGATACTTGCTGACATCTAGTTGTCTCCATTAGAAGGCATTATAGTTGCGTACATTAATAGGTAGGCTTGCTCTCTTTGGTTTAGAATCGGTGTGTCTGTACATATAATTATTTTCCGTGAATATCCCGTAATTAAAGATACTACTCTACTTTCTTGGCAGTACAGTTGGATCAGATTGGCTCTGACTGTAGATATCAATACAATCAGAATGCAAGAACAAAAACAAAACAAACAATCTCAGAGTTGATGCCAACAAGGTGGTCAAAGTCACTGACTGCCAGTGCACACTTAGAGGCTTTTCTCTCTAGAATGTTGAGCATCTAAAGTCTCCCAGAATAAGCTCTCTAGAGATCAGCGAGGATTAGCAGCACAGGAATGGCACACTCCATCTTTCTTTTCCACACTCTTTCCTTCAGAAACAATAGATTCACTAATCAATATAATAAGAGGAATGTTTCCCTAAGTACCCTTAACCCCTTAAGGTTAGGGGAACTGGGGACCACAAACAAGATTTGCATTCCATACAACTGCAAAGAAGAAAGTCCAGACATGTATCAGTTTTAGTGAGATGATTTCAAACCAGTATTTAAATTTTCTGCAGATAATATTCAGTCTCTTTCCCCACCTTTCCCCTCTCAGGATATATATGTGTGTGTGTGTGTGTGTGTGTGTGTTTAACATCTGATGTGTGCTGTTCACTTGAAATTTAACTGTTCACGTTCCTTTAGTAGTATATAACACCACTTGTATGGACATATTAGTTGAAGGGAGAGAGATTTTATTCAGCAATAAACTTTAAAAAAAACTAATGGCAAACACGGCATTAGTAAGCCAAAACAGAGCGATTCAAAGTTAAACACCACCATCTCCCAAGGCTTTGAAAATAGAAGGAAATAGAATAGATAAAAATTTGATAAATGACTTTTTATCATGTCTTAAGCCTTTACGAGAAGGTAATCTATTTGGAGCTAGAGAGGATTCCTGGGGCCTGAGCCTGTTCAGTAGTGTGAGTCATGCTCGAGCAGCAGGGCCGACCCTCAGTGCCTAGCTGCACGTCTCTCTCCGGGCATGCGCTAGAGTCTATGCAAGTCTTTAAGGTGATGTGTTTGTACTGTGAGTTCCTGGGGCCTGCAGGCCTCCTCCATCTGTAACTGGGTTTCCTTTCCTCCTACAGAGCTTGCACTAGCACTCATTTATCTCAGAGTTCAAATCTCTCCCTGCCTTCTACTCAAAGCCTCAACATCAAGTCAGAACCTGTTTCTCCTCCTAGAGACCGTACCACCACCCCTTCGAGATACCCACAACACACGCGCCACGAGGCGGGGAGGTCTCCTGTTGACAGCTTGAGCAGCTGTAGCAGTTCCTACGATGGGAGCGACCGAGAGGATCACCGGAACGAATTCCACTCCCCCATTGGACTCACCAGACCTTCGCCGGACGAAAGGGAAAGTCCCTCAGTCAAGCGCATGCGACTCTCTGAAGGATGGGCAACATGATCACATTATTACTTAATAGATTTTTTTTCTTGCAGTGTGTGTGTGTGCTATACCTTAATGGGGAAGGGGGGTCGATATGCATTATATGTGCCGTGTGTGGATAAAAAAAAGTCAGGTACTCTGTTTTGTAAAAGTACTTTTAAATTGCCTCAGTGATACAGTATAAAGATAAACAAATGCTGAGATAAACTTAGCACTTGAGTTGTACAACAGAACACTTGTACAAAATAGATTTTAAGGCTAACTTCTTTTCACTGTTGTGCTCCTTTGCAAAATGTATGTTACAATAGATAGTGTCATGTTGCAGGTTCAACGTTATTTACATGTAAATAGACAAAAGGAAACATTTGCCAAAAGCGGCAGATCTTTACTGAAAGAGAGAGCAGCTGTTATGCAACATATAGAAAAATGTATAGAAGCTTTGGACAGACCCGGCAAGGGGTGGCCACTGGTAAATGTTAGAACATGCCCGGTCACCTAACATCCGAGCACGCTCACAAACCTGCAGGCATATCATTGCCGTATGGCACTCATTCAAAAGGATCAGAAACCATTCAAAGAGGACCATACCTACTTTAAAAGAAAAGTGTGGTGTTTGAGAGCTAACGTATTTAATTAAATAAATAAATCTGGGTCTGCATCTCTTATTAAATAAAAATATAAAAATATGTACATTACATTTTGCTTATTTTCATATAAAAGGTAAGAAAAAGTTTGCAAAGCATTTGTGGCTTTTTGTAGTTTACTTAAGCCAAAATGTGTTTTTTCCCCTCAATAGCTTCGCTAATATTTTAAACGGTCCTGTAAAAACCCACAAAGGACTTTTTGTATAGAAAGCACTTCCCTAAGCCATGAGGAACTCCATGCTTTGCTAACCAAGATAACTGTTTTCCCTTTGTAGAAGTTTTGTTTTTGAAATGTGTATTTCTAATTATATAAAATATTAAGAATCTTTTAAAAATCTGTGAAATTAACATGCTTGTGTATAGCTTTCTAATATATATAATATTATGGTAATGGCAGAAGTTTGTTTTCTTAATAGCGGGAGGGGGGTATGTTTGTGCGGTTGCACATTTGAGTAACTATTTTCTTTCTGGTTTCTTTTACTCTGCATACATTTTATAAGTTCAAGGTCAGCTGTCAAAAGGACAACCTGTGGGGTTAGGACATATTACATTGCACCATCCTAAATTGTTTTTAAAATGTCAGCAAACTATTGAGTCAACTGACATCCATTGTATATACTAATTGGTTTCTTTCAAACTATTTTTGTTTTTTGTTTTGTTTTGTTTGCATTTTATCAAAAGCAGGGCCCCTTTCAGATCTCTCCATTTCACCACGCATCTTGGAATTCAGTAAGTTCGTATCCTAAATTGCCCATGTTCTAAATTTACATAGTTCATTTTCAGCCTTGAATTTGATGTTTCTTAGAAATATGCCCAGAGTTAAGAAGCTGTGTTGGAGCACATGTCCTGCAAGTTGGGCCCTAGGGACAAGTGATATGAGTTTACTTGATGGTTAAGTTACAGATTTCTGCAGAGGAAAAATGTGAAAGCTGAGTGCTAGGAAGGAGGGAAACAGTTAAAGGATAGTTACTTGTCATCCACCTTCATGACCTTAACTGACCCGTAACAATCTTGTCAACAGTGTAAGACTGTTGAACAGCTTGGTGTGTCAGGACCCCCAAATGTCACTTCTGCATAAAGCATGTATGTCACCTATTTTTTTTCTTCAATAAAGAGATTTAACATCCATCTCAAGAAATCCCATTAAAAACAAAAACAAAAACAAAAACTTTCTCTATGTCCCTTTTTTTAATTTTCAAGATAATTTAACTCTTGTCTAATATTCAGACCCTTTAAAAAGTGAGTGCCATAAAGACTCAGCATAAACCGTTGAAGTGATATTTCAGGCTAGGAATGATTCCCTTCTCTTGGAATGTGAAGATCTGTCGATTCATCTCCTGTCATCAATGCTGTTATACAGAGCAAAGAATACATTAATATCAGTTCTGCTAGATCATGTGTAGGATGTGCATATCCAGTTTTTTAAATTTCCTTTTACCTGCATAGTTGCTATGTGTCTCTCACTGTAAATGGCTGCTGCTGGGTGGCAGAAACCAAAAGACCTTATTAACAAGGCTATATTTTTCTTAACTTGATCTCCAATCCATAATTAGAACAGAATGCACCTTTGGTTGTGTCCATATAGGATGCTAGCCTGCCTTGTAGTAATGTTTTATATATTAAAAACAAAATAAAAGCATCGATCATTTCATATATATCCCACTACTAAAGGTATCCATGGAACATGAAGACAAGCATTTATGCAGAAGCAAAACAGGAAATCATCCTTACAAATGTGCTTGTCTGTGCACCTGTTTGCATAGTCATGTGTACCCACAAGAATGCACATAAATGAAAGAGAAAAATCAGTCATTATTTCACTCCAGACTTGATTCCATCCTGACGATCCATGTTTATAACTTAATGTGCATTAAATATGCAAGCACATCACACGCGTTCTCTGTCATTTTAAAATCCATTTGTTCACCAGTATCCATAGAATCTTGCCAGTGGGTGGGAAAGGGTCATATAAAACTATGAAGAAATAGCCATATTAAATTTTTACCTGCCATTTGCCTCAGCAACAAAGCAAATGTGAGTTTCTAATGCTAAAGATAGGGTGAGCTATCATGCCAGCAGAAGCCTCTGCTGTTTATAGCAGCTCTGACAATAGTTTTTTACAAACTCGACAAGAACAGACTCACTGGAAAATGGATGCCAGTTATCTCGTTCCCACTACTGAATTCAAAGCAGTAGCAGACAGCGAAGGGATAATCTAAGATGTTTAAAGATGACTTAATGAGAAGCACAACTTTTATTGTGACCTGTCACATTCTATAAACAGTCACTGTCTATCTTTACCCTTCTGCCTTTTCTGTAAGTCAACCATTTATGGTATTTGCAAATCTAGTAAGGTTTTTATTCACAGAAAGTTCTTTGTATCCAGAAGTCTAGGGCAGAGCTCTAAGGGATTATTATTTTACATTACCTGGCCTAGAGTAGCATTTTAGACAACATTCATCATTGCAAGTAGGAGAACCGTAAGTGGCATTTTATGTGGCTGCAAGTATTGTTATACCTAATCCTGTTTTAAAAGAATTTTGGTAACAGTAAGCTGAAGAATACTTTACTGGTGATGGTGTCGCAGTGCATGCAAGCTCCGCAACCTGTGTGTTGTACACACTGATATGTGGAGGCTGCTTATTTCAACCTTTTTTAAAATTGTGGTTTTTAGTAAAATTGCTTATTTTTTCCCAAAGGTGGAATTTAACATTTTGTAACGATGAATATGAAAATGCCTGTCATCTTTTGATCATTTAAAGGTTGACTAACATGAGAATTTCAAAACAAATCCCAATACATTTTTTTAAAAGCATGTCTGCCCTCTCTCACTTCTGTGTATTTGTTTTTCAACATAGCCACCCTTTTAGAGCCAGCATTTTGCTCCCTCCATCCCCTTTATTTGTTTTTCCCCCTCCAGAGCGTAAATGCTTTGTATTTCTTTCTTTAAAAAAAAAAACATTTTTTTAAGAAGAAGCCACTTGAACCTTCAATAAAGGCATTGCCTAAGCATGGCATTCAAACTTCATCTGTTCACATTCGTGCCATCTGCTACGGTGTCGTCATGTCTATGGCGCTAATTTCCTGCCACTACAGATCTTTTGAAGATTGCTTGAATCCTGGTGTCTGTTAGAATGCCTCAGACTACAAATGCAATTAAAGGCTTTTCTTACTATATTTTAACCAAAGACGTGGAGCAATCCAAGCCACATATCATCTGCATTAAATTTGTCCATTTTGGTTATTTTCATAATCGGGTATTGCATTTTGCCTTCCCTGTTCATACCTCAAATGGATTCATACCTCAGTTTAATTCAGCGAGGTCGGCTAAGTGATGTACTCTGTCGTGGTTTTGGATGCAACAGCAGCGGTATCCTCTAGAGTAAGCAGACACTGGTCACTGTAGGCATAGAGCTTGGATTGCTTCAGATGGTTTGCTGTAACATTTTTCTTCCTTTTCCTTTTCCGGGGACTTGTTTCCATTCAATGACAGTAATTAAAATAGCTTGTAAATGAGGGCATACAAGCATTTGCAACAAGTATTCAAATAGAGGCTCACAGCGGCATAAGCTGGACTTTGTCGCCACTAAATGACAAGATGTTATACCTAAGTTAAACCACATCTGTGTATCTCAAGGGACTTAAATTCAGCTGTCTGTAGTGAATTAAAGTGGGAAATTTTCAAAAGTTTCCCCTGCTGGAAATAAGGTATAATTTGTATTTTGCAGACAATTCAGTAAAGTTACTGGCTTTCTTAGTGATACAGTGTCTGTGGTGCATTTTTTTAATTAATGTTTTGCTGTTCAAATTTATTCCACTTTATCATGTTTTTTAAGCAATTTATCCCCAAGCACAAATGAGCTTTCTCAGTTTTCAGCTCAAAATATATGAAAAAGATGGATATGCGTGGGAAGCTGTGAACTGGATGACAGTTCTCAAGATAACATAGTATTCAGCCAGTGTGGGAAGCTGAAGCTTTTACAGACTGGTTCAGCTGCTTTCTCAAAGTTGGGCCATGAAGGTCTTTGCTTGTCTGTTGATGGAACTTCCCAGGGTCTTCCTGAAAAGCATCACAGTAAGAGATCATTGATTTAACTAAAATGTACGGAAGGTATTTTCAGAAGCCTCCCTTCTTTAATCAAAAAAAATAATATTTTTTAAAAATTGGGCATAGGCCTATCTCGAAGCAGATTCAAACATACACTCACAAAACTACAAATTACATACATTAACCGTGATCCAAATGTAATTTCTAATATGAGTATTCTTAGGAGATCAATATGAATTGATGTAGAAACTGAGCAGGAGAAAAGGGAGGCACCCCAAGGCAATTAGACAATTGGAACTTTTGCATTAACAGTGAATTTTGGTCTGAAAAATGAAAGAAAAGTGCCTCGTGAAAATTTTGCACATGGCTTCAAAATTACATTGATTTTTAGCAAGCATTTATTAAGCAATAATTATCTGTGCTCCCTATAGTAGCTTACAGGCTGCATAAATATGGAGCCCCTGCGTTCAGTAAACTTATGGTCTAATGGAGAGATAGAAAGACTTCAGAGGAGTCCTCAGAGAGGACCACTTTGACCATCTTGAGAGCAAAGTAGCAAACAGGCCCAGAGTGTGAAAACTTTAAAATCTGGTTGACTGTACAGTCTTGCCTTTCCTTTCAGAATGTATGCAGGATTAAGAAATGCTCAGAAGGACTTAGCAGACTGACTTTATGCTCCATGGTGCTGGCCTGGGTTGACATTAGTATTCTGGCCTCACTGTCATGGAACATAATAATGTTCGCTGTAAGTTGTGTTACTAAGCAAAATGCAGTGGGACAGTAGAATATTTGTGCAATCCGAAGAGATGTGCAAGGAGAAGGGCTTTGCATTAATCCATTTAACAGAGGATAACTTTTTCTGCTGTTATGACAGGGACCCCCACTTTTTCTCTTTCCAAGGAAGATCTTCAAAGAAGGAGAAGTAAATACAAACACTCAGTTGAGAAAGCAGGATGCAAATACACAGGAGCTATAGCCCAAAACCATGAGTAAAAACAGAGATGAGAAACATAGTATCTGTGGGTTTAAGAAACCAGTTAATTAGGGGTGTACAGGCCTATGCCTTTAAATTCCAAACCTCCAAGAGGCAGAGGCAGGTGGATCAGTGTGTGTTTGAAGCCAGCCTGACCTACTTGGTTATTTCCACGCCAGCCAGGGCTACATAGTAAGACCCTGTCTCAAAAAGAAAAGAAAGAAAGAAAGAAAGAAAGAAAGAAAGAAAGAAAGAAAAGAAAAGAAAGAAAATCACTTGATTTAATTTGTAAAAAAGAATTGTCAGAATTTGGAAAATGGTTAGATTAATGGTTGGTTCATATTACATTAAGAATTATGAAAGTTTACAGTATTAAGCTTTAAACAATTACGATCTTGATGATGTTGACCTCTCAAGGAGGGTGATTGCTTCGTGAGATGGTAGCTGCTTCAATGATCAGCATGGTGACTTCGATTCGTATCTATGAGAATATTATAAACACAAGTTTAAGCTCAGGGTGTCAGTTAATGTTCAAGATGAAGTTTTGGTTGTTACTAGCAGAGGTAATAATGAACCCACATCTGTGAGTGAGCTTGTCAAGGAGAAAGCAGAGGGATGGGCTAGCCTAGAGGAGAAAATCGAAGAAAAGATTTGAAGATCTGCATAGATAGAAATAAACAGTGAAGATGTCAATTAAGAGCAGTAAGACAGAAGGCAAACCAGAGCTCTCAAGGTCAGAAAGGATACAAGAAAATAATCCACACACAGCCATATCAAGGACTTTAGTGGGGCCACAGAGGGAGAAGACAATAGGAAGTGTTTTGCTTGCTGTGAGGAATAGCTAAGACAGCCATTTTGACAAAAACTGTTGTGAGAGGCAGGAAGGACCAAAAGAGATTATCTGGCAGGTATTACCAAATTGGTGGCAGCAAATATGGACTAAACTCAAAAGTTTTGGTAACTAAAATAAAAGCTAGCTTAAATGCCAGGTGTGGTCGTACACACCTTTAATCTCAGCACTCACAAGGCAGAAGTAGGTATATCCACATGAGTGCTACACTAGCCTGATCTGCATAATAAATTCCAGGCCAGTGTTGCAAAATGAAACCCTGTCTCAAAAACAAAGCAAAACAAAACAAAAAGATTGCTTGAATGGCTAGCAAAGCCAAGGACCAAAGGAAGGCGTTTTCACACGGTGGGTGGTGGTGTCTAAAGGAAGGTGTTTTCACACGGTGGGTGGTGTCTAAAGGAAGGTGTTTTCACACGGTGGGTGGTGTCTAAGCTCTGTATAGGATAGGAGACAGAAAACAGAAGACAAACAGGAGCCATCCTCACCAATGGCTAGAAGCTTGTTTCATGTGTATGCCCCCAAAGCCCAAACTGAATTTGGTTTCTCTCTATCAATAATTTTTTGATATCTTGGGTAGATTCAGTTACTCATTTTGGCCTTGGAAATCTACCCAACACAGAATATATGAATCTTTACTTTGTAAATTTCCGATATCTTTCTTTCCCATTTCATCTGTAAATTACTGTGGCATTTTCTTATGGGTTACCCTTACAGAGGATGGTATGGTGATCAAAGAACAAAGGCAGCCTCACTTCCTCATTCTGCATCTCCCAGAACTGCCTCTCTGCTTCCAGAAATAAATACCTCCATCACCCAAAATGAGGTTGTTCTTTAATCTTCCCATTCCTGACTCTTTCCTGGGCACTTTTGATTGAGAAGTAAGAGTTAAGAAAGCATATAAGAAAAAGCATGAAGTTAATAATTGGGGCCCCTAGCATGTAGTTTCTGGTTTTGATGTAGCCTCAGCTGCCAGATCATCATCAGTTCCTGAACATCCCCAGATTTGACAAACAGACTCAAGGAAGAGCCTGCAGCCCTGATATGCCCATTCCTAGCAGCTAACTTTTGTTCTTGGCCAAATGGGAACAACGATAACCATCAGTGCACACACCAGACCAAAAGGGCAGTGACAATACAAGGTCCTGGGACAATTCCCAGCTCCATAGAAAGTGACAAGGAGAGTGGTCATTCAGACTACAAATTCAGTGAGGGACATATAGCATCCTCAGAGCCTGTGTCTGGTCCTCCTTTCTACAAAAAGAAAACAAGACTGACCTTGGAGTTACAGTGGCAGGGGCAACCTGGGAAACCAAAAGCGAAGCTGGCGGGTAGCAGGAAGACACCACCACGTGTCACCCTGACACCACCATGTGTCACCCTGACACCACCATGTGTCACCCTGACACCACCACATGTCACCCTGCCATGGACCAGACTTGAGTCTCCTTGTTTAAGGTATGCAGTTATACTGTGTAGTATTCCCAAGTACTGACTGAAAATCAAACCAACTTTGCTCCTGACAAGAGAAGTCCTATTTTAATTAATACATTGATTTTATGAGACTCACAGGGTCTGTGAAGGACTCATGTGGCTCACTCTGAAGCTTAAGTAAGGTCGTTCTAGGAGCTAATCACTAGAAAGATCAGGGCCTCTCCTCTCCCTCTACATTGTTTGATCGCACTCCAAAGCCCAGTGTTGAAAGCAGGCAGAACTCCCCATGATGACTACAATGTATTCTTTTTATTTCCTTGGGAATACTGCATTCATCCCCCACAGATAATTTGATATATTGATGCTCAAGACATACTTCTGCTCATGGAGAAAACCATGCTGTATAGGTGTCACCCCAAGGCTTCCTGCCGATGGTGCTAAATGCATTCAGGCACACAATCATTTATAGAAACAAACTTTTACAAAGGAAGTTACTTCTTTCATGCCTTTATTACATAAGTATTCTATAAGATTTGCTGTTAATAAATAGGATTCCTGTTTGCATATACAAACCACTTTGTATCCTAAAGTTTGGATGTGTATTAATTTTGATTAGAGTATAGGGAAAGGGCCCACCTGTAATGAAGTGCTGAGGTAACTTGTGACATATCTATATGTTGAATATTCTGCAATGTGGGGAAAAAAAAGACAAAACCTCTATGTGTTGATATGCAAATTTACCAAAACACATTGCTAGATTTTGTTTGTTTTTTGTTTTGTTTTTCAAGACAGGGTTTCTCTATGTAGCTCTGGTTGTCCGCCAACTCTATTGTAGACTAGGACTGGCCTCAAACTTAACGATATGCCTCTATCTGCCAAGTGCTGAGATAAAAAATTTGCTCTTCCACAACTGGAAGATTTTTTTTCAACAGTACCATGCTATGTAGTATATGCTGCATTTTAGACAAGAAAGAGAAGAAGAGAAGCTATTCTGTAAATAAACATTAGGAAAATACACAGACCATACAGTAGTTACCAAAGTAGCAGGGTTGGGGTAGGGAAAAGGTGAATGGGGAGAAAGATTGATGATGTATACTGTTAAATGTAGTTTTTAATTTTTTAATTATATGAATATGCTGCTTATTTTGAGAAAAGGCTTCCAGTTTGAGGGAGAGAAAAACTTTCCCAAAAGCCACAAATGACCCCATGCAGTGAAATTCCTCCTCACACTGAAACTGGCTTTGGGAAGTGCCATGCTTGGACCAAAGCTCCAGATTGAAGGCTTCCTTCCTGAAATCTAGAAAGACAAAAGGCTTCAGCTGTCATCTGAGATTGGTCAGACCCCCCAACTGTCAAACTAGAGTTTGATTCTTTACTGACTACTGTAGCTGGCCCAAGATCCTCAGTTAATCATTCTCTTCTGATGAAATCACAAATTTTTTCTTTGACGTTTCCCAATCACCTATCCACATTTTTAAAACCTGCATTCAGAACTCTTCCTATGAGGTTTAACTACTCCAACTACTCCAGAACCTGTCCATCCTATCTAGGTATATAATATCAAGACATGAAAACACAAGGACCTTGGCTAGATTTCTGTTGAACTTCTAGCTGCCTTTTTCATTGCCACTGCAACCTGTTCATGTAGGTGACCCATTGAGCTCTCGTATTTGAGCATTAAAAATATGCCATCTTCGCCGGGCGGTGGTGGCGCACGCCTTTAATCCCAGCACTTGGGAGGCAGAGGCAGGCGGATCTTTGTGAGTTCGAGGCCAGCCTGGTCTACAAAGTGAGTCCAGGACAGCCAAGGATACACAGAGAAACCCTGTCTTGAAAAACCAAAAAAAAAAAAAAAAAAATATGCCATCTTCTCCAACATCAGTGTCCTTGTCATCAGTTAAAACAGTCAGGAGATGATGATGTTACTGTCTGATGCTTCATAATCCACCCATCACATTTTCAAAGTAAAATTAGAAGGCTCAAAATTGTGTTTGTGGTTACTCATTGTCCCATCCTCCAGACATTCCATTCTGGTTTCTGCACTTTGTGTGTTCAAATTTTGACCTTTGTAATGTGGTAAAGAACTTACTTGCCAAGTCAAACGATACTTTATTTACTTCGGAATTCTGCATCTATCTTCTCTTCCTTGAAACTATCAGCTACTGATTGTACTTGTCTTTGAGTTTGATTATTAAAAAATGACTGGTAAAAATGCTTTCCATTTTCCTAATAGTATGTCTTTTACAGGACCTACTTTAATATATGCATCAGATCTCAAACTTCACCTAATTTAATAAATCCCAGGTTTTATTTTCTTTAGTAACCCATTTTGTGAACTCTAAAAGAAGAGGTTGCTAGGTGGTGGTACATCTTTAATCCCAGCACTCTGGAAGTAGAGACAGGAAATCGCTGTGAGTTTGAGGCCAGCCTGGTCTATATAGAGAGTTCCAGGACAGCCAGATTTATTCAGAGAAGCCCTGTCCCAAAAGGCTAAATAAATAAACAATAAAATAAAAATTTTAATAGAAGTTACTGTGAAATATAGATCAAAAGATGGGAGACATGTTTTATTATGCTTCTGTTTACAATGCTACAAAATTAAAATTTGCATACAAGGAATGGAGTCTAGAACTTTAAATTTATAGGTGACTAGTTGTATATGTCAGAACATAACCAACGAGGGTGCTAATTGTGATTATAATTATTAAAAGTCCCACTTAGTTCACATAAGGACAATGTTGAGTGACTGAAGGCATCCAGGAACTGTGAGAATACTCCTCGTGGTTCACTTTGTACAAGCTCAAGAACACACAAAATTAATCTGTATCCACAGATATCAAAGCACTGGATGCCTGTGAACAGGGATTTAAGCAGAAGGGGCAGAAAGAAACTTTCTCATTAATTGGACATTTAAAATCTGTGTGTATGCCTCTATGGTTTTCCTTAGTTAAAAACATGAAAGGGCTGGAGACATGGTTCAGTAGCTAAGAGCACCAGCTATGTTCCAGCAGACCTCAGTTTGTTTCCAGCACCCACATGATGACTTTCAGTCATCTAACTTCAGTTCCAAAAGATTCTATCTCTTCTCCTGGCCTCTGTGAGCACCAGATACACACATGGTACACAGACATATATGCTGACAAAACATCCATTCACATAAAGAACAAAATTTAAAGAATAATTTTAAAAGCACATATGAAGAGAATTCTCTGGTTGGGAATAGCATATGAAATTTTAGAGACGAGTACTCAAAGGTGATTTCTACTAAAGTTAATAGAGCTTGCCTCGAGACATTAATCATTAGTCTTCCACTGAGCATAGATTCAAATGAAAAGAAGTTGTTCATTTTGTTATAGTGAATAGTTCCCTTGATTTTAATCTAGGTGGATTTCTAAGAAATCATGAAGAAGTAATGTATAAGTGCATAAAATATAGTCCATACTGAAAATGTAATTTTCTTCTGTTTTTTTTTTTTTTTTTTCTAGACAAGGTTTGTCTGTGTAGAACAGGCTATCTTGGATCTGGCTCTGTACACCATGCTGGCCTCAAACTCACAGAGATCCACCTGCCTCTACCTCCCAAGTGCTGAGATTAAAGGCATGTGCCACCACCATCCTGTCCTGAAAATGCAAATTTTAATGTGAGTCTCCACAGTGTCCATTCCAAACACCAATTCTAACTTTACAAATGTTTACTGGGCTGTAGAAACTATTTTTTATAATTTATTTTTTATTTCTTCAAGTTACATCTCAATCACAATCCCCTCCCTACTCCCCCCTCCAGTCTCACCCTTCCACCCTCTTCCCCCTCAAACCCCCATCCTCTACCTTTTTTTTTTTTTTTTTAGTTCAAGGTATTTCTTTTTCCCCCAAACAGCTCTCCCTTTCAGTCCAACAAATGGTTCTTTCTCTTATAACAATAAATACAATACAAAACAACAGATATAAATAGACCACAATTATGAGAGTTATATGGCTTAGCATACATTCCCAATGTCCAGTCCATATGTAT
>CAJQZJ010027982.1:7040266-7053359 GCA_907164525.1 Lophiomys imhausi | reverse complement strand
CTTCTTCTTCTTCTTCTTCTTCTTCTTCTTCTTCTTCTTCTTCTTCTTCTTCTTCTTGTCTTTCCCTTTTCCACCTCCTCCTCCTTTCTTCTTCTTTTTGTGTGTGAATTGGCATAATTGATTTCTTATCAGTAATTTTGGAAAGAATTGTGTTGTAATTTTTAGTCTTGGTATTGATTTGACTCTTAACACCATTCTAGAGTCTAATTAAAGAAAAAAGTGGATGAACATAGCAAAGTATTAGTTGGATTTCTTTGGGGAGTCTCGCTGTATAGCTCTGCTTGACTCAGAACACCCTGTGTAGACTGTACTGCACTGGAATATCACCTGTGTCTGCATCCTGAGTGCTGGGGTTAAAGGTGTGCACCACCACACCCCAGCTCGGATTTCTTCTAAAGACACAGAGGTATGGATATATAGACTTTATTTATTTACAGTATCTCAGGGAATCACTTGGTCCCTGTGAAGACCTTTGACTTCAGTACAAATGCAAATCTGTGCCAAGGCTTCCATGCTCATGGTTAGCTCCGTCCAATCTACTCACAGTTTCTGGCCTAGTTTGTTAACTGAAGCTTTCATTTTGTATGGGCAACCACGAGTTTCAGGGACTACAAGTGACTATCCTCACCTGGGGTTCCACTTAGAGGTGCCATAGATGTGTTCACTGACTAGTTTTCTCTACTTGTAAGAAATTCCATGTCCTGTGGCTCAGGTTTAAAGTTGACAGGAATGTAGGAACCATGGTAGTTCTGTCACTTGGGAATTGGAGACCAGAGGATCAGTAGTTGATTACCAACTGCTACACAAAGAAATGAGGACTGGACTACATGGCAGAGAAGGAAGGGCTCTAAAATTAATGGGAAACTTGGTGAGAAAAGAAAAGCATTTACTTCAACGCCTAGTGCTTAAAGGTTACTAGATGACAAATGCACTGCTTAACTTATGAGAGAGATGCTTTTCCAATGATTTCTTTAAATTAAATTAAATGAAAATAAAGTCAAAGCAGTTTTTTTTTTTCCTAGCAGTAGGAGTAGACAGGCAGGTGAACTCTGTCTTATGCATGGTTTGTGGTTCTTTAAAATTAATCCCTAACTGGAAAAAATTACATTGTGTTTAGGAGATTGGGGGAAAAGATGTGAGGGGAAAAAATTACCTAGAGTGGATGGCCAGCAGCATATTGTCACTCCCTTAGACTCACAGGAGTGAAGGCCAGTGGTGATCCTCAGATCCTGGCCTTTGCTGGAGACCTTCTCTTGGCCGGGGACCCTTGGTGTGGGAGAGTAAAAACGCAGGCACCCTCATCTATGTTCATAGCAGCCTTATTTGTAATAGCTAGAAACTGGAAACAACCCTGATGTCCCTTAATTGAAGAATGGATTAAAAAACTATGGTACATCTACACTATGAAATACTACTCAGCCATCAGAAACAATGAAATTGTGCAATTTGCAGCCAAATGGATGGAACTAGAGAACCTCATCCTGAGTGAGCTAACCCAAACTCAGAAGGATGCACATGGCATCTATTCACTTATAGTCGGATTTTAGCCATATAGTACAGGATAACTATACTACAGCCAACACACCAAAGGGAACATGGACATAGACTTTGTTTCCTGTCAATGAGACACTTTGCCCTAATGGAGTTGCCATATAGGCCCCCAGTGTATGAGGAGGCTCTTGGCCCTCACATGACTGCTGAACTGGGGTGGGGGACTGATACATAGGGACACTCCACTCCAGAGGTGTGGGACGGAAGGGATAGGGGATAGAGGGTGGGAGGGCGGGACTGGGAGGGGTGGAAAGAGGACACTAAGATGGAAATGTAACCTGAAGTAAAAAACAAAAACAGGCACCCTAGATCAAGAGTCCTTCTGGAGCCTTAGCCCAAATCTCAGGTCCCCACCCAATTAGGGGCGGGGCATCCTAAATATGTCTTGGAACCTCATCACTGTGGAACATCTTGCTTAACGTTCTCGTTCTCTTTAGAGCGACCCAGAGATGGGCTGGTAGTCAAAGAGAAGGAATGCAGCAGGAGGAAGTGGGAAGATCCGTGCAGCACCAAAGTGAGGGTTGCACAGTGACTTTTCTATGGTAGTTCCTCCCTCTGTCTCTGTTTCTGTCTCTATCAGAATCTACCCCGTATCTCAGATCTCAATCTCTCTCTGTCTCTGTCTCTGTCTCTGTCTCTCTCTCTCTCTCTCTCTCTCTGTCTCTCTCTCTCTCTCTTTCCCTCCCTCCCCCTCAATCTCTTTCTCCTTCTTTCCCTCCCTCTCTTCCTGCCTCTTCAGATCCCCTCACTACCTCTCCCTGCTACATTTCTCTATCTCTATCCTCCTTCCCTCTCCCTCTCTCTGGTTATTAAAGCCCTGTTCTCAAAGACTGTCTGAAACACTTGACATCCTCTCCCTCAATCAAAATTTTGGGAACCAGAATGTAAGTCCACTGCGGGTGTGACTACCAAGTCGCACTAGGGAGCAATCAAAGAAACCATCCTGCTCAGATCTTCGCTGCCGGTAGAGGTGGCACAAGAGCAAAGGGTTAAACTAGCTGCAAGTGTTACTTTCTTCAGGCTTGAGTGGAGGACATTGCGGCCCCCCCCACCCCGAACCCGCCACCTCATCCTGATGCTAAAATTTTGTGGTTTGAGAAAATGCTGGGGTAGGTGTGGGGGTGTGAGTAAAAGTCCAGAGAAAATACAGCGAGTAGCTTTTCAGGTTCATTGTGTGTGTGTGTGTGTGTGTGTGTAATACATATACATATTCATATACATATATATATATATAGAGAGAGAGAGAGAATAATTTGAATAGTCCAAATGTGTTTTTCTGAATCTCCCCGCACATAGAATCTGTAACTCGAGCCCCAAAAAAGGAAGGAAAAAAAAACCCAATAGCTGAGAGCTGAGAATGAGGCAGTGTACCCTTCACAGCCATACACCACAGTTGCCAACACCTCGTTGGGAGTAGCCTACACCCTTTCCTGGCCCCGGGCTCACTAAGGTTTAGTGGTCCTGCGAGTGCCACAGGTCTCTATCATTTACTATCCTGGAGTTCAGATTTTTTTTAAACAAAATTTACAATAAACATGTTTGGGAATTATTGGATTTTATTCACAGATGGAGGACCTGCGCAGAATAGGTAGGATGGACGGTCGTCCTGTTTTGAGGCTTTGGGAGTGAAATATACAAGCATTTCTAAATGTTTCTAGGCTGGGGGCATTCCCTGCACAACCATTTGAGAAGGCAGCTTCTTAAAGGCAGAGCCACGTCCCCACGTATTGCAAACTGAGAGACAAAACTCTATGACCTTCACTCTGACACAGGTCACCAGTGCTAGCGATAGAAGCCTCGACCAGAGGGCCACTGCGAACGAATGCTGACCGCTCAGGCCATTGTGGTCAGTGCCACCCAGAAGGCTGGACGTGCCGTCAGCAGTAGTGGTGTGTTCCAGTTCGTGAAGGGTTCTTCGGGGTCTGCTGAGTCAGGCCTGCCCTTGCCAAGTTCTAGCTCACGCAGAAGTGAGCCCTCACCCTGCCTCGGGTAGACAGGTAGACGGAGTAGAAAGGGCAGCTTGGCAGGAACGATAAATCCCCAAATTCTTGAGGGCCCAAGCCCGCAGACTCCATTTTACAAGCTGGAGAGGAGGACGAGGATGTGGACAAAGCCAATTCTCTCTCTAGTCCCCAGCCCTTAGGGACTCCATCTCTAGTCCCCTGGCCCTAGGTGTACTGCTGCCAATCCAGCGAGAACCAACCTATGTGCCCCAAATGGTGTCAAGTCCCTTCCTTTCTTTGGGCTACAGAGGTTTAATCTCTGGCTAGTAGAGGTTAAAATAGGAGACAGAAACTCCAGACAGCCTATTCTTGCTCGGGAGCCTCAGGGTTTTTTGTTCTGTTTTATTTTGTTTTTTAATCGTTGTTTGATTATGGAGTATATAGGTTTGTCCACTCTGGGACTGCATGGTATTTCTGGGTACTGAAGGCACTATTACACACAGAAAGGTACTCATGTGTGTTTTTAAAATGAGTTGTTTATTGGTTACTTTTCTGATGAAATCTTTTTTTAAAAATTCAGTTTAATCTGTTAAGACTAAGTTTTGTTGTGACATCGATTTAACGGGGAGACTTTCACGCGATGTTTCGCGTCAACAGCTCTCAATCCTTCCTCTTTGATCCTCAAAGAAAAACAGCTCTTTAAAATATTCAGTGTCTGTGGGTTCATTTTTATCCCTCCTTCCTCAGTTTGCCCTCACTGATATATGACACCCTGTCCGTATTGTAAAGCTACACTCTCAACTTCAGCTGAAGCTCCCACAGTCCAAAGTGTGGGAGTGCCTCATCTGCAGAATTCGGCCCTCCTCCACCTCTTCCGTTTTATGTGTTCGGAACACCAACCAGCTAGTTAGGCTCCTCCAGTCTATGAAACTCTGTGAAAGCAAAGAGAAGTTCGGAGAAAACTCGGCCAGCCTCACCGAGTCCCCGGGTTATCTTCCTTCTCCAGCGACCAAACTGTATACTCTCCAGCGAAGATGTCCCCCAGCTCCTGATTATTCCCAAATAGGGCCCCAAATAAAATTCTGGCAGTAGATTAGAGCTCAGCAGGACAATTGCGCTCCAGACTCTCGTAGTCCGGGAGGTGTGAAAACGTTCCCAAGCAGCATGTGCCACTGGCAAGGAAGGAAACGCTTTGCACTCTGGTGTCTTTGTCTTATTGAAACATGGACTTGGTTACTCTCAAGACTTCCCAGGCTGCCAGTGTCTTGAAACGAACTCTAACTCATACTTCAGCCTGGGAAGGAAGAATGCCCAAGGAAGAAAAACTGGGACGTCCTCAAAAGTTCCAGGAGCGAGGGAAGTGAGAGAAGAGCTCAACCACAGGACCTCAGTGAGGTCTGATCATCAGCCAGGCTTGGGGCCTTTGAGCTCTGGGGCTGGACAACTCCACGCGGGGTGGGGTAGACGTGCAAGCTACCTCCAGTGTTCTGCTGCAGTCTGAAGAAGGGGGAAGTGAAGATGAAAAGTTCTTTTTTTTTAAACACAAAAGTTCAGTCTGAATTATCAAGGTTCATTGGTTTGCTTTTGACTTATGCAGTGCCAGGACAATCTTTTTTCAAAACAACTCGGGGCACTAATTGACGACTAACTGGTGAAATATGTGGACAGGGGAAAACAGATCATTATTTAAATTATTTTTAAGCCAAGAGGCTATTTTGTGTTTCAGTTGCAGTCCAGCTTTACTTGACCGAGGGATACAAAGTTAGGGGAAAAACAAAACAAAACAAAACAAACAAACAAAAAAAACCCGTTCCTTCTTTTGCTTCCCTCTTGTTGATGCAGTTAAACTTTCCGGAATACTTTCTGAAAGCAAGAACACGTGTTGTGATCTTTGTTCACGTTCTGACCACCTTGTCTTATAGGAGCTTTGAAAGCTGTTTTTCCCCCAAACCAAGTTTTTTACATTCACTTTTCAAAACCTTTCAGCATACATTCTGTCATTTGCCTTAAAGAACGGTGAAGAAGTGTGTGTGTGTGTGTGTGTGTGTGTGTGTGTGTGTGTGTGTGCATGTTGCATTCACTTTTCTTAGATGCTTCAGAAGAGCAAAAGCCCTTCTTCTACACCTCTTACTGACATCTCTTTGCCCTTAAATCGTACATTTACGTTGCCCGCTGACGTTAGATTGGGAGGAATTCGAAGGGGCTGTCTCTTCCATCCAAGCGGCCGCGCTGACTCACTCAGGTTGCATATCCCCTCTTGTCCACTAGAGGTCACTGGCCCCTCGCGGCTCGACTCTCGACCTGCTGCCTCCAGCTCCTGGAGCTCAAATTAGCCTCGCGTTAATTAACACCCGAGTCCGCCAAGGCGGGTTCCTCCGTACAGTACTTGCAGCAGGGCTTATATAGACAACTCACATCCAGCCAAAGCAAACCTCCCCAAACCCAACACTTCCAGCATGTCCAAACTGGGAGACAGGCGCCAGAGTAACCCGGGGCAAGGTATAGTGCCATCATGTTTTAACTTTTGTTGGGTGGGGCTTGGTAGATTGCTATGAAGAAGGCGTTCTTCGAGAACACAGGTTCTGCGGGTCCTGCTTTACTTCCTAGTTCTCCCAGGATGGGTATCATGCTTTTTAGCCCGGTCAGCATCCTAGTCCTTAGGGAGAAATTCTCCAGCGTCCGTCGTCGCTATGCAAGAAAGAGTCGCTGGTCTACACAGTTCTAGGCGCACACGAATGTACAGGCAGGATACTTACTAAAGGGCGTAGAATACAGGGACATTCCCAGGGGTCTTTGAAATTAGTAGAAGAAAGAAATATTCGCGGCAGCGTTTCTCGTATCTTGTAATACAGAACGGGAAAGAAGCGGATAAGGATGAGTGATACACACCACGAATTGACCCTGGTTTCAGTGTGTGCGTGAGAGGGCCTAAGGTGTCCTTGTGAAAGCTCTCTAACTCTTGCTGTGCACGCAATTTTACTTTTTGAGATCCTCAGGAAATCTGAGGTCTAGCTTTAATTTTACATTATTTTCAACTAAAGTCCCCAAAGGATTTCCTCCTATGAACTGGGGAGACTGAGCCACCGCTCCAGGCCTCAACGAAAGAAATTCTAAAGAATTGCATGAAACGAAACCCGGGTGTATTCCAACATAAACTGTCCGACTTGGCCGTATTTGTAAATCGCCATTAAAAAAAAAAAAAAAACTCCTTTGAGATTATGTTCTAGTGGGTGGGTCACTTTAAGTGTTCTTAATTCCTTCGCGGGGGTGGGGGTATATTGGCAATTTTAATTCAGATCTAAAGATTTACCTCACTCGAGGTCTTTGACTATGAACATCCTCGTAGCTTGGGGACTGGACTATCTAATCCCCTAAAGACCTGAACATTAGACCTGTGAGAGAACGGATCGCGAGTGGTCATTAAACTACCTTTCCTGCAAACTGCTCAGGCAAGGGCGACGCGCATTTGTGGTGGGTTTAAGGCTTGTCTTGGGCTTGTTAAAAATGGACGGTACGTTAATGAAACATTGTCCGCCTTCAGGGGAAAGGGGAGCCCTAGTCGGACTACTAACTACATCTATGTGCTAGGCCTTGAACACCAAGATAGTGCACATCAATAGTACGGGATTAGGAACAGACAGATTACGGGTTGCAGGAGAAGTCCGCAGCAGATGAAAAATCCACTTTTCTTGAGGTGGGAAGGGGTCATCCCGACGGTGGACGAAGCTGGAATACCAAGGCACTTCGGACGCCGCCCGAGTGAATTGTGGCGGTTGGCATCATCATTTTGTGTTTCATAACCCTAAATTGGGGGGTGGAGCTGGCTTGAAACATCTCCAGGATCCAGCCCAACCTTAGTCACTAAGGAGAGCCCACCTACAGCCCAAACTTTGTTCTGTCACCGCTAGCTTTTGGCAATGGCGCCACCAAGACAGGGTCCCAGCACAGGGGCTGCAACCCGACCCAGCGCGGGCACAGGTGTCAGCCGGAGCTGGAATTATGTAATGGATTTGGCGGCCAGGGATCCTATCAAAGGGAATTAGGGAGGGCGAGGCTTTCTCTTTTTCTTTTCTTTCTGACTACATATGGTGTCAGGTGTACCGGATCTGTAGAATCAGGTGTGATTTAAAGGAAAAGAACAAGCGAAATGGTGGCCAAGGTCAAGTGCTCTGAACCGCTGCCAGAGAGCCTGGCATCTCCTCCTCAGCGGCTCACCTGAGGACCGCGCAGGGGCCCCGGATTCCAAGCAGGAAAAGCAAAGCGGGAGGAAGCTGCCCTCCCTCTTGTTAGAAGCTGTGGGGGTTCTATCATGATTCATTTTTTTAGCTTACTGATCCCCTCATGGTCATGACTGAGCATACACACACACACACACACACACACACACACACACACACACACACACACACAGCTAGTATACAGAGTGACAGGGTGCTCCTCCTCTAAGAGTAATGACAACTTTCATAAATGGCGCAGAGGCAGGTCTCTAAATTTAAACCCAAGAGCCCATTCAGGACCTTTTCCAAAGAGACAAGGCCACAGAAACACTCCCTGAGTAGAATTCATTTTGCCAATTTTGGTAACTGTAGAAGAGGATTTCAAAAGCGTCAACCTGCATTTCATTAGGCAGAAAGGTAAGAAGAGACTTGAGGAGTAACGATCTCGCTCAACAATTGTCAGTGCCCTTGCGGACACCGACCCCACGTTGTTGCCACTCTGAAATTTGACAGCCACAGATATTTGAAGCCTTAGATAACTAAGGGAAATATTTGACTCTTAAAAAGTCACATGCTGTATTTGGGGAGTAGTCTTAATTTTTTATGATAAAACAAAATAGCTTTTAAGTGATGAACAGGAAGTCTAAATTTGAACTTCTCCGTTGATTTCTGAAAGGAATATTCATTCAAAGGGACTGAAAAGGAAGGTTAAAAACTAACACTAGGAGAATTGAGGCAGAAGCTCCACATACTGCTGGCCAGAGACTTGGGTGTACAGTGGTGGTTCGCAGATGAGCTGTGAATCCTGGCTCCTTAATTCAGATTGGTGAATTTAGAAAAAAAATTACAGGTTAGAAAGATTTGAGTCCATCAGACAAATGAAGTCCCATCTCTGTAGACTATGGCCCATTTACAGAGTTGCTGTCTAGAAAACTGACAGACTTTCCATACTGACATTTTCATGACCCCAGAATGCCCTTGAGCTCTGTGTTAACTATAGTAAGAACTATCTGCATTGACTACCTGTAAACAAAAATGTTTACAAGTCTGAGAGAGATAGGCAAAGAAAATGCTACTATCCGCCTGTGGAGTAAAGGTCCAACTGGCCCATATTAATATATGCCATAATCCATGTGGTTTGGTGGTGAATGTTCTGGCCTTGCTGGCAGTTGCCAAGGCCACTGGTTTTTATAGGCGCACTCAGTGAAAAGAATCAAACAACAGCGTGCCACAGCTACCCCGGTTTGGGGGACTCAAGTCAGATTCTACAAGAGTCTCCTTTGCAGGTCTCTTGGGCCATCTAAATATCCTGTAGCAACTTGAGTAAAGAACAATTCAACATAATTTGGAGAGAGAACCCCCTCATTCTCCTGTTTCTCCCCCTTCCTCCCAGAATCAGGTCACATTTCCAAGCCTCTCCTGAAAGCCACTCCCCAGGCCAGCAGCGTAGCTTGGGGCTTTACTGACTTCCTCAGGAAGAGTTCAGTTCTGCACCTTGCTAACGGGCAAGCTGTGTATCCTTGGGAATGTCACTGGCTATCTGGTCTCCGCTTTAAGATTTCTGGTCTTATTTTGTAAGCAACTCTGACAGTGTAGAAGAATTAAAAGGAAAAGCTGGAGTGCACTTTATGAAGTTGTCTGTCTCAAATATAAAGAGAAGTTTTGCAAACTGCTGAGACCTTCTTAAACCCTGCCAACGATATCTTTGGGCTTCCTGGAAGTCTCAGACATCTGTCATCTAAAAACTGTGGTTGTCACACTCTACCCCATCTGACAGTGTCTTATAATTTTAAACAAAGAACCCAAACATCTACAATTAGTATCCAACAAGCAAGGATGCTTGATTATGGCACAACTGTTAAACGATGAAAAATACTAAAGGGTCTATCGCTGCCAGCTCATGGTAGTATACTCTGAGTGTTCCCCTTATACAAGCACTCACTTCAAAATGTTTGGGTGATGGAGAACTTTTATCCTCAGACATCAGGTCCCTACCAATGTAGCTTTGTGAGTCTAGGGGCGCCGCTGTGGCCAAGATGTTTGGTTTTGGCACAGTGAAGCTCTCTGGTGCAGGCTGGGCTCCAGCTTTGTGCTTTTCATTTGGTTTCCTAATGCTGCTTTCCAAAGAATCTTGAAAATCCCAATCAGGCTGGTGAAATATGGCCCTCATTTAATGTAGTTCATAGCCAGCTTGTTCTACTCCAGGGAAATGTTTTTATTTGCCTTCAACTAACATAATTTTTCCAAGAATAACTTTGTTTTCCATTTTTTACTTCAAGCCCATGGTGGGGCATAAATTAGCAACATTTTATCATTGTTATCCTGAAATAAGATTTGGCAGGTAAATGAGTCCTTATGCCAGATGATGAACAAACTAATGTCCAGGAAATTCTTGCTCCCATAGGCTAGCTGCATAAAGGTACAGCAATACCAGTCTCTCAATAAGTACGCAAAAACCCGTAGTGCTGTGAACCATTTGGTAGTCTCACTGCAATGAGAGAAGGGTGCTGGTTACCGTGACACCATTGCTATTATTGAAATTGAACAGCTTTGGGGGAATATAATTGCCAATAAAAGGCTTCTTCTCCACGCCCCTCAAGGGTTCCCTCCCCCCCTGATATTTTATGACGTGCCATTCTGAAGAATATAAGTAGAATTATGGGGAACTTAAAGGCCTACTGTACAAGGTTGCATCTAGAGATCAGCAAGTAAATGAAAATTGGGGTAAACTCACTATATTTAAGGATGGTTGTCTGAGAAAACACATTCACGGGATTAGATATCGATGTTTAAACTTTTTCTCTTTACGCATCAACATTTTTCAAACGGACCGTGTGTGCACCCTCCGTGGTACCCCCGTGTCTGTGCATTAAAGGCGGCCATGAAATCATTGTATGGGCCTGGTTTAATGCGTTTAACAGAGAACTAATGGATTGTCTTGTGTCGGAAAGCATGGTCCCATTTCTAATCCCGTCACGTACTGAAGCGGTTTTGTGCGAATCTGTGGCTTCCACCTTTATCCATTCTGGACGGCCTACTCAAGAAAACCCTTCCAAACGCTTCCAGCTCTTGCGGTTGCCAAAATGCCCTGCTTTCTGAGCTACGGCTTGTTTTTCATCTTCAGCCTATTTTCGTCATACTTAACAATAATAAATGATCCTTGCAGTGTAAAACCTTAGTTGAAATGAGCCGGTGAGCTCCTGCCTTGTTTTATGCTTTGAAATGTAATGTCAAATACTAGATATGTTTAACTTTCTAGTGTCTCCAAGCTGCAGGATACCAAAGCTATTTTTGCGCTGGATTTTACCTTCTTTCTTGCCCGGAACGTGCACTGCGGGGCGTACATACACACACGCGCCCGTGCGTGAGCACAAACACACACGCACGCGCGCGCGCGCACACACACACACACACACATACACACACACACACACAGAGAGAGAGAGAGAGAGAGAGAGACAGAGAGACAGAGAGACAGAGAGACAGAGAGACAGAGACAGAGAGACAGAGACAGAGAGAGAACTCCGTCAGAAAGAAAAAGAGGCAGGGATGCTCAGTTAGAAAAAAGAAGGGACGGGATGCTGGGCGAAGAGCCGAGACTCTTCTTAACCCGGGCATCGGGGAAGGGGGCTGGGGGGTGGAGCACGACCCAACCGACAGCAGCCCCTCTGGCCTGAGCCCGAGGCCTCCAGGGTGAGAGGGCGAGGATGCCCTGCGGGTGGGAGGTCTTCTCTGACACAAAACAGGATGCCTAGGCGCCCTTGTTGAAGTGAAAGTTCCCCAGGTGGCGAGAAGGCCGTGGGTAACCACCTTGCCCGAGCGCGGACGCCGGCTGGGGAAGCGGCCTCCAGGGCTAGCTGGACTGGGTGGAAACCTTTGCAGGGGGTCCTGCGGCGCTAGCTTTTGTACCGCCCCGCCTTGGCCAGGCCGGAGCTGACGCACCAGCTCCCCAGAGACGCTGGGGGCGTCGCACTGCAGCTGGGTGGGGAGCAATTTATTCCTGGCGGTCACATCCCACCCCATCTTCTGTTACTCCACCCTACCCCTCCCCTCCCTCCACCTCTTCCTCCTCCTCCTCTTCTGCCAACGCCCGCACTATCTTCGGGTTCTTCTTCTCTTCACCCTCGGTGCTCCCTCTCTTCCTTTCTTTTCCACTCTCCCTCTCTTCCTTCCTCCCTGACTCTTTCGTGTCCCTCCCCCATCCTCTGAATAACCAAGCTTTTGCCTCTAAAAGTCGAGAGAGAGAGAGAGAGAGAGAGAGAGAGAGAGAGAGAGAGAGAGAGGCCTGCGGTGACTGGAAAATGAGAGGGAATCTAGTACTTCTGGGAGTGGAAACTTGATGCTTCTGGGCCACGATTGCCAGGGCCTCGCCTAAGGTAAGTACTCTGGGGGCCCGAGTTGTTCCCTCTTGGAAGGGTCCGGACCCCGCCCAAATCTGAGAGTCCGTCGGCAGTCAAACCGCGGATAAAACTGGGACGGAGTGAGAGTCGGGGAAGGGTTACCGCTTAAGGTGCCCGGGCCGCAGGGGTGCTCCCAGCTCTGAGCCCTGCACCGGGCTGCTCCCCAGCCTGGGGAGGGAATCCACGACGGCTGCGGCTTCCAGCGTCCTCTCCCTACGCCGACCTTCCGGCGGCCGCCCTCCTTACACACCCGCGTTCAAGGGGCGCTCTGGCGTCAGGAAGTGAAAAATGCTTCTCTCAGACCTTGAAAAGGGAAAGTTTGGCAAGGTGGGAGCTCTTGGGTTCTACCATTCCCCCGAACCCAATTTAAGATCCCTAGATTGTGCAAAATGTCATTTGCCTTTTAAAAAGAATGACTTTAACGAAAATTCGTGTGCAGTCAAAAAGATTATTGGATCACCCTGCTGACCTACCAATAAGCGTTTTTAAATACATACGCATATTCACGCGTGCCCCCTGCACGCCTACACACTCGGGGGGGGCTATGTGCAATGAATAAGACAGCTCTAAGTTACTAAGAATTAAGAGGGAATATAAAGGGCTTTTAAATGTTATGTATGTATCCTCCGTTTGTGTGCAGGGTGGGGGGACGCTGAAGGAACACTCGTTGGCTGGGCATTCTCTCTGTGCCTGTGTTTTGCGTGTGTTGTCAGCTGGCTCTGGTTTCTAAGCATCGAGTGTTGCCAAAGGCTGGGGCCAGCATCCACCATCCACTTCGGCACCCTAGCGGCGGAACAGGACTCATTTGTTTGTTGCAGAACTGGTGAGGACCTGGAAGAGACTGGAGCGTGGTTAGGTCGGCCCCCTGCCATCTATTACACCTGTGGCAGATGGCTCAAGTTGGTAGAAGGGTTTTGTTTGCCAGCATCAAGAAGGGAGGAGGAGGAGGAGGAGGAGGAGGAGGAGGAGGAGGAGGAGGAGG
>CAJQZJ010027982.1:6906869-7040256 GCA_907164525.1 Lophiomys imhausi | reverse complement strand
GGAGGAGGAGGAGGAGGAGGAGGAGGAGGAGGAGGAGGAGGAGGAGGAAATTCAGCCTCGCTCTACTCAAAAGAAATACCGTAAAGAGCCAGAAAAATGAAGGAAGCCAGAGCCATGCTGGCAAAAGCAACAATGCCGCCCCCTCCCCTGAGTTATCCCGGGCAGTTAGTGACTTTGATGCTTGCTCCCAACAGATAACGTGGCAGAATTTTACGAATGTATTTTTGATTAAATGTTTTCTACACACACACACACACACACACACACACACACACAGAGAGAGAGAGAGAGAGAGAGAGAGAGAGAGAGAGAGAGAGAGACCTATCTCCAAGTAGATGCACACAGGTGTCCTCTCGGTGTAGCTGAAGGGAAAGCCACTCCACGTTCGGGAAGTCTCCCAAATGCTCCCTCCCCAGACAACCAACTAGTTGGGATCTAAGCAAGCTTCAAATGTATCTATGTCATTTTCACATACAGTAATGTTCCTTTCTCATCAATCTTGTCCCCCCTAGCATCCCTTCTTTCCCTTCGTTACTCAACATGCAGGGAATGAAATAAACACACCTTCCTGGTAACTGTAGAGAATGGACAGATGTGACAAAGAGCACAGACCCAACCTAGCGGTTCAGTCTGTTTTCGTTTGTTTAATTCTGTACTAAACAGAGAGCTAGATCAAGGGAGAACAAAACACACCAGGACTCTGTCTCTTCACACAAGTCACATATAATCGCTCACTTCTATGTTTCTATAGCAAACACTTTCATGTTTCTTATGAAATAAATTATGTTGACCTAATTTTCTGTTCTAAATCAAGTAAATTTCCTTTGCCCAGGGTATCATATGCTAGCTTGTTGGGACTGGTTGGTGTGCAAACCAGAGAAATTCCACCATTTTTGAAGCACACATTCTATTTTTCACTTTAAGGCCAAATAATGCTTAGAGTCCTACCAAAGACGATGAAACAAGAATCCATTCTAGCTATGATTTTGGGGGTCACAAATAAGACACATTCTAAAACCCCAACACAGAAAGGGAAGGAAACATTGCCACTTTCCAAGGTGTTTACAATACCTAAAGAACCCTTCGAACTGGGTTTGGTTGACTGCTGCTTCTATGCCCAGTGTAGTTTAATTGTTCTGCCATCATTTTCCTTTCTTAAGAGGGTTTTCATTTTTAAGAAGAAACTTCAATATACATCAAGATAGAAGGCTCATTGAGAAGAAACATCATAAGAATAGTAATCTCTTTTATTTGGTATTAGCAGTGTGTATTTACTCACACACCATACAAATTGCTAAGGGTTTATTTTAAGGTTTGAGTCCGTAGAAAACTGCATTTATAAAAACAAACTCAGGCTTCTTGAGCGTCTGAAAAAAATTAAATAATAAATAGAAAACTTCTAAGACTTTTGCTTTTAGGAACACTAAGAGCTTCCTGTTTTATTAAAGAAAAAAATCAAATAGGAAACTTTTGCAATTATTCAGAATGAAGACATAATTTGGCCATAACAAAGCTCCTTCCCACCCTCTTTCTGTTTTAAACATGCTAGACCCTGGTTCCACCCAATACTCTAAAGTTAAGAATGTCTAATGTGAAGTCTTGACCTTTAAATTAACAGGGACATTTATTGTTTTTTTTTAATGAGATTTGTTAATAAGTGCCATTTTAAATTGAAACCTTAAAGATTCCAACTAGTGTGAATGCCCCAATGTTCTAAGAGGAAGGATTCTGCCCTAATATTTGAACTAGTTAGTGAGGAAATGACAGTACGGTTTGAGAGGCCCCTGCAAGCTTGGAACCTGGCTCATGAAAAAAGGAAACATATAGAACAGGGAAAGCTGGATCTCCTCCCTGCTCCATCCACTGCTGAGAGTATCTGCATCCCATCTTTTCATATGAAATGGCTATTTGGCTTTATGGGAAAGACTCATAAGACAAAGTCTAGAATACATAAATTCCACTCAGACATACTTTATATAAAATAGATACACTTTAGCATAGCTACTTTGATACACATGCTGTGAGTGTGTGTGTGTGTTTGTGTGTGTGTGTGTGGCCTTAGGTTTCAAAAACATCATCACTCGAAGTTTGCCTTAACCTGAGAAATTAATAAGGTTATAATTCTTAAAGAAGAAACTTATCAAGTGTCAGTTTCTGGGTGCAATGCAGCACAGTAAAGGTGAGAAAGCCAAGGGTTTAACCAATTTACAAGCCTATGGTGCCAGGCATTTGTAAAGATACAGTCTTCATTTGGTGATGAAATACGTGTGGTGATGAGGAGGACATCATTTACAAGCCCAAGTAAATTAAGATTTCGACATTTGCTTGGGTTTCATGAAACCGAAGGGCTGTGGTCAACTGCATTTGCAGGTCCTTAGGGTTTCCAGAAGAAAGGACCTTCGACTAGAGGGTGTGTGTACTGCCTGTGTGATCAGGCCCCTTCTGCAGCCCCCTAGGGCCCTCTAGAAATTATAGCTTTGTCTTCTTGGTATAGTAATGGTTAGAGAGGTCCCTAGAGCCTTGAACACAAAGCTCTTGAAACCCTGCAAATCCAGAGAATGCAGATTCTCCAGGCCAGGACCGCCCCGACGACCCAAGCGTGGTGCTCAAGGGGCCAGTAGGTGTCGCTGTTCCCCTGCTGGCAGGAGCCTGAAGCCCGACGTTGGCCCCTAGCACCACTCAGTTTTCGGGCCCTGGTGCTTTCCCAGCTCCTCGGAGCTCTGCGGACGCGACCAATCGCTCCCTCCTTCTGCTTCCCAAAACCATGCCCCCGTAACACCTGGCCGCGATCACAGCAACACTGGTCGGCCTAAGTAAAAGGAGTATCTATGGAGAGAGAAAAGAGACAAATTTGGTGGGGCCCAAAGGACGCCCCGAGAGAATAAGCTGAAAGCTCATTTCATTCGCCACCCAAGCTAACCTCCTTTCTCTTCACAAGCCAAAGGTGGCAGGGGAGCTATCCGGAGCACTCTGGTAAAACCTTAAATTGAGGGATTCAGATACGGCTGTACTTTGACTTTGAAAATAAAAAAAAAATTAAGTTTCAAAATCTCGCTTCGCAGGAACTATTCACAGAAAGAGTTTTAATATCACTTATCTCAAAAGACAAGGAAGCGGGGAGGGAAACAGAGAGAGAAGGAGGGAGGGACGGAAGGAGGGAGGGAGGGAGGGAGGGAGAGAGAGAGAGAGAGAGAGAGAGAGAGAGAGAGAAAGAGAGAGGAGAGGAGAGTGTTAGGCCTGGACCGTGAGCTGCCTATGATCGTGTCCACATGCCTGTACGCAGAATATCGGGTGATCGCGTTGGCCACCTTTTGCTCTGGCCCAGAAAAGGAAAATTTGAAATACACTGGTCTACGCCGCTGCCCTCATCAAAGCATTACTTACTGAGTATTAATCTCCACTGGATAGGGTTAGCTCATCTTTGGAATCTGTATTAAAATTCTAGGTATTGAGAATTCTGTTCCTTTCTCTGGCACCCTGCGGCCCCCTGGTTTTGACTCAGTATGATGCGTAAGCGATTATTAATCAGAGGCGTTCTTTTTGTGTCTTTCAAAAGGGCGGCATTTGGCTTGCAGATTCCAAGAGAGACACTTACAATGATTACATCCTGTAGAAGGCTGGAGATTTTTTTACGGGATTTCTTTGCACAGTTAACTCACTTCTCTGATTAAAAGGTAGCAAGGAAAGATAGCATGAAACACCCTAAATTCACAGTCTTGTGCAGTCGTAAGAGGTGCTGTGGAAATGGAAGTAGCTCTGTATTTAATTTGACTCTAAAATAGTATCTTCCATCACGAGTTTGCTGTGGTTTAAAAAAAGATATATACTGATGTGTTTATGGGTAATAGTAAAACATTTGTAAAGAAGAAAACCATAACAAATATAAAACTAGCAGACAGAAAAAATTCTCACTTAAGTCCCAAGTATATTGAATACTGTTGTGGTGGTGTTTAGGCCTCATCATCTGAGGACCCTCAGCGCAAGAGGCTGCCCCAGTCAAAGAGAAGCTGAACTTTTAGCCACGGTCGGCAAATACCTTAATTAAATGTCACTCCTTTTGCTATGTTTCATAAAATCGGCTCCTTTCTTTAAAGTCTTAGGTCTGTTACACAATTTTAAATAATCATTTCTGATCCAGACAGCAGATTTGTCCCTGGGGGTGGGAGTAGGATGGACACGTGTCTAGTTGGAGGCTGTGAAGTTCAGTGACATGATATTTTTAGCTTGAAATGCTCAAATTCATATATTTGGATTTTCCTTCCGGTCTCATCCTTTCCGCTTTCCCGTTTCAATCAACCCTGTCTCTCATTTTCTGCTCTTTCTTGCCTGTCTTCCTTCTTCCCTCCACAGCGCCTCTCCCCTTTCCTTTCGCTTCTTCTGCCTCTTTTCTTTCCCTATCTCCCCCCCCCCCCCGCTGTCTTTCTTGTATACTTTATTGTCTGATTCTATCAGTCAAGTTAATATGAAACCAGCAAGTGAGAGGCCCAGCACCCTAATATAGCCCTCTCCCCCCTGACGCGCATAAAGGACTTTAGGGAGGTGTCGGTTGCTACTAGGTTATGGACCGGCGCTGTGGCCCTAGGTGCAGAGCATGCTGCTTGCGGAGGTGTTGGGGTCCGCCTAGGGTTGCGGTGCTTATTCAAATACCGCCCGCTGCTGCTGTGATTCGCAGGGACTCGGCCTCCATATGGTAATGCGGGGCGGGGGGTAGGGTGGAGGGAGGCGTAGAGAGGAGGGGAGGAGAGGATGGGGTTGAGGGTGGGAGGGAGGGGGCTCCGACACCGCGCGCTCTGTTGCCGTGCTGGGACAGAGCGCCTGGACCCGCAGCAGCGGAGGCAGCGGCGCTACCCACCCTCTACCGCAACATTCATGGAGCCAGGAAGCCACCAAGCCATGGGCCCTCGGGGTAAGCCACAGCGCGCCCACCGCTGCGATGGTGACGCCAATGTGGGAGATTAGAAACAGAAAAGATTACAGAGAGATCAGAGATAAGAGGTGTACCTCTCTCTGTCCCTTGTCACACAGCGCGCGTGCACATGCATCTGTACAAACATGCATGCTCAGACAGCAGTACGTTCCACATTCCTTGCTACTTCCATCTAAATACACGCACTGATACTCTATGCCCTGCAACGCGGGCAGTATGTTTGTCCTGATCCTGCATAAAAGCGGGCAGGTATGTGCCAGCGCCCAGGCAAGAATAAACAGCCACACACAATTGATTTGGAGCCCAACTGAGACATTCAGCTTGCAGAATTGGTTCGTTCGGCCAGGTTCCCCCCACCCCAACCGGAATTTTGTAACCAGCGGTGGAATTCTGCAATTATTCATAAAACGTGCTGAAATTTTACCTCAGGAAACATAATCTTGCTATATATGGCAAGGTAAGGGTGAACCTGAAGAATGGAGGTGTTTCCTTTTTTTTTTTTTAATGTTTTACGCATAGCCATCTGACCACTTTTTATTGGGTGACATATCATATGAGCACTTTCGTGTAGGCTTGGAAAAACTATAGCCAGAGGTAAGGCTGGAAAATACCATAAGAATTAAGGATGCTGAAAATGGATGCTCGAGAGTCCAACATTAAAGATGGCATACAGCTGTAGGTTTGAAAGGGGAGGAAATACGTGTGAATATTTATACACAAAAGCCATTGGGGAGGGCTGAGTCTTGCCTTGAGTATCTGGGCAGGTAAGTCATTCATAAGAAAACTAATTACCTGTGCATGTATTCGGACTTGTTTAATTGAAAAAACTGCATGTGTGCACGTTTTCTGTTCTGTGTGGTTATGCAATTATGGATTGAGTCTTTTTTACATGATAACTTTAGGGAACGTTAATATATAATTTAAATATACATATATTCAATAGTCATTGTGCTGAATAGCTATATTGTCAAGAAGGGAAAAATTCTATCCTATAAACAAGATTACTATGGCTTGCAATACAGCTCAAGGCCTGTATGTTTTAAGGCACATCATCAACTGGTTTATAGAGTTACCTGTTTTGTTTGTGTGTTTTCACTTCAAAGTCTGGAATTAAGGACGCTTTGCAATGGAGATAATGTGCTTACATCCATATTAGGATAAAATTAAACTCAGTTCGTTTTAAATGCTACAGACATACAACATAAAACATGGTTGAAAATGTCTTCCTCTCAGAAGGCTGCCCATTGCGGTGTCTACACATTTTAAAATAGATTTTTTTTTTTACAAGAAATGTTAGAAAGCAATAGGTGGCGAATACCACATTCCCTCGGTTAATCAGTACAATTCCTTAGTAATCTTTAGAATCCCTTCACTCACATGTACTTTTCTCAAATATATTGGCTGTGCCTATGTTTCTACTAATATGAAGTTAATCAAACAATCAAACTTTTGAACCTCACAACCATGGGCGTTATACTCAATGGAGGGGTATGTAGAGAAAGACAAAAAGGAATGTGTTTCTTTTATCATCAAACTAGGATGTTCTCCAGTTGACCCTGCATACATAACACATTGCATATTTGTAATCTTAAGTAAACAGAAGGGAGGCAACTGTGTATAAAATCTAGCTAGAGATGGCACAGACACTAATCACCCCCAAAATATAGAAAGGACAACAGAGATAGATAGACACAATAAAACAGGAAGAAAAGGGGGAGGAGGAGAGGAATCAACAAAACTCCAGAACCAGAAAATTTCAAGGATTTTTTAAAAAATGCAAATATAGCTTTACATATGCATCAGTATTAAAAATAATACACGCTGGACCCAAGGGCAGTTAGAGCAGGAGGAGAAGGAGGGGGAGGAGGAGAAGGAGAAAGAGGAGGAGAAGGAGGAGGAGGAGGAGGAGGAGGAGGAGGAGGAGGAGGAGGAGAGAATGGAGGCGCCGCGAAGCCCTGATTATGCATGGGCCGGAGCTGCCTCCTCTAACCTGTTCTCGGAGAAGGGCAGCCGGCGGTCCTCAGCCGCCCACAGAACAGGAGCCGAAACAACCGTTTCCGAAGGCTACAGCGTTTATTTTTCTCTTTTGGGGGATTTTGGCGGTTGTTTCAGGAGCTAGCCAACTGGCCCCTTTAATTAAAAGCTTCAATAAAAGGCGATCGCTCCAGGAATGCACTGGCTCCTCTTCGCGCAGGATTTGCATATTTTTTAATGCCCTAATTTCCTTGATGTATGTAAATGTAGCCGGACGTAGAGGGAGACAGGGAGCTGACGTCAATGGACGTGACCTCGCAGCTAAACCTTGAACGTGAAACCGGGATGGGGGAAAACACGGCGTGGCAGCCGGTGGAGCCCGAAAGCGTGTGTGGCAGTATTTTCGGTGGCCGAAGCCGAGCCGGAGTTGCCAAGGGCGCCCTTACCAGCCCCAGGGGAGAACAAGCCGCTGCCTGGTTTCTGCCCCGCGGCAGTTGCCAGCCTCGCCAGCCTTCCTGCCACTTACGCAGTCTCAGGGTGTGCTCCTCCAGCCCCACCAAATACAGGTTCTTTTCTTCCCCCCGGGGGGGGGGGGGGAAGAAAAAGAAAGAAAGAAACGAAAAGCAACAAACACACACTTAAAACAACAAACCGAAATCAGCAGATAACAAACTAAACGAATCCCAAGTGTTTTAGAACAACGTTCGGGTCGCATGTCAGGAAGAAGATTAACAATGGAACATTTTTTTTTCCTTCCCTCCATAAGAAGAGGAGAGGGAGACCACAGACACCAGCAAAGCATTCCTAAAACACGATATGCTACGCACGTTTCCAGTAGGGAGAGGTAAATTGCCCAACCAAATGGTGAGGGCTTCTCTGTTTGGTACCTGTTTACCTGTGAACAAATTATGCCTGTCAGCTTCATTAGCAGCAGTGCCAGGGCGCGAATTTTACTGTAGTGGGACTGACTGTGTGTGTGTGTGTGTGCGCGCGCGCGCGCGCGCGCGCGTGTGTGTGTGTGTGTGTGTGTGTGTGTGTGTTGCAAGGTGCTTAGACTGGTGAGCACAGAGGAAGGGGACTTCAGACAGACCAGTCTTTGCATGGCCAAGTCTGGGGACTTATCCGGCCAAGACAGCAGGGCTGGGGCTATGAGGTCTCCCTCTGAAGACATAAACCTAAAAAGTCTTCTCTTGAACAGCTAGGCCCCTCCGATCGCATTGTCTGAAGAAGGGGACTTGAGGTGGGAGCCATCCCCTTGGCCGCGGCTCAGATGAGGCCTGGTGTTTTCTCCTAAGGGTTCAGTGGCCTCAGCGTGGAGACAGCGGCGCTGGGGGCACTCGGCGGGCGGGGAGGCCCTGCGGGCTCCTCTCGCCCCGCGCGCCAGCTCGCGTGTGCCCGTGCACCGGGCGGGGGGCCGCTGGCAACTCCCAGGGCACACCGGGCCCCCGCCCGCGCCCGCCACCGGCTCCAAGCCGCGAGGGTTTGGCTCTCGGCCGCAGCCGAGTTGGGGGGTGCTCAGAGCCGCCAGCAGGCTAGGAAGGGGCGCTAGAGGCCGCGGTGGAAGCTTCCCGAGGCTGCCTTTTCGGATTCCACCTCGCAATGCCAGCTTTGTTTTCTTGACAGGCTCGCGGCGACCGGGCTGCACGCCTGCGAAGGGGGGAGTGTATGCGTGTGCGCAGGGGCCGTGCGTGTGCGTGTGCGTGTGCGCGGGGGCCGCGGGCGCGCGCGGCGGCGGGCGGGGACCCTCCGCCAAGGACACGCTTGGATGGCTGTCCTCCGGCTGCACTTGGCGGGAAAGCTGGGGGCTGGCGGCGGGGCCGTGAGCGGGCAGCCCTCGGGACTCCCTCCCTTCTCCTCCCCGGACCTCATTTACATACTGGCGGAGGTCGAATTTTTACAGAGCACCACCCCCTCCTCGCCTTGGGTCGCGCGCGCGCGCGCAGCCTCCAACTACAGCCCCAGGGCTCCTAGGTATCCAGCAGGAGGCTGCCTCCAGCTCTGGGCGCGCAAATAGACCCCAGGGAGGAGACAGCCCTCATCCGGACAGATTCCTGCACCGCCTCCCCCTCCTTCTAGGAGCCCGCACCCCTGACAGCCTCCTGCTGGTAGTGCAGGATACCCACCTTCCCTGAAAGCCCCCACCTTTCTCTCTACACACTTCCAACCCCTCCTCCCACATCTCAGCCTCTCTGCCACACACACAAACACACGCAAGCTTTTTCTTCCCTTTCAACCTTTTTCATGCATGCCTGATACCTTTTGAATAAAACTGGAGTTTAGAGAAGAAAAATCCTTATAATGTATTCCTTGTCTTTAGCGAAACACATTAACAATCAGAAGGGGGAGGGGACTTAAACCGAGAGACCTTTCTTTAAAAAAAAAAAAAAGTCTGCAAGTCAAAAGGTCACTCTCCAAGTTTGTAAATAAAATTGCAAAGGGAACCCCTAAAGAAAGGAAAGGAAGCAAAGAAGGAAGGAAGGAAGGAAGGAAGGAAGGAAGGAAGGAAGGAAAGAAAACTCACAAGTTAATAAAATGGTGCATTGAGGAAACAAGACGGGGGATTCTTTTACAAATGTGTCTAAGAAACCAAGGGGAGAAAAGCTAGATTAAGAGAAAAAAGAAGAAAATAAAAGAAAGAAAAGGTAAAATAAGTTTCCAAAGAAATCTGTGCTTTGGATCCTACAATAGAAAAATGTAGCTATGGCCCTCCTTCAGACGAGACATTTCTAATTTGTTCCGTCTGTCAGGAGGGGACTGTGAGAGGTTTGGGTGCAAATTCATTATCTCTGGCAACGCAGAACATAGTGTGGGGACTGAAAAAGACCGTGGCAATGGACGAACAATAGGGCTTCAGTTCATCAGTAACAAAAGCAGTGGGGAAATTGGTTGAGTTTCAGAGCACGTCCTCCTCGGCAGAGGGGGCTGGACTAGACCTTGGACAGCCCCCCCCAAAAAACTTGCCGAGCCTCTCACACACCACTTCACTTTGCACTCCGAGGCTCAGGGAGCAAGTGCTTGGAGTGGGGGGGAAAGTTGGCTCCCCCACCCCACCCCCTTGGTCTTTTGAGCCCTTCTCTCTCAGAAGAGAAGAGCGGCATAAACTATTTTAGACGCAATCAAGGAAGAATCATCCACCGTGTGGAATTGAGCGGCAGTTTTAAATGCACTAAGAGAAGACTGATCTGAAAAACAAAACAAAACATTTGTTTTCCCTTCTTTTTTGGAGACGCCTAAAGGAGCCTGACTGCGTGCCGTGGCCACGTTCTACTGAGAATGGATCTTGTCTTCTTCCTGGCGCCTCGATTTCGGTACGGCTGGATTTGGGGACAACACTGCCTGGCGCGGAGAGATGAGGTGAGTATCTTGGCAGTGTGAAGGCTGCCAGCTCCCCTGGCTGTGCCAGGCCCGCAGTGCAGGTAGTTGTCCGGCCGCTACACCAAGAGCTGAGCGAGGGCCGCTCCGAGTGCCAGTCCGGGGCTTTGCTTCAGCTAATTGATTGTATGTCTCCAATGCCAAACCTGTTGATCTTGTGAGCTGTCCCAGCCAGGACTGTTAATTATCCTTCGGGCTGAGCCCTAACAGCAGAAAGATGCCAGGAAAAATTCGCGCAGGGAAAATAAATTTTGTACGTAAATTTGTGGTGTTGGTGGTGGGACTTGTCTTAGATGCAGTGCTAGAAGCAACTGGGTTTTGCGTTCTGGAATTCTGGATTCTCATTTTGAATAATTTGTCTATTTGGAAACGCCCCAAAGTTTCAGTTACCTGGCACTGAAGCCACTGTCTGATTAGACCCTGATGGAAAACTTGTGTTCAAAAGCTCACTGCATCTGGTATATTATCTCCTTTTTTCTCTGCTTTTTGGATTTTAGGGGCGAGAGACAACTTTATAGGGCTGCCCCGAGTTTAGCTTTAATCGAGATGCGACCTTCATGGTTAGTTATTAGGACTCGGGACTATTCAGCTTCAGACGCCTCAGGAATTGGAGAGAAGCCTCTTCTAGGTTTGCTTCGAGCCCCAAACCAACTGAAGGCAAGACCTTCTTTCGGTGGTTAGGAACTATCTGCAGAAAATCCTGAGCAAGGAGTACTACAGCCATGGTGTTTTTTGTTTGTTTGTTTGTTTGTATTAGTATCTACCGCGTTTTTCTCTTGCAAATTTGCTGGCGGTGCTTGAATGGGGCCCTGTCTGAAGGGGTCAGGGCAATTCAGTAGAAGTGATCAAAAGTTAGACCCCTGTCATGTCACGGCCACGGCCGTGGGGTGGGGGTGGGGGGTTACAGCTGTGACTGCCTTGGGTCCACAAGGATGGAGTCAGATCGTCTTCTCCCTCTCTTGTCGCCCATACCTGCCCACCACCCTCCGTCTCTACCTTGGCACCAGTAACTAGGGCGCTGGCAGGAACAAGCGAGCCTCTGTAGTCAGCAAAATTGAACCGCTGCGGTACTTTCATTTTGCAAAAACAACAGCTCCACCCCTCCAGTCCAAAATAATAATAAGCATCAAAAAATCATTTTTAAAAACCCAACCTATTTCTGTGAGTATGTTAGACTTCCTAATATTGGATAGTGGGTGTGGGGGAAGGGTATAGTCCACCACTTTACAGCAATCAGGTTTTGCATTATTCATTGATTTACTGAAGGAAAGAGCCAATCAGGAGCCATAGCTATGAATGCACATCTCACTGTGCTGTGGCTTTACAGTAAACTATTTGCATCTTTCTAATGGATTAGACATTTATCCTGGGATTCCCATTGTTTGAAAGGCTAGGAAATACAGTCTTTTAAACATTTAGAAAATAAGACTTTGTTCCAGACTTAAAATCCTTGCATGGTGGGGCTCAGTCATCTCTTTTGTATGGCAGGTTACAAGGTTCAAATCCCTAATGTTTCTTAAGTCTCTCTTCTTTCCAAGCTAAAAATAAAAGGAGAAAGAAAAATTAATTTCCCAAACCCCTCCAGATCCTGCATATTTTGCATTCCCATTATCATGCATGTCTCCATTTAAATGCAAATTAGCATATTTAACCCTGTAGGTCCTAAGGCCCAAGATACACAGTACTGGTGTTTTATATAATCTTTTGGCATTTTAAAGAATCACAGTAATTGTAATACTTTAAATGAAGTCATATCTATATAGGATTATATATATATTATATATATCTACTGTGATCATTTGTTTTATTGCCTGTTTTTCAGATGAGACTTCAAAGAAGCATAAAATGAATAGACTATTCAATCAAACAAAGGTAATTTAAATTTTTTATTTGATAAAATCTGACTGATATACAAAACCAAAATAGAATATTGTTTACTGGCAGACAGATCTGGAGTGTATTTGATATCTCCCCTTACAACAGATAGAATCCCACAAACATATAAGTTTCAATGTGTTTAGTTATTTCTCCTATAGGAGCTTTTGAATATATATGAAATATAAACATATGTGTATGTATAAGGCATAATATAAACATAGCCTGAAATAACCTAGAAGAAAGAAGCTCATATTCAGACACAAAAGTAAGACACTTTTATTGTAATGAAAGCCAGTTAAGTTCATTACTTGGACCATGGACACTGATGTAAACAAAGTGGCTTTTTATAAAGACAATTACAGTATTGACTGTAAGTACAGTTAACACTCCTGTAATTCTTACAAACCAAATATTTAAAACGAGTTGGCATTAGGCCAGTTCTCTATGTATTCTGCATTAATGTGAATAGGATTTAGAGGTGTTCTAAATATTGGCCATAAACCAAGTGTATTTGAATTAATTAAATAGCATACTTCTGACCCAAATATGAAGGAAGCCATACTTTTTACTTCAAACCAGCAGAGATTATTTTATTCCCAAGTAAACCAGAATGTTTCAAATCATGTTTCAGCAAACTGGAGACCTATAAAAAGATCAGAAAGCAAGCATGACAATCATACTATAACCTGTTAGCTACTAATGAGAATTTATTAGAGAATAAGCAGGTATGGCATTTGAATTCAGTATATCCTTCACTGTGCTGATTTTTGATATTCTATGACTCATCTATACAGTCTTTTAAAAGCAAACATATCTGACTTCAAAGCATAGTTGCTGAAAGCTTCTCTTCACATGTGACATCCTAGGATTCCTTAGAGTTGTGTAATTGTAACATGTTGTGAGGTGTATATAACAATACATATGGCAAACCATGTTATAGACCTTGGCAATATTATGAATAAGGAGGCATACAATGTTAAATCTTAGTGTGTTTTATTTTCTTCTGTGTGCCTGTGAGGTTGATAAGGAAATAAAATATTTAATTGGCTACATGACTAATAAACAGACTGCCCATAATCCTGATCTTGGCTCATTTCACTCATTGGGGTTCCCATGATGAATACCAAACATGGAGACCAGTCCTGAAGTAAGTTGGCCTGACTACACAGTGTTGCCCTCAGAGCATACTATTTCAAGACAGTATCTTCTATAGATTCTAGTGGTAGAATCAACCAGACATTCAGTGTGTTAACTCTCATTGTAGATACTGTTTCTAAAACACATTTTGTTGTCAAGTATGGGAATATAATCATAATAATTTTCAAACTCAGAAAAAGGAGGATAATAGACATACACAGATGTACACGTAGCTTGCCCTCTCACACCTGCATATACAAGAAGCAAAGAGATATTCTAAAAACATCTTTGATTTCTTGGGTTTTGACTTACAGAGTTGAGTGTATTGGTCACATGCTTGCCTTATGTAATACATAACAAATCACTAATTACTCTGCTGCTAGTTCTTGGAAAGCAGGCCTCGATACTCTTTAATCTTTCAAGCTTCAAAGCTCATTAGGACTTTTACGTGATGTCAGAAGTGGCATGTGTCTCAGTGAGTTGTTTATGTAGTGACCTTATGGTTTAAGAAGGAATAAAAATTCCATGAACGTGTTTTTAAGTTTGGATTGTAGTGTCCACATGCATTTTATATCTGGCTTCTTGTCCATAATTTGATAAAAAATATAGATGAGTTCTTTCCACATCTTAGTCTTTTCTAAATAACCAGTAAATGATGCTTACCATAATGGTAAACAAATTAATCTAAGGACACATTGCATCTCTGTTACTCAGCCATATTGTAACTGGTGTGATATTGTGTTTGAACTCTTCATTGGAGATTTTTCCTAGTCCTAAAAAAAAAAGCAAAGGAAAACAACTTTCCAGTCTCTCCTTTACAGGATTTACATTTGTGGGTTTTGTATGTGATTGAATAAGGAGGTTCTCATTCATGTCTTAAATAAATAAAATAGTGAATTACTGAGAAAAATGTATGTTCCAAATGTAAATCTAAAAGTGTTTTAGTCATTGGGGAAAATAGACACATTTGGAACTGGAAGTGTTGTGATAGTATAATGGATATTAAGAATTATTAATTCACTTTAGCAGGTAATTTAAAGAAAAGGAACACCACTAAATGATTAATAATTTTGAATAATAATCCATAGTGTTTACCCACAGAGAAAATGCCTCTTATGTAGATTACCATAAATGTTTTGTCCAAAGGCATTTGAATGTTAGATATTATAGACATGGTAGACAGATCATCTATTATAAAGGATGGGAAAGAAAAGGACTCCCTGACGTGATTCTAGAGTCACATTTTAACAACTTTTAAGACAATGAACGAAGCTAATTAATTTATTAAACGACCTTCTGCTTCTAGATAGACGAAAAATATGAGTGGATGAGGCAAGGGAAATGTGGTGGTACCACACTCTTCACCACCAGGTGTTTCATCTGCATTTTCAGGAGACAATATTTTGTCATAATTTTATAAGCAAGTGTAGTGCATTTTGTCCGAGGTGAAATTAATGTTTCAAACAGTAGACAAAGGCTCAGCATTTTTTTTTTTTTTACTACGGCAGAGTTGTGTACAACATTAGAAACTATTGCTGCAATGTTTACCTGTGCTGCATTCTAACGCACACACCCTTTATCTGAAATCATTTTTTAAAAAGACACACACAGAGAGAAGCTTGTCTGCTTAGATCGTTCAGTTTGAATTTACAGAACAAAATACGCTGCCCTATCACCATGGTACGGTACACACATACAAAACATGACTGAGCTGTGAAGCCATTAAAAACACAACACCAAAGCAAATTGTCAATGTAATCACACATCGACTCACTGCATAATACAGATCAGATTCCCAGCCCCAGAAAGCGAGGCCCAGCTTTAAGCAATAGTAAAGTGCCTCCATCTGCCTGTCTATGCAATCTGCCAGAAGAGAAATGCAGGCAAAGACGTTCCCCAGACCTGAAATGCTTTTATCTGTCCTTAGAGGGAGATTTCCTCCAGTCTTTGGATATTAGAGCGTTCTACACTAGGGCGGAGGAGGTAAAAGGCCGCGGTTGCTTTTCCAGGAGCACTCGGTAGTGCTAGTGGATGAAATGTTGATTGAGATAATAGGGCTTGTTGCAAAGCTGCTGCTGCCTTCGCTACCGCCGCCGCCGCCGCCGCAGTCTCCGCTACTCCCGGCAGCAGGCGTGGGACAGTTGGCTGATCACTGATGCATATCGATAACCGTGTACTTGAGATTTCTCATGACATCATCATTACCTTGGTCTCCCGCGGTCTCAAACCTTTGACCTTGCCGGGCTGGTCCACAATTTGGCAGTGAAAGCCCCTCCAATGATGGCCCTTTTCTCCTTCTTTCAGACCGGGACAGCAGTAACGCCAGCAAGACGGCATCTTCTCCCCAGCCTAGAAGTCCTGAGAAATCGAAGCTCTCCCCCTAAAACATTCACATACAAGATATGTGCAATCAAGCTGCCAGCTCTTGGTAAAAAGCTCATGATGCCTAACTCAATGATCCGGAGCAGATCTTTGAATCAGCTGTCACTTCTATAGAATGGGATTTCCCCCTCTTTCACATTAACCAGCACTGGAAATTGCCGATGGCTTTATACATCTCAGTAGAGGAAGGCTAAAGAATCTTACGTGAGAATGAAGCAATTTACAATGCAAATAGAGGCCTGTAAGGGATGGACGCTGCTGCTCACTGCGAACAGCTTGCTGCACCTTAGTCGCTGGTCTTGTTTTCTGATATTAATAGATGAATTGTTGGCTAACGCTGCTGGAGATTACTTGCTGGAAGGGAAAAAGTTTGGAATAAACTCTGAATGCAACAGATCTCATTTGGATGTTGTAGCCGCACACACTCAGACAGAAACCAGGTCATGTTTACATGAAAGGAGGAATCTTAAATGCGGCAAATATACTGGAGGACGACGAACGCTTCTGTAAAGCCCAGGAGGATGGGGTCTGGAGTCCAGCCAGAGGAAGACAGCCATGTGAGGGAAGCGAGTTGTTATCTTTGGTTATCTAGCTGTATGAGTGTGTTGGTCTTCATAAAGCTAGATAACCGAAAGTAAAAACTCCTTCAAGATCACCGAGGAGTGAGTGTTCGAGAAAGACTGCAGCCAAGAGACAGTAAAAACCAGAAAGGTCAGGAATGCTTATTGAATCTAACTTTTTTTTCTTATGATTGAAAGTGGGATGCAAGGAAATTAAGTGACAAGCATTGAAGTCTAAAGGGACCAGGTTTTGAGGGGGTTGTACAACTGGAGAGGAGAATTGTGTCGAGTTTTTATGGGTGAAGATGCATGTACTTTCTATGTTGTTCTATTTTGAAGCAAACATTTACATACGATAATTTTTTTTCTTAGAAAACTCTTATAACGATGCTTGGTACCCCGTTTTAAAAAACGATTTCATAATTACGCAGATTGGGGCAGTTCTCTTCTGAGGCCCCTCCCCCAAATTTGAAGCTTGTGCTTGGAAACTTTCTATGTATTTGGGGCTGTACATCAAATTCTATGAAGTTAGACTTTCAGTAAAGCTTATACAGAAAGGTTAGTAATTTATATCCACCTAAGACTTAGAGCTAGCAGGGAAAAGGGGGGGGGGGGAGAAGAGGCTGATTTTTATTCTTCTATTCAAAATACAAGGACAGATGCTTCTCTGTTCCAAAAGGGTTTCCTTGAGGAAGCTACTGAAGCAGAAAGACATGATGGAGACGAGATCGCCTCCCCTCTTGTCAAAGTGCTAAAAAAAAATGTTCTGTCTTACTCTGCGCCTAGCATTGGAAATGAAAGTGACATTTACGCCACAACCCACGTGTGCGCCTCCTCTCTTTTTGTTTAAGGATGATCAGGTCTATCCAGGAAACAGCTCTGGCATCCCAAACTGAAATAATTAGGACGTATATAGACCTGACAAAAATGGAAAGGGGGTGGGGAATCTGAGGGTCTGTCTTGCCTAATTGATTCCGCTAAACGGAAAGCAGGAGATGTGAACGGCAGGACGCTCCGATTCCCACGCTCGGGGGCAAGTGGTGAAGCCTGGCCGGCAGCCTATGACAGACAGCCCTGTTGGGGGGTAGGGGTATGAAAAAAAACAAAGTAAAGGCATTTCCCACCCACGGCCATCTGCAGCCTCCCAAAAGGGAGCACCAACTGGTTGGTAGCTGCTACATACTGTCTCTGTTAATTTTTAAGCCACTGTTTAATCTGGTCATGATTAAATTTGGCTTTCTCCTCGGGTTGAAACTTTCATTATTTAAGAAAAGAAAATGGAAAGGGATGCCAAGGACGCCCCACCCCTGCATGCCCTTCCCCTTAGAGGAATCCTCAGTCTGTGCTCAGGGCCTGTGATCACCGTTTAGCTTTTGTTTTGACTGTGTTATAGTTTAAAGTCACGTCGTATAACACACTCGTTATTATGACTTACTTCATCGGGTTGTTTACATCTTTATGTGACACACAGGAACTTGGCCTCCTTATGGTAATCTACATTCTGGAAATAAAGCTATAAAGTAATCAGTCTATAGAGAGTTGATTGCAATCAAAATGTGTTAAAGAATTTGTTTTACAATAGTACTAGCAGGTTGTGTTCTACAGTTTTTCTTTCTTTCTTCTCTTTTTTAAAATCTCAAACTAGCTAGTCCAAGTATAAACTTGGAGAAATGCATTGTAGTCCTTTACTGAGGTTCCTTGTATTTTGTTATATGTCATCAGCAAACATTTGTATAGGCATTTGCACATAAATACAGCCATTGCAATGAAAAAAAAATGTCCAAAATTGCCTTTTATCTTCCACATGGCCTAAATTACTGACACTCCAAATTCATAATTTTTCTTCAGGGACAGTATATTTTTCTGTATAGCTTCAACTTCTTAAAAGATTGAGCCTGGAAAAGCCTGTGAAGTTAGTTTCATTTAGAAAAGTGGAGAGACTTTAATAAGGTAAATTCTCAATTTGGGCTGCTGACCACGTGCCAAAGTTTTACCACTGTAGTGACTGTTGAGACAACCCTTGTTTATTTACCTTTGAAGCACTGTTTGTGCAAACAAGCTTTTATTGTTAAGTGCCTGTATTCCTTTCATTTACTTCATGTCCAGGGGTGCTATTTACCTAGAACCATTGTCTACTACAATTAACATTTACATTACAAAGTGTGGGGTTTTCTTTCTCAAGGAGGTTCAATTAAGGCAATAAGATGTTTGCTGGGGAAACCTATTGTTTACTCAAAGCACTCAATGGAGTCAAATTACTGAAGTTTTTGCCTACATCCTGATCGTTTATGTAAATATGTTGACTATAACATCTAAGGAAAATAAACAATATTAAAATTATGTGTTTGCCATTGTCATATCAAACTTGCTTTGTATCATACTAATGTTACATAACTTATCGATCAATAAAAATACATTTCAATGTTATTTTCATTTTATTTTTTGCTGTTCCACTGCTCTTGCTGCAACATGTCCCAAATTTTCTTTTTTCTATTACACATCAACCTCCTGACATTTTGTTTTATTTGTGTGTGTTGAAGGAGGTACCATATCTGAACATGAGTCCAAGATAATCTCTACAATGACCTTATCATAAGGTGATATTTCTTTGAAATCTGAAATATTCCTAAGGCATGCACATTTAAGTCAAAAGAAGTGTAAATATCAGTTAAGTAGTTCTTTGAAAGCTAGTTTTAACATTGGCAGAACCCAGATCAGGTTTATTTAGCATAGCACTGCATTGTAAAACAGTTGGAGTGAAGTTGCAGGCTGCGTGAGTATGCATGTTAACTAGTGGGAACCAAGGCACTCTTTGTATGGGGAGCAGCAGATTGCTCTGCAAGGCCAATGTTAAAAAGGCAGCTGAATTTAACACCATCTGGAAGAAAAGATCCCTTCACGACTTTCTCACACCGTCAGACAAAACTAGTGTCTCTTGTTCAGAGCCCTTGTCTATGCAACCATACAATACTGAGTCATTATACTTTTGCTGAGAGAAAATTTGAGAACACAATATGGCTAACCAGTGAATGACCAAGTTTCATTGTGCCCGTCTAAGTCGATTGAAATCTACGTCTAGAGCTATGAATGGTTGTATTGTTTTCCTCACCAGGGCTGTACTAAATGTCAGCACAGTGTAAAGAAAAACTTGAAGTCTGCAAATAACTTACCAGATCTCAATTATAATATTTTCCCACACTAGAACTAATATCATTGCAAGGGGCTACACTGCAGAAAATACAAAAAGAAATGAGAAGAAATAAGAGAGTTCATTACAAAGTTATTTTATCCAGACAAACATTTTAATTTTCTGTTGAGAAGTTCAGCATGCAGGTCTACTTGAGAGTGAAACTCATTACTTGGATGCTGAAGTTACAAAAATGCTTCTTGTGCAATTAAAATAGATTCAAACAAATATTCCCTTCTATCTGAAACTCTAATTGAGCATAAATGGACTCCACTTGGATTTTATTACTATAGTTCTGCTTAGAATTATTAGTGTGATTTCAACTAAAGCTTTGCTTTGAGTTTCAGCATTCTACTCTTTCAAAGTTTGCCACCATGATTGACATTGTAAACAAACACCATAGAAGTATATTTCCCAAACTTCACAAGAGCACACTGGTGCATTCTAGTGCCCTATATGCTTCCTCCTTATAGTTTCTAAATTGTACACATGTGTATCAATCAGTTATCTTCAAGGCTAACGTTCAGATGTTCTGTTTGATTGTAAACTGTTAGAAAAGGGTAACAAAGCAGTTGATTGCTTGTGTTTTATTAAGATGTTTATTTTAAATATAACTGACTTTGCAATTTTGTTACTGTGTCACCAAGTGTCACCTAATTCTTAATGTGTAAGTGCAAAACAATAAGTAGTTGCTGTTTTGCTGAATAATACAACTGAGTTGTATTATTTGTAGCGTTTGTAGCGCCAAAGATATTATTTTGTATATTCCTAAATAGGGACATTAACTGCAGTTTTCGACATTTAGAATATCTTTATGAAATACTTAGAAGAGGATGGATGATAAAATAATGTCTTTAAAAGTAAATTTAAAGCTATAAGCAACTTATTTTCCTTGCCTTATTTTGTGATACTAGAAATTAACAATGAAAAGTCACTCAATAATCAAATTATAAATGATATGACATTAAATACAAATCAAAATTCAGCACAGCAACAAAAATGGGAATTGAATAGAAGTTAAAACACAGATACATAGGAAGACTTCTATAATAACTTTGCAAAATATGCATGAGTATAGTTTTCTGAGTCTTTTCCTCCCTGAAGTTACTATGAATATGTATAATAATGAGATAACTGCACTATTTGCATTCAAAATGGAACATTTTTTTCAAAATAGTTTTTCTTCAGGTCTTCTTAAAGCATTAAATTTTATATTAGTAATACTCACCATGTTTATTTTAAAAATTAAAATGATTTTCTTACTTGAAAATATGTAAAATTCTAATTTGATTTTGTGTTGTGAGAATGAGTAGATTTCAAATTTAAAACCACTTCCTATGCATAGACCACATAAACATTTCAGGATAGCTCGTCATTTTAAGAATTTTTATTTAAAAAATGTTTTTTGGTTATTGTTGTTGTTGTGTTTTTGTTTTTTCAAGACAGGGTTTCTCTGTGTATCCTTGACTGTCCTGGACTCCCTTTGTAGACCAGGCTGGCCTTGAACTCACAGAGATCCGCCTGCCTCTAACTCCCGAGTGCTGGGATTAAAGGCCTGCACCACCACGCCCAGCTAAAACACGGTTTTATTTTTTAAAGTGGCTAGATAGGGGGGTTGGAGAGATGATTCACTGGTTAAGAGCACTTGTTGCTCTTCCAGAGGACCCAGGTTCAATTCCTAGCACCCACATGACAACTCACAACCGTCTGTAACTCCAGTTTCAGGGGTTATGATGTTTTCTTCTGGCTTCATTGGGCACCAGGTACAGACGTGGTGTACAGACAAGCATGCAAGCAATACAGCCACACACATAAAATAAAAACAAAGTGACTAGATAATGAATAAGAAAGATGTGTCTATCTAAGGGTTTTCCTGTGGGTAACCTGTGGAAATACCTTTGTGGCTTTAGAAGGTTGATACCCATGTTATATTTTTCTTTTCTTTCTTCCTTTCTTTTCTTTCCTTCCTTCCTTCCATCCTTCTTTTCTCTTCCTTCCTTCCTTTTTTTTTTTTTGAGTCAAGGTTTCTCTGTGTAGCCTTGGCTGCCCTGTAAGTTGCTCTGTAGACCAGGCTGGCCTCAAACTTAGAGATCTGTCTGCCTCTGCCTCCTTAGTGTTGTCATTAAAGGCATATGCTACTATGCCAGGAGGTCATTTGCTGTTGTTGTTATTGCTGCTGCTGGTTTGGTTTGGTTTTTCGAGACAGGATTTTTTCGGTGGCGCCCCGGGTGTCCTGGAACTCTGTCTAGACCAGGCTGGTCTCCAACTCACAGAGATCCTCCTGCCTTGGCCTCCCGAGAACTGAGTACTGAGACTAAAGGCGAGCGCCACCAACAGGCTCCGGGGGTCATTTTATATCTTTCTGTGACTTAAATTTTCCTAAATTTGCTAAAGTAAAACACATCATGTTATGTGCACTGGGGTAGATGGATTCTGGGTGGTGGCAGTGAGATGGACAACGTCCCTTGTGATTAAAATCTAGAATTAAAGTTGAGTAAAAGATATTTGTAATACTAGGTCAATTGTCTGACTAGTACTTTGAGACTGTTAAAATAGATTTTACAGCAATGGAGTAAGTAAGGCAGTTCTTCAGTGTCTCCGGATTAATGGGTAGTTTTGTTATCCTGTTAATCTGATCACACACCCCCGCCCCCGCCCAGTTAAACAAGCTACTGCAGAAACATCCATTCCCATTTACCTAGAGAAGCTATTTCACCTCTTCTGAAAGTTGTTCAACTTTCTTGTGGAATTAACCCTAAAAAGGTGAATGCAAACGAGAAGTTGTCATCGACTAAGGAATATTTGTCTGCTCTCAAACACAGCTGCGGGCCAGGTTAGAAAGATGGTCATCGTTTGAGGTAGAAGCATGTGGTGTTCTGGTTTGCAGCCAACTGCCAAACCACAAGGGATAGAGTTTTAAAAAGTGCAGATAGTCGACTTTATTCAGAGAAATATGGAGTTCTGAACCATATCGGTTCAAAGAGAAGCGCCTCACTGTGCTTGGGGGATTGACTCGGTTTTAGCTCAGAGCCTGCAGTCTAGAGATCTAAAAATAGCCAAGCTTGGCCTCTCGAGGTGCTTGGTGTGGGCGTTGCGCGCGTTGCGCAGAGCAGGCATCAGGCTGTGACTGGTTGCACAAGCGGCTGGGCCAGGCAGTGGCAGTGGCCGAGGCTGCGGATCCGCCGCTGGGTATCACAAGGCCCGCCAGCGCCCGCCAACTGCCGGAGTCCTCCCTTAGCTGCAGCGGCTCGCGGCGGGCGACAGAAACCGAGCGTCTGATTGGTGTTTCCCAGGAGACCGGCTGCCCGAGCTGCTGGAGCTGGTGCGCCGGCGCGCGCGCTCTCGCCGGCGTGCGGGAGAGAGGCGAGGGGCGCGCCGGGGCGCGGGTGGTGGTGTGGGAGGCCTCCCTGGTTCCGGGAGCTCACGTGCTGGAGCCCGGCCGCCGGGAGGTCGAGGACCCGGCGGGGCTGGGTCGCCCAGGCCGCCCTTCATCTGCCCAGTGCCCTGAGTTCGTCCAGGGAGGGCTGTTGAACGTAGTCTCCTTGTCCCTCCTCCGGTCACCAGCGACCTGGCCCCGTCTGTGCCTCCCCGGTCTGCATTTGCTTAGGAATCCCCGAGTTGCGTTTGCGGATGGAGTAGTGTTCGTTGGGGTTAGTCTCGTTTGGTCAAGGGTTTCTGACAGACAGGTGTTTAATGGTTCAGAGCCCCTTCCTTGTCTGGTCTGCTCTCTGTGGTTTAGGGGCTTCTCTACTGAGCTTTTCTAGCTCTCCCCAATTTTTTGTTTTGTCCCTCCCCCCCCCCCCCCCCCCCTAAACGTTCAGGTTTTACAATGTTGTCCCTTCCACCTCCTCATACTTTCTTTTTTTTTTTTTTACTAGTGAGTTGTTGCTAACAGATAGGGACCCCCCCATCCCCCATCAGGAAAATTGGTTTGGGGTGTTCCTGGACTTGGGTTCAGGGAGCACCCACTTGGGTCCTCTCCAGGATTCTCACCCACCTCTTCTTTCACCAATGGGAACTCCAGGCATCTTCATTCCATTAGATTTACTGCGACTATTAATCTTCTTGTTGGTGGATACAGTAGAACTTGTTCAGAGATTACTTTAAAAAAAATCTGGGTCTTAAGCACTTACTAAAGCCAGTTAATAACATCATGCATGGACATTTAAACTTGTTGTAAGTTGCAGACGGGATTAAGGGGAAGTCACGCTGTGCGCAGCTAATGATACCATCTTAAGTCTAACTGGCCTAAATCCACCTCCTCTGGCTCAGGTCCGGGTCTTAGACCCTTCAATGATCCTAGAAAAGACGGGGGCCTTAGATGAGTGAACTGGGCAGAAACTGGGAGCATCTTTAGTTGTTGCTTTAGGAGGCTGTGCTGGGTCTTGCTGCTGGAATGGGCATGATCAGAGGAAGTCCTAGCTACCATGTTGTGCAAATACATGACACTCTGAAGTGTATTGGTCAAATTGCAACATGGAGAGCTCTCTCTCTCTCTCTCTCTCTCTCTCTCTCTCTCTCTCTCTTCCCTCCCTCCCTCCCTCCCTCCCTCCCTCCCACAGGTGTGAGAGGTTGTTGAATACTCAGGGTGTCTTTCAGATTCCAAAGGTGGTGGCTTTCTAGTTGCTGGTCTATTTGTATTGCTAAGTCCACTCACATTCTGGTCTACTTTGAAAAAGTAGTTCAGTGCAGTATTTCACAGGCAAATTTCTCAGAGTATTACTAACAACCTCTTTTCATAATTTTCAAACTGAGTACTGTTTTAAAGGAGTTTGTGACCATTTCATGACAGGGCTAATTAGAAATAACCCTGAGAAGATGCTCCAAAACTGCCACATTACTAGAACAGCTAACAATATCCATTTGCTTCTGTCACTAAGTAGCTATCTGGCAGATTTCTTGTGTTTATGAGTTTCCCCTAGTAGTCATTTGCCTTGGGAAAATAAGTTACCAGGATAATTATAGCTGTGTATTAGTTCTGTTTTTTTTTTTTAAATTTAAGCCTATACATGACAAGGTTAAAATGTATATGTCTCTTACCATTAATAGCTAGTGTGAGACTGAAAGTAAGTACAGTTACTGACCACTGTAAAAATTGGTAAAAACCTGTAAATTGATAGCTAAGGAATCATTTGAAATCAAGGTTGTGTGGGAAAGTAACAAAAGAGCAAACTAACAATGCAGTCTACCAGTTAGCTTACAAGGAGGAGATCGCACAATATTAGTCCTAATGTCAGAATTCCATCAACATGTATGTGAATAAAAATTTTTTTAGAATATACAAATTACTGACATATATGATAAAATATTGTCACTGAATAAATATTTCAAACAGTTTATATATTTATCAAGCTCATTCTAATGAAAAAACCCTTCTATAATCTATTTGGAATTAATTCCTCCATGAAGACAATTACAGATTTAATATCATTGAAATTCAGACTCTACCAAGCTTCCTTTGAAGGCTACATTTCTTGTATAGTAATAAAAGTGTACTTAGTTCTTATTTTTAATTTAGCAACTAATGAAGGAACCCGAAACAGTTGGATGGTTATAAGCATATTGAAGAAGAAGCCACATGATAAGTTTTAGACCTTACCTTTTCAAAAGCAAATACTTTATAGACATTGGTTGTTTAAAATTATTTTAATGTATTATATTGTCCTTAAAATACGTTTTGTACTTACAACATTAGATTATCACTGGCTAGCACTAGGAATGTGAAGTTGACAGTGTAGAACAGGGTGTGGGATAGCTTGAAAACTGCCCTAGAGCTTTAAACACAAAGCTATAACCATGACTAATTGATGGCAAGTGGGTTGGAAAAGAATAGGAAAAAAATGTTTTCAAATCAAGGTCTCACTTTGTAGTCATGATGGCCTGCAATTCAATACAGAGCCTAGCTTGGCTTCAAACAGAAATCCTCCTGTCTCATCCTCTGAAGTAATGGGATTACATGTGTAAACCACCATTCCCAATTAAAAATGAAACCTAAACAAAAGCAAAAAAAAAAAACCCCAAACAGATCTTTACCTTTAGAATTTATAGAAGATACCCCTTGAATGGTTTTAATAGTGAAAATAACTGACCACACAGTAAAGAAATAGAAATTAAGAAATTAACATTTGTATTGCTTTATAAAATGATTCTTGATGATTTATACACACTTAGGTTAATACAAGAAATAAATAGCTCAGTTATTCCAGAATCATACTAGAAATTTCTGTGTAGCTGGTTTTCCTACTGAAGATTCATGCTCAATTATAGTTTGAAGTCTCAGTTTGCAGATATGACATGGGATTCCAGTGACTAAAACAGCAGAGTACAAATACTGTATCTATTTCTACCAATTTGTCTCAGATGAAGTGGCAGTTAAGGAAGAATCCATACCATGACTGAGTTAACTGAAAGTGTGCGTCCTCTCCAATAGGTGATGGTCCCCAGTAATATTCTATGCCCATGGGCAGTAAAGAGAACTTGAATTTCTGCCCTTCTAGACTTTAGTCTTCTGGTCTATATTGTCACATTAGAATATATGAAGTGAAAAACATTCATGTTAGCCAGTTACTATTGACTGAATTATTTTCTTAGCACTGGAAATAGAAATTTGGCTTTGTTTGCTATAAGTTAATACTCAACTAGCTCTATTTCATTACTGATTGTCTAATTCAATTTTGAATTTTCAAATTGCATTTTATACAATAAAAAGCTCTTCTGCAGAAAATGCAACTTGAAACGGAAAAAAATATTTATGCTTTTATTGTTACAAGTGATCAAATGCTTCAGTGCTAGATACTAGACTATCCTGAGCACCACTACATTATTAACTTAATGTAATGCTCAGAGTCATTACCACATTCATGGGTGTCTTTCTGATATCTCTCCAGTCCACTGGATTTTGAAGTGTGATTATGTAAATTTTCTACTGATAAATAAATGACTATAATTGTACTTGAAATACCACTCAAATTCTTAAGACCATGGATTCTAAATAATATATTATGCATTCCTTAATTATTTATCAAGACTAATTCAAAATAACTGTAGGGCAAAGCATACATTTATTTTTAAATAGCACCCCCTTCCCCAATTTTTTCAGACTAGAAAGTATTCCAGATGGTGAAAACATGAGGGATGAGAAAAAGGTTGATGACTGGAATGAGTCGGAAGTTTAATCTTCAAGGAGACATGTTTGCCTTGCCCAATAACACTCCTACCTTGATGCTATTTCTACGGGCATGTGATCTTAGTGCTGTTTTAATAAAGGATATTTTGGTGGTAAAACTAAAAAATAGTTTTGAGTGGGAATGCCAAAATTCCTCATCATTATATGACAAAGGAAAAGGGAGGAGTTAGGAAATGAAAAAAATTTTTTAACCTCTTGTTATTTTTGAAAGTTCTTTCATAATCGTAGGGAAGAAACTGTAAAATTTGAGTAAGGGTTCTATCATTCAAATGGTACTAAATTTCAAGTATGACTTTCTTTCATTTAATTTTAGATACAGAAAATCACAGCAATTGGATGGTGTCTTTTCATTGTTCAACATTGCGAGGCTGTTTTCAGAACTCTGCTTGCACTGTGCCTTTAAAGCAAGCACGTGTGTGTTTTACCTACATAAATCCTAATTGCAGAAGCTACTCTAATCACCATGTAGAAATCATCTGAAACCTCAAGTTCATGAGCTACACACTTTTCCTTTTTATTCTGCAGACCACACCTTATCTGGTTGCTAATGAAATACAGGAGATTGATTGCAGAAAATCTTCAAGGGAATATTTGCTGTAGCACATATAGTAAGCTCCATTTGGTGCATTAGCATTTAGCCATTTTATGCAAATTTAGAGAAAATGACTCATGTATATGATTTAATATGCATCAGCGATAACTCATACCACCCTTATAAGAAAAAAGAAATTAAAAATTCATTAGAAAACTAGACTAGTGTCACTACATGGTTAAAACATTATTAAAGCATATTTCAATGTTTTGCTTACACTAGTGTTCTCATCATGGTGCCACCATTTCATGACAAAGGCCGTAGAGGAGAAAACATTCAACTTAAAATGTCTGCTGGCACACATCGCTGGATTTGTGTGTCACTAAACAATGAGCGAGCATAGCCTTGAATACCAACTATTTAATTAGCACTTTTGGAAGCCATGCATAGAAAATAGCTCATTTACATGCATCTGCTTAGCGATTAGTCCCATAAAAAGCCACCATTTTTTTTTGTTGTTGTTGTTTAATATTGCGAGCATTTTACCATTCGGCCATGAAAAAAATCAAAACATATGTTATTATTTTCAGATCCTGAAATTCAGATATTTAATTAAAAAAGGCAAAAGTCTTCATATTTCTTTTTGAGATATATTTAAATTACTTAACCTTAAGTGTACCATAAAAGCTGGATACAAGTAATAATTAAGAACTTCAAAGGGCAGCGGAAACCTCTAACAGTCAGTCTTTGGTTTAATTAAAGGCTATTATTGGAAAGCTCTCAAATATACAGTTATGTTTAATGACAAATAATGACTAGTAAAAGCAGTATTTGAAAGTTATGAGTATCTTATTTTAAATATTACTGATATACTCCAGAAAGTATTTTCTATCATTCCATTTGAAAATAGATGACGTTTCCTGCAAAATCAAACTGATAACACTAAAAGCCTATTTGCTAAAGATGCTTTTGCTTTTCATTAATTCTTGAGTTTACATGTATCTGTTATTATCAGAAATTAATTATATGCAACTTTAAAATAATTCCTGCCAACTTAAATGCTTTTCTAATACAGTGGAGTATTTATGAAGGCACATATACAAATGTGCAGGGATGCATTAATAACAAGATGGGCTTTCTTCAGTCATTTTGGAAGATGACATTCTTTTCTGAATGCAAACTGATATTTAATATTACCATAATAAATTATTTGCTTTAGGTTTTTATATTATTTACCACATTTTTGTCAGACACCCTGACAATTAGCCAGAAAAAAAAAACAGCAGATGATTCTAAATAAATCATATATAAAATAGGAATGCACATTTATGTAAATTTTTAAATTTATTAAATTTCTATTTATTCTTATTGGCTACTTAGCTTTATGTGTATTTATTTGTATGAGAAATTAAATTGAATTTGCAAGATAAAATTCAGAGATGATGAGTGAGTGGTGTATACATAGTTTTGTTTGTTTGTTTGCTTGTTCGTTTTATTTTTGTTTTTAAAGACAGGATTCTAGCAGGCTGTCTTTGAACTCACAGAGATCCATTTGCCCCTGCCTTTTGAGTGCTGGAGTTGATGGTTCATGCCATCATGCCTGGGCTTATACATACATTCTTTTTTTGTTTGGTTGGCTTTTTGTTTTTGTTTTTTTTTTTTTTTTTTTTTTTTGATACATGGTTTCACTGTGTAGCCTTCGCTGTCCGGGAATTCGCTCAGTATACCAGGCTGGCTTCAAAGTCAGAGATCCACCTGCCTCTGTCTCCCTGGTGCTGGGATTAAAAATGTGCGCCACCATGCCCAGCCCTTTATACATACATTCTTATGTGAATTTGGAACGCGTGTTTCATTGATTCTGTTTGCTAATTATCTTACATAATTGCCTTGTAAGCACACATATAAATTAAGAATTATTTATTTATTATGGATATAAAATTTTGCTTTTATGGGTAATTTGTTATTTTACAGATGTGACACTGTTCCTCTGTTCCCTCATGGGCCGATGAATATTACAGGATGTATGAACTTACAAAGATTGCTCAGATTAAATCTATGGATATGAATTTACCTAGCTTCTCTTGCTAGCTGGAAGAGAAGCTTGATATATATATATATCTTTGTGGAAAGTGTTCCTCATGTGCCATTTATGCTCTTCCTTCCTTTCTTCCTTCCTTCCTTTCTTATTTCTTTTTTTTCAATATACGGTTTCTCTGTGTAGCCCTGATTGTCCTGGAACTCTCTCTGTAAACTAGGTTGTTCTTGAACTCAGAGATAGATTTGGATGCCTCTGTCTCCGAAGTGCTGGGATTACATGTGTGCCCCACCCCCACCTGGTTTACAGCATGCTGTTTAATAATTTTATTTCCCTTCCAGTACCTACTATACTCTACTTTCCTCTCAGTTGTCCCCCTTAGTCTCTCCTGTGCTGGGGGTCCAGGTGGTTACCAGCACACCCAGCTAAAACCAGCCTTACCTTTTACTTACTGATCACATTCCTTTGCAAAACACAAGCACTCAGGGCAAATGGAGGCATCTAAGTGTGTGGAACCTGCTGGTCTTTAATCCCACAGAACCCAGCAGATCCCAGAAGTGGAGGCAGGCTGATCTCTGTGAGTTCAAGGCCAGCTGCACAGAGGAACCTTGTTTCAAAAAAACCAAACCAAAAAAAAAAAAAAAAGAGTGTGGAACCTAGTTATCTTGCACATTGCTGAATATTTACCTGGAATAGCAATGACAAATAATACAAGTTATTTGTTGATGAGTGAATGAATTTAATTTTAATAAGAGACTACTCTTTCTGAAATAGTTCTTGCCTTATTGGCTAAGGGGTTCATTTGGAGAAAACAGTTCCTCCATCAGGACAATTCTCTCAAAGGTGCCCAGTTGTTGAGATTGTATTCCCTAGAGAAATTGGTGGGAGTGAGTGACCAGAAACAACCTGCAAGCTGCCTTTAAAATCTGTTTGTTGGATGTGTATTAAGAGCCAGAGTTCCAGATGAGGAGCAGTGAGTAGCCATAGGATGGAATCAACCAAGTTAACTGAACACCTTAAGACTGGATCCTCAAAAATCCTAAAACAATTGGATGAACACATTTCCAACCAAATATTTGGAGGTAATTTTCTGTTATTTCACTTCGATTAAAAAAAACCTAACTAATATCAACTACACTGCTCATGAAAATGACTGAAATGCTTATAAATTTAACTTGTAACTGAAGAAATAAAAAGGTCAATATTTTTCAAATCTAACCTCCTTGACTAAAATTAGCATTTTGTTCAGTAGTACTGATATCAAACTCAGAGTCTTTAGCATACTTGATAAGGGCCATACCATTTTGTGTGTGTATGTGTATGTGTTATATTCTCATGTGTGGATGCAGGTCTGTGAGGGTGCATGCATGTGTGTGTGTGTATTATGTCCTCATGTGTGAATGTGTGAGGTGCACGTGGAGGCTGGAATCTGATACTAGGTTTCTTCCTTTGCCACCCTTCGCCTTATACTGAGGCAAGGTCTCTCACTCCAAAACAGATCTTATAAATTTAGCTGGTCTGGCTAAGCAGCTTGCTTGGAGAGTCTCTTTTCCTAGCTCTGAGATTGCAGGCAGGCCTCCATGCCTATCCAGCTTTCATACTGGCTCAGGAGATCTGATGTGAACTCCAGTCCTCACAGTTGTGTGAAAAATGCTTTGTTCACTGAGCTGTGTCTTGAGCCCGTAGGACCAGTTTTGAAAGCTCCATTGGTTACCTTAGAATACCAGGAATTATGATTAAAGATACACTAGGAAATGGTACCCCTGTGACTTAACAATTAGTCTTTCTGAGTACCTAACCTGCAGGCAAAGAGCTACACAGAGAATTTAAGTCATTGATTATATTTCATGCTGAAATATTTCATATACAGAGAGCAAAAGGTAGACTTCTTACATTTTTACAGAACACAGGTCCAAAATTGCAAGAAAGGGGCTGGAGAGATGTCTCAGCAGTTTAGAGCTCTGGTTGCTCTTCCAGAGGAACTAGATTCAATTCTCAGTGCCCAAAATGGTGGCTCAAAACCATTTGTAACTCCAGTTCCAGGAGATCTTATGCCCTTTTCTGGTCTCCAAATGAACCTGGCACATATGATGTGAGGCACAGACATAACAAGCAAAACACCCATACAATAAAATATTTTTCAAAACTTGAAACAAAAATCCAAGAGAAAGATGGGAAACTCAATCCAATGAAACGCCTCTTCGAAAATAAGCAGTGGATTGTTGTGTTATGAAGCAACACACCGGGGGCTGAAGAGATGGCTCTGTGCTTAAGAGCACTGGCTGCTCTTCCGGAGGACCTGGCTTCAAATCCCAGCACCCATATGGCAGCTCACAACTCCATTTCCAGGGCATATGACATTCTCACACAGACATACACACAAGCAAATACACCAATCTACACTAAATAAATAAATAAATAAATAGATAAATAGATAAATAAATAAATAAATGCATAAATACATAAATAAATACATAAAATAAGTTAAAGGGGAAGCAACACCAATATGTCTTCACAAGACTGAGTATTAGATAAATCATTAGAAAGTACAGCTCATTCCTTCTATGTACCATTAAGAAAGAATGTTCTGGATATGAGTTAAATATTTGACTATTAGTTTTCCAAGGTTTCATACTATTTTAGGCTATGAATGACATTTTTGAATGCAATTATTCTGCTTTTGTGCTAAAAGAGTACACATGATAATGTGGGGGACACAATGGGATTTCCAGTTCATCTGTTTTGACGGTCATGACTTACTTTGAATTCTGGTAAAATTTGGATTGATATTGTCAGCAGACTTTATCATACAGACAGTCTAAATATTCAGATGAAGTGGTCTGTCTGCATCAGTTTCTTGATTTGAGTTTATTTTAAAATTATTTATTTATTTATTTTTAGACAGGCTCTTACCATATAGCCCTTGCTAGCCTGAAACTTTCTATGTAGATTAGACTGGTCTTCAACTCGAAAAGATCTGCCTCTGCTTCCTGATGCCTTTGACTCTTAATGACAAAAGAAATTCAATGTACAGGTGGCTATACTGCTTCTTCCTGCATTAAAGGTAAAGCTAAGTCTATTAGTTGGTAAGTATTTATGGAGTAACACAAGCATATAGAATGCTAGAGGATGTTTATGTGGTTGTGAATATTGGGTTGGGAGACAGAAAGTTTTGAATTGACCACTGAGGAAGTACAAGAAGTGAATAGAATAAATGAACTGTAAAAATTCAACTCTGGTTTAAGAAAGTAGACATGAAAAAAATAGTAAACACATACATGAAATTAGTAAGCACTTACTACTAAAATTATAGAAATTCATAGTAAATATAAATCAATATAGAAATATCATGTCAGCAGCTTTGGAGTAGAGTTATGAAAGAATTATGGAATAAAGAGAGGTAGAAATCAGAGCACTATGGGCCAGAAAAAACAAATGGATTGATGATGACGTAGAAGCATGTTTTCAGAGTGAGAAGGGAGAATGGCTTTATACTCAGTAATGGTGATTAGTATTTGTGGACAGGTGGGATAAGCAACATTATTTAAATTCTGGGACCGTCTCATTGCATATAGACATGATGATAGAAATTATGTTTTGTTATTTCAAATTATTTTTATTTTATTCATTGCTAGGGACTGAAACTATGGCCTCATTTATGCTAGGCAATTATTCTACTGTATTTCTCCTCACCTATTCCTAGTGTTTTTTTGTTTGATATAGTCAACAAATATTTTTTGAGGATATGCTATATGTATAATCTTTGGCTACCACTGGAAATACAGTGGGACTAAAATAATTCATGGTTAACATTATGAAATGTATATTACCATAAGAAAACTAGACTTAAAACAAGTAATTATAGCCAAGTGTTGGTGGTGCACACCTTTAATCCCAGCATTTGGGAGGCAGAGTCAGTCGGATCTCTATGAGTTTGAGGCCAGCCTGGTCTACAAGAGTGAGTTCTAGGATAGACAAGACTACACAGAGGAACCCTTTCTGGAAAAACGAAAACAAACAAAAAACCAAATAATTGCATAACTGACTCCCTGTGTCAGTAAGTTGTACAATGAAGAAGGACAGAGACGAGAGTAGGATGGCAGGCCTGATCAGAAAGCTTCCCTTTACAAATAATGGTGGGCTAGTGAAATACAAGGAAGACTTAGTGAAAGAGAAGTCAGGCAGAATTTATAGACAGGGAGACAACAGGTGTTGAAGTCCTCAGGCAGAAGGAATCCCACCACGTTTGCCAAAATTCAAGGTCAATATGAATAGGGTAAAGAAATACACAGAAATTAAGATAAGATGCTGGAAGAAAGATTTGATGTCAAAGATAGACACTGTTGGTAGTTTTTTTTCTTTGACATAAGTGTGGTAGAACAGCATTGAATGATTTTAAACTGAGACAGGTATATTTGAATTTACATTTCCAAGAAATTCTGTCTTCATGACTTGGTGAGGTAAAAACTCATGAAGCTGTTACACAATTAAGAGGGAGTTATAGTTTGAGCTAGAATAGTTTGTGTGAGTATGAAGAAAGACATATCTTAGGGGAGTTTAATGAAGCAAAATGCAACCCACCACACAAAATGAAAAAAATAACATTTTTTTTTTAAAAAGAAGGCTTCACTTGTCAGTTTTCAAGTGGATCAAAGTGAGCCACAAGTTGGAGACTTAGACCTTTCTGAAAAGGGAATGAAGCCTGAAAACGGAAAGAAAGAAAACAAGATATATGTGAAATACATTTAAAGAACAACAACATAGACATTTTTGACTAAACATTTTACTGGAAATACAGCATGGTTCGTATCTTAGAATGATTATATATATTATGTGGTTTCATTTACAAGTGAAACTAGGATGGAGTCCATAAGAGGACAAAAAGAAGCTGAATGAGAAGTTAGAGAGGGGAAAAAAGGATGCAAATAGAATACATACAGCAGGGGTGTAACCGAACTTTTAAATTATTACTTAACACTTATTTATTTATTTCTAAATTCACTTATAACAAACACCAACAATTTCTTAACTATTAATCCTATAAATTCCTACAACCCCTTTAACCTATCCACTAAACCTATTGATAATTATAACAACTACTTTCATAACCTTTTAGAATGATACAGTCTCTGGGGCAGGTCCTCAGTCGTCAGGAACACAGTCTTTGTTGTAGATTCTTTAACGCACTTAGCAGTCCTTTCTCTGGATCTCTCAGATGCAGGTTCGTCAGGGTAGTTGGTTATTGTAGTCTCACCTTAAATAAGGCTTCATGCTCTCTTCTCTGTGGGAGACCCCAGCCGTCTGCAGGCCAACTTACTTCTTTTGAATCAGGAACTCAGCTGCTCTGCCTCAGTCCTTAAAGCCAGGCACAGTTTCCCCTAGGCCACTGATCGGACAGATCAAAATCCTCCAGGCAAAAGCTGAGCCACAGGGTCCAGTCCTTGGCCTTTTGGTGTCTTGCTCAGGCTTTCTTTGCTCACCGGCTTCTTTCTGCTTCAGAAAGAGAGCTGGCCATCAATGGCCAGCCCTTTTTTCAGCAGGACTCTTGGAGCTCTCTAGCATCAGGGGCCTCTTCTTCTTTATCTGGGCTCCATGCACTGTCCTTAAATAGGAGGAACTCTGTTTCAGCTTAATTTGGGCTCCGCCCACTTAGCAGCTGAAAACAATGTCAGACCAGATACTTTGTTTCTTCAAGTCTATTGAGTCTTTCCTGTTTTTCCTGACTTCAACCTTGTTTTTCAGTCTATTAAGTCTTTCCTGTTTTTGCTGACTTCATGCTGATAATGCTCTTCAGGCCCCGAATTAAGAGACAGTATCAGAAACTCTTATATATTTTCTAAATCTAATTTATCTAACCCCTACACAGGGGCAAAAAGGAAAGCTACTGGAGGGGTGAAGGGGAGTAGTAGGAACAAAATGGGGATAGAAGAGAGGAATAAGAGCAAAGAATGAACAAAAATAAAATACATATGAATATGTCAGAGTGAGACCCATTACTTTATGTGCTAATTTGAAGAACTACTAATAATGTTTTTCCTCCGTGTTAATATTCCAGTACTGTAATGGATACTTGAGATTCATAAACTTAGAAACAGGAAAGATCAGTTGGCTCACAGTTTTGGGGGGTTCAGTCTGTGTTTAGGAGGACTTACTCCTTTTGGACTGTGGCAAGGCAGCATTTGAAATTGTTCAGTAGAGCACATTCTTACCTCTTGGTGATTCTGATGTTAAAATGGCAGTAAACTGGTGTCTCACAACACCCTTGTGGGCACTGTGCCATGACCTAAAGCCTCTCAATATTCCAGATTTCCTAAGGTTTCCACTGCCTTACAATGGCACCGCACTGAAGAGCAAAAATGCCTCCAACACATGGGCCTTCGGAGGACATGTCAAATCTGAATCACAGCACTTGGTTGCTTTAGTGGCTGTAAGAAGTCAGTAGAACAGAGAGGAAAGCTGACTCATGTCAGAAGTCTTGCGTTTGCAGTGTTAAGAAAGCGAATAAGAAAGATGTAAGGAGATAGCTGTGCGAGCTGAGGGCTTGCTGTGCAAGCATGAGGACTTGAGTTCATATCCCCAGAACATACACGATTCTAATTATAGCACAGAGGAGGCAAGAGACAGGATGATCACTAGTATTTATGGGCCAGACAGTCTAGATAACGCTGTTATTTCTGACTCTGTGTGAGACTTTGACATAAGACAATAAGATATATTTATATGAACTTCTCTGGCTTCTGCATGCACACACATGCACTCCCATACTCACATGTATCCACCATACATATGTACTCTCATAATCACATGCATGTGCCATATACATATACTCCCCAACATACAAATAAAGTGGAGAAACAACTGTGGAAGACACCCAAGTTAGCCTCTAGATCCACAAACATGTGCACATGTGAATATGTACACACATATTAGACATGTAAACCACACATAAAACAAATAAACATGAAGGTAAAAAGCTAATAAGAACATGGTTGTTTGGGAGGGTATAAATAGAGATTAATGATTGGGTTCATTTAATAAAGTATAAGGATTTTGCAAAGGAAGCAGTGTAGATAGCAAACATCAGCAAAGGCCTGATTCTGAAATTATTTTTTTAATATAATTTATTTTTTATTTCTTCAAGTTACATCTCAATCATAATCCCTTCCCTACTCCCCCCTCCTGTCCCATCCTTCCACTCTCTTCCCCCCTCAACTCCCCCATCCTCTACCCTTTTTTTTTTAGTTTAAGGTATCTCTTTCCTCTCCACAACAGCTCCCCCTTTCAGTCCAACAAATGGTTCTTTCTCTTATAACAATAAATACAGTACAAAACAACAGAAATAAATAGGCCACAATTATGAGAGTTATATGGCTTAGCATACATTCTCAATGTCCAGTCCATATGTATTTGGCCCCTGACTTTAACATTCTACTATCTAACCATCTCCATGCATTTAAAGTTCTATATCTAACTCACCTTTCATACTAACTTGCATCACAATTTTAAAAACATCTTCTTAGATCCAGAACACCCTCTTGATTCCTAAACAACTCAAAATTTAACTATGAGACTCTAGCTGTCTATTCTTCAACCACCTCAGAGACCTGAGAGGGATAAATATATCTGATTATACAGGAAGTACAGGGCCCGCAGCTTCCAAAAGTAAGAAATGCCATACCAGTGGCTGCCTGGACAGTTCCCATTTTGTCTCCACACATCACAGCATCAATCTTCAGCCATTTGGCCCCGTTTCTCTGACAGACATTGATTGTAGAGCAGGAATTATGAAGGACTTACGTACCCTGTCTTGGCAGAGCTAGGCTGTCGACTTACCTGCTTCCAAGTTTTGTCCTTTTTATCCTCCATGGATATTATTAAAATGATTATCTAGGTATCTAATATGCTCAGTGCATGGACATTTCTGTCAGAAAAAGGAATCTAATTTTTTTCATTCAGTGAATATTGGAAGTATTTTTCTAGCACATACACCACTAGATTGGGTCTCATTTTAGTTCTCATTAGGAGTTTATATTGTAAAGAGGGAAAATTGTCATTAGACAAACAGACAAAAGAAAGCATTAAGATTATTAGGACAAATAAAACAGAAATGGAAGTTCTGACATGAGAATGACCAGACAAGATTTACTTGGGGAAGTGAGGTTGAAAGTGATACCTTAAGAGCAGTCTGTCTACAGTTGAAGCAAGGGGTTTTTCTTGCCAAGAGATAGGCTTGCCACTAATTCAACCATCTCACATTGGAGATTCTTCGATGCTCATCTTTTACTTGGAGTGGAATAGGGGGTGCTGTCAGGAGCTGACATGTCTCGATATCAAAAAATCTTAAGTTAAGAAAACATCTTTGAATGCCATATTCTGCTGATCTCTTGAGGTTTTTGAAGATGCCCTATCTATCTCTTTTATTTAGATAAGCAAAAATGTTGCTTGTCTCTTAACAACTTGATTTCTGAGTAGCTTAGAAAATAACGGTGATAGACTGTCATAGTAACTAATAAAATGACATGCTTGAATGACTATGAGTTTGCATTTCTTAATTATCCTAAACAATTTATGACAGTTGGTATCAAAAGGCCAAAACTTCACATTTCATTTTAAGCATTACTACATACAACACCTTTAAGAAGTGTTACCTTTAAATACAAATGTGGCCAAATATACTCTTAACTTTGTATCAATATGCAAAGATCAATACCGATGTAGCCCAATACAATCTTAATTTTGCATTAATATACAATGATCAATACCAATTTAGCCAAATATAATATTAATTTTGTATCAATATACAAAGGTATAAGGGCATATTCAATAATCTGTCCTTTTTTCTTGATCTTTCCTATACTATGTCTATATCGCATTTTTTCCTACATAGGAAAGAAAGAAGGATACAGAAAAGAAAAAGAGAGAAGTCCCTGGGTCTAACCTCCAAAACCCATTTAACAAGACCATTTAACAGCTTGTAGTCTCTTCCCCTAAATAACAAAATTTTCTGTTATCTATCAAATAACCAAAGGGGGAGAAACACTCTCCCCACCTTCTGGGGATGGGATGTTGTTCTCTTAAAATGACTTCTGCTGATTTGGGATGTAGTAAATCTGTTTGGGGCCCAAATAAGAATAGAAAAAATGGTTAAAAATGTTAATAGAATCATTTGATGTTCAGTCCTTTTGTGCTCAGCTATTTAGATGTCCTAAGAAGTTTGTAGAAGCTGATCTTCAGAGTTTTACTGAAGTTCTGGCTGGATCAGTCTGTGGAGCTGAACAATCTTAGCGATTTTGAGTTGTTGTGGTTGTAGACTTTTGAGGAAACAGCTATTGAAGAAGTCTGCAAGGCTGGATCGTCTGAGCCACTCATCTTCTTTGGTGTCTGATCTGTTCTCTGCTGAGGTTTCTGTTGTCCAGTTGTCCCTGGATTTCTTGAATGGATGCTTTAATCTCCTGGAAAGAAAAGAACAGAGCCCTGCCCTAATCCCAACTCTGGGACAATTACTTTTCTTTTTGGTAATATTTTTCCTGGAGCAAATTTGGTTTTTTGACAATATATAAAGTATTATCTTTCAATCTGGATTAAAGAAGAAATTATTTTGTTATTTTGGAGCTAAACAAACCTTTAGTGTATATATTTTGAGATCTCAAAGGACAATTTGTTTGCATTGAGCATGCCTTTTGTAAGTAGCTTTTAAACTTAAATCTTTCCAAATCCTATGTGCCTGTCTCTGCATCCTAAGTATTGGGATCAAAGACATGTGGTTCCCAACTGAGGGGATTAAAGATGTGCTCCACCACCCCTGGATAGATGTTTTTCTCTATTTAGAGCTTGTTTTGTATCAGGCTGACCTTGAGCTCAGAGATCTGCCTGTTTCTGTCTCTAGTGTGTTGGGATTAAGGGTGTATTCTTCTCAAATGATGGGATTAAGGGTGTGCACCATCACCACCCTGTTCCTTGTAACTCTAGAATTTATAAGACAACTAACTCTATAGTGATCCTCCTATCTTTACTGGAGGTAAAGGCATGGGCTAACACCACGCATTTCATGTATTTTACTTTAGCTCTAAGTTTTTTCAACTCTTGGAGGTTTACAAAACCAGGTTGAACAGCTGTAACCTTTAATTTATTTACAGTGTTTTAAACCTGTTACCTGCTTTTTTATTAATAAATTTATTTATTTGTTGCTTCAGGTTACATCTCCATCATATTGTCCTCTTTCCCCCTTCCCAGAATCGCCCTCCCATCCTCTACCCCCTAACCCTTCCATCTTGCTCCTCTGGAGTGGAGTGTCCATACATAACAGTCCCTCGCCCCAGTTCAGAAGTCATATGAGGGCCAAGAGCCTCTTCATACACTGGGGGTCTACAAGGCAATACCACCAATGAAAAGTGTCTCAGTGCTAGGGAGGGAAAACTGAAAAAAAAAAAAAAACAGGCCAACAAAAACCAAACAACAACAACAAAAAAAGAAAGAAAAAAAGTCTATGTCCATGTTCCCTTTGGTGTTTTGGTTGTAGTATAGATATCCTGTACAATATAGCTAAAATCCTACTATAAGTGAATAGATGCTATGTGCATCCTTCTGAGTCTGGGTTAGCTCACTCAGGATGAGCTTCTCTAGTTCCATCCATTTGGCTGAAAATTGCATAATTTCATTGTTTCTGATAGCTGAGTAATATTCCATTGTATAGATGTACCACAATTTTTTAATCCATTCTTATGTTGAAGGACATCTGGGTTGTTTCCAGTTTCTAGCTATTACAAATAAGGCTGCTATGAACATAGATGAGGAGACTTCCTTATGATTCTGTGAGGAGTCATTTGGATGTATACTCAGAAGTGGTATGGCTGCATCCTGAGGCAAAGGTATTCCAAGATTTCTAAGATATCGCCATACTGACCTCCATAGTGGTTGCACAAGCCTGCACTCCCACCAGCAATGGAGGAGGGTTCCCCTTTCTCCACACCCTCGCCAGCATGTGCTGTCATTTGAGCTTTTGATCTTAGCCATTCGGACAGGTGTGAGATGGAATCTCAGAGTTGTCTTGAGTTGCATTTGTCTGATGATTAAGGATGTTGAGCATTTCTTCAGGTGTCTCTTGGCCATTAGGGATTCCTCCTTTGTGAATTCTCTATTTAGCTCTGTCCCCCATTTTTTGATTGGATTATTTGGTTTCTTGGCATTTAATTTCTTGAGTTCTTTGTAGATTTTGTATATTAGCCCTCTGTCAGATGTGGTGAAGATTTTCTCCCAGTCTGTAGGCTGCCGTTTTATTCGAATGACAGTGTCTTTTACCTTACAGAAGCTTTTCAGTTTCATGTGCACATGTGAATATGTACACACATATTAGACACATAAACCACACATAAAAAATAAACATGAAGATAAAAAGCTAATAAGAACATGGTTGTTTGGGAGGATATAAATAGAGATCAATGATTGGGTTCATGTAATAAAGTATATGGATTTTGCCAAAGAAGCAAACAACAGCAAAGGCCTGATTCTAAAATTTTTAAAAAGAATAGCAGATCTCACCCATGGATTAGTTTACACTTGGAAACCCATTAACTCTCAGTAACTCCCTCTTGAAGGCAACTTAAATTTTAGAAGATTGCTTTCACTTATTGAAATAAGTAAAGTCCTCCAAAAATGGCTATGGCTTTCCACACTAAGAATATGAATGTGTTGAACACCATATAGCAATCCAATAAACCTTACACTCACAGCCAAGGCAGGAAGATTGCAAGTTTGAGTATAGCCTGGACTACATGGTGAGATTATGTCTCCAAAAGTAGAAAGTGATAAATGATTAGGCACATGTTCATATAATTGTAAATATAATTAGAAGTTAAATAATGCTCCATGGATATTATTAAAATGATTATCAAGGTATCTAATATGCTCAGTGCATGGACATTTATGTCAGAAAAAGGAATCTAATTGTTTTTATTCAGTGAATATTAGAAGTATTTTTCTAGCATATATGGCACTAGATTGGGTCTCATTTTAGTCCTCGTTAGGAATTTATATTGTAAAGAGGGAAAATTGTCATTAGACAAACAGGCAAAAGAAAACATTAAGATTATTAGGACAAATAAAACAGAAATGGAAGTTCTGACATGAGAATGACCAGACAAGATTTACTTGGGGAAGTGAGGTTGAAAGTGATACCTTAATAGATGAAGTCCAGAGAACTGCTTTTGCTGCTGTTTTTGTTTGTTTCACTATATGGTTCATGCTGGCCTCAAATGAATATCCTCCTGCCTCAGTCTCCTAAGTCCCAGATTCCCAACATGTGTCATTATTGCCAGCTAATAATTAGATACTTGAAATTTATAAGAAGTACATATACACTTATGTAAGTATAGTGAATCCATTGGGTTTAATAGAAACAAAAATTTCTCTCATTTTTGGTTCTCTAGTAAGGGTCATATGATACAAAAAACATGACATAAATGTGACTACTTTACTTCATGCTTCACTTTTATAATTATGCATTCAAGTTAAAAGGAAAAAAATAGGAATCAATCTCTTGCTGGCATATCCTGCCCATGAACCTTAGCATCCAGTTTTTCCAAAGAATTTTAAAAACAGGATGATACTTTTGGTAAATGCTTTTGTGTTGTATCATGATGAAATATTTAGGAAAACAATACTATCACTAATGGTAGGTACCTAGTTAGAGATTAACGTTTACATATTTAAAAACATTTAAATTACCATGTGTATGAGATGTGTGGATGGGTGTGCATATGCACGGAGCACATGTTGAAGACATCTTTGTGGAATCTGTTTTGTCCTTCCACCTTTATGAGGTTATGCATCTTAAACTCATACCGTTAGGCTTGTGAAGCCAGTACTTTTCCACTGAGCCATCTTGTTGACCCCAGAAGCTTAGTTTTTGAAACACTAGTGTAGTTACTGATAGGGGATAGAGTTATTCATGAGCAATGACTGATATCAGAAATAAAGAATTTTAGGTTGACCATTATGAAAGTAAAAATTCAGGAAGCAAAGGATTAGGATTATTATTAGTGACAGCAGTTTATATTTAGTTATAGAAATTGATAATGATCGTTCTTTTCTACCCCTATGTAATATTGATGTTTGTATGCCAATGTGTTATGAAAATTTTATTCTATCAAGTACATTTTGCTTTTCTAGGTTTTTTTAATTGCCTATATCATTGTTTTCAGAAATATTGGCATTTTTTTCTGATCACATGTTCTCAGTATAGTTTTTAGAATTGACATTCAGATAAAACTATTGTTTAACAATTTTAATTTATCAATTAAAAAGGGCAGACAAAGATGTGTTATTTGAAGCTCAGAGTTGGAGAAATTCATACTAGCAGACATAAAGGAAAGTTATGAATTGTTTTTCTCACAGAGAATACATAATTATAGGTTAGCTCATAAAGCTTTCCCCCTGAAAACCTCATGTGCTTCACCAACTTTCAACATGTCAAGATAGCTAGTTGTTTTCCATTCTAAATTAGATAATACCCAAATCTTAGCTTCTACTATAATCAACAAACCTAAAAAACAAAACAACACAACAAGAGCAGCAAAAGCAAACTTCTAAATACTATGGTCAGCTAAGAAGCTCAGGACAGCTGACTGTGGTAGCACATGCCTTTAATCCCAGCAACTCAAGAGGCAGAGGCAGGTGGATCTCTGAGTTCAAGGCCAGCCTGGTCTATATAGTGAGCTCCAGGACAGCGGTGCTACACAGAGAGATGCTGTATGACACATCTTATGAAGCATAACATTGTAAAATGCAGACAGAGCATTATGTAGTTAAGTAAGTGGGTAAATGTCTTGGGTTTTCATGAAAACATTATTTTAAAAAATCTAAAAATCAAATAGTGTTGATCAGTGCTGATCCTGGAGAATGCCACAGATATGACTGGGTAAACATCATGAGTGTTCTAGAGCTGACAAGGATAAGAGAGGAAAGAAGAAAGAAAAAACTACTGAAGAGTTTCATTTAATCCCAGTGAAACTTTTGTGTTTTATCTTGGTTGGCCTCATTTCTCAGAGATAGAAAAGTATATTCATTGAGGCAACTATAGGCAAAGCACTCAGAGTAGAAGCAGAAAAAAGAAAAGACAGTGGAGAAATATTTAGATATTAGAGTATCCAGTTCAGAATAAGCTTATTGTAAATCAACAAACAAAAATCTACTTCAAGAATATTATGTTTTTTTTTTTTTGGCTACCCCAATAATTAAGAAAACCTTCAAGCCAGTAAAATCCCAGCCCTACTAAATCATACATTTTCAAATTAACAAATTATTTAAGAAAAAAATAGGATACTTTGGATGGTGAGGTATGGAGAGAAATTAAGGTTTATAAAATAAGCAGACTATTACCTTTTAGGATCACATGCTGTGGTACATTTACATATAATTTATAAGCACACATTTGATATTTCAGATTTACATACTTAGAAATTATATCTAAATTTATAGCTATTTCAACACTCACTTGAATTTCTTAACAAAAAGAATCATTTTTATATGTCAAATTTTATCTTCAAGTGCATTGAAAAGAAAAATGCATTGAAATAATGTTTACTGTCTGCTATTATGGCTATCTAAACATATTAATTCTAGCGTAAATAAATGACAATTTTCTTTACCTTATGTTTAAGTGTGTGTGTGGAGAAATGTCTTTGATGATAAAAAGAAACTTAAAATTAACATAACCCATATTTGGTATGCAAGCATTACTTCAGTCAAATATACATTACCATTTTTTTCCTTTAAGCCTCTGAATTTAAGCACAAAAGTAAATTATTGTTTCTGCATGCTCTGCAGAACAACTGAGCAGGCTGTGATGCCGCAGCTTGACATTGCCTAATTGTGTGGAAGGCAAATTGACTGTGGGAAGAATTGTGAAAGGGGAGATGTTCCTATCTTGTATTTAGGTAATAAATCCTTCGCCCTCCGAGTTTTCTACCTTCAGAATTGTTTCTCTTTCCACATCCATTCTTTCCTGAGCAATTTCTTCTTGTCCTCTCCTCCTTAGCTCTGCTGCTCCTGGTTCTGGTGACAGAATTGAAATTAACCAGTTCCCAAGGTGAAAATGGCTCTATGGTTTAGTGTCTGTCTCAGTTTATTCCCATTGCTGTTGCCAGATACTTTTATTGGATATTATAAGTACTTTTTTCCCAGTCATAGTTATGAGGCCAAGAGGCCCTCAGATTCAGTGTGTGATGAAGGCCTGCCTATTCCAGGTGTGGTGTTGTCTATGGTGTCCTCGTAGAGTACAGCATGTGGAAAGGAAAATGGCACTGAATGGACAGGCACCCCAGCATGCCTCTTCTGTAAGGACATTGTTTTCATTCATGATGACAGAGCCCTTATAACTTAATCATTTCCTTCAATGTAAACTCCAACCTGAATTTTAGAGGGATGTACATTTTAACCAGTATCTGATGGGGTGGTGTTAAGCATTCTAAATGTTGATTGGTCTTGTTTGCTGTCTGTTACTTAATTGACTCTGATTGGTTAAATAAATGCTGAGGCCTGGAGATTGGGCAAAGATAGAGATAGGTGGGACTAAGGTGCTTGGGCTTTTTGAGAGAGAGAGAGAGAGAGAGAGAGAGAGAGAATCTTGGGAAGAAGAAGCTGGGGAAAAGCCAGGAGCAAACAAGGAGGACATGCCATGGGGTAGATTAAGGAAGATCCTTCAATGTGGCCTGGAACATCAGCTTAGCGTGGAGAATAATAGTCCAAAGGGATGTATGTATATATGGGGTTATATTTGGGTAATAGAATTATGAGCTAGCTTAGATGGGCTAGGATTGTACAACTCGGGCCAAGGCTTGCTAAAATCCACCCAGTGTCTGTCTGTGTGTATTCATTTATAATAGCAGGTTAAGGAATAACACCACAGACCAATTAAATATAATATAAATTCTGGGTAAATAATTTAATTAGCCATTTTTTCTACAAGTATCTATGAGGTAGGCTTATAATTGTGGAATTTCAGGTGATTAATAGGAGAAAGCTTAAAAAACATTTGACAAACAATTTTTTAAGGAATAATATCACAAAACAAAACTAGTCATGTGGCCAACTGTTACCTCGGTGATGGTAACCATGAGCCCAGGCAATATCCAGCTCATACCTTCCGTTTAATCTGATTCCACCAGAGCCAGTAGTGACAGTCAAGACAAGATTCAGTTAGAACCTCATGACAGAGATTTGGCTGACATATGCAAGTAGAAGTGTTTACATCTAAGTATGAAAAATTTGATGAAACATAAGTGAAATTCTTGAGGTTTTATAAGTGTTGCGATAGTTGAGATATTATCATTTTTGTTATTAGTAATCTCAAATATTTTATAAAAACATTTTAATATATTGAAAGTAATTTTTCTTACTTTTGAAATAACAGTGTGATTCCACTTTTAAAATTTTCTTTACTGAGTGTTCCTTCCCATTTTAAACAATGCTTTTTAGAGAAGTGTTTCTAATAATAAAAATGAATTGTGTTCATTCTTTTTAATGATGCTATACATTTTTATCCTTTTTTAAAAGTGCTATACAGCAGTGAGAATATATTTTAAGAATGTCATGAGTTGTTTTTATTTTCTATTCATTTAATTTTTAAATTATGACAATACTTAGATGTGAAAGATCTTATCCTTAGGATTACTGATATTGTCTAGTACTAGTACTATCAAATTGTCTATCAGATTCTCAAAAACACTTGTAAATATACAAAATAATTAGAGGATTATAAATTACATAGTAAATAATTTAATAAAACTTCTATCAAAATTTCTTACAGCATGTAGGAGAATTACTAAGAAAAAATGCAAATAGTGTAGGCAACAATGAGAGGAAGTGCTAACAAGAGTAGACTAATTTTAATTAGGAAATGTCAAATTTGAATGTAAATTACAACAGTTGTTTATGCTTCTCAAATCTCACATGACAAATTGACTGACAAGGAATATGGCAACTCTGAAGCTCATTATTATACAAGAATTCCAACTGTCAGTTGAATTCTCAAAGTAGCCTGAGCAAATGGTACCACTGTTTCTCTTAAATCATGAACAAAAGAGATAGGCCTAAAATAGTAATAGTCAACCCTGGCTTTGCACTAGAATCAGTTAAGAGACTTCTAAATATAATCAGTGATTGAATTCACTATCCACAGTTTCTGATTTGGATGGGGCCTGGGTAATAAAAACCAAAGTGGAGCAAAGCAAACAAAGCACACTTGAAACACTTGTGTACAGGCAGAGTGCCACCAACAGCTGAGCGATTCAACCATCACTAAGAAATTGTTCAAACTACTATTTCTACCACATCATCGTGTTTTGTAAATGGCTTTTTCTGACATTAGACATCAAAAGTTTAGTGTTTCATAAAGATTGAATTTGGTTGCTGTAGTCAACCTGGGCTTGATTTAACATACTTGAAATTAAAATGTTTCATAAAATGTATTACACTAAACTTGTTAAAGCATAAAACTTTGCACAATAAAATGTGAATTTCTAAATTGCAGGTTAGTCATTTCTTTCTATTCTAATAATAACTAAAATAAGCCATACTTCAACAGTTGTGCAGCTCAACTTCTCATTATTCATTTAAATAGCTGAATCATATTCAAGGAGACATTTTGTTAATTTGTTAACAACATGACAATAATCCCTGATAGTGAACTGTACCTACACTCAGTGTAGATTCCAGAAAAAATTCTACACACTGATGACTTCAGCTCCTTTGCAAACATGGCTGAAATTCAGAAATACCTTTGCCTTGATGCCTCACTCTCCCTTTCACAGGTCTAGTTTCAGCTCTCAATCTTACTACTCTGATGATTGCAACTTACTATTTAATAAAAGTTGAATTCAGTTTATTTCCCCCTATGTACAATGAAACATGGATAAGAAAAACCAAATTAAAAACTTGTTACTGTAAGTTGGCAGTTAAGAAAAGCTTATAGGCCCATTTATTTTGTCTAGAGTTGCTCCAAACTGGAGGTCAGAGCGTCTTGCTGTACAAGCTCAAGGATTTGAGCTCAGAGACCGAGAGCTTCTGTAGAAGTAGGGCACAGTGGTATGCCTCTTTCGCCCCAGTGCTGAGAGTTGGGTGATGGAGATGGGAGGGTCCCTGACTCACTGACCTCTTAGCCTAACCATGATGGTGAGCTCTAGGCTCAATGAAAGGCCTTGTCTCAAAAAAAAAAAAAAAAAAAAAAAAAAACACAGTGCAGACTGATACAAGAAGATACGGAGTGTTGACTTCTGAAGTCCACGTGTGCACACAGTGGTGCTCCCATTCCCTCAATACATATGCCACACATGTGCATACATGCTATAAATTTAGAGCATTTAAAATAACTTATGCAAAATCAAGCTTGAAATGTTCTCTTTTTTTTCAAAGAAATCAGAAAATAGAAAAAAGGTAGCATGAAAGCTACCTTTCATGCACCTAAAATTCAAAATAAGCAAGTCTGGAGCTTTGCTAAATTTCATAAAAATTTGTTAAGAGGCAGCATTCATTTTTGGTTTTAAATAAACATTTTATTGTTACCCTGTGGGTCAGTTCCCAATTTGTCAGAACACAGTCAAATAATGGATTTATGTGAGTATTCTGATTTCTTGTGAGAAAACTCCAAGAAAACAAGACAAGAATCTTGTGACCTCCATTTCTTCAAAACAAAGAATTGTTCCTTGAATGCATTTTTATACTCCTTTTAGATGTAGCGGATAGGAGTGAGTTTACTTCAGCTGTGTTATTCGCGTGCTTCTGTGGGAAAATATGTTTTTGCCATGTGTGACTTGCCCTTGCGGCTGAACACCTTGCTCATGTACTTCTTCTTAACTTTCAGAGTACAAATTGTCTGGTGCTCTGAATAAAGTTGTCTATTGCATGAGACATTATGGGCGTGAATTTTTTTCCCAACAAACCAGAACATATACAGAAAGCAAACAAGAAGCACAGGTTTAGCTGGTACTGGTGAACACGCCTTTAATCCCAGAACTGGGGAGGCAGAGGCAGGAGAATCTCTGTGAGTTCAAGTCCAGCAAGGTCTAAAATAGAGAGTTCTACAGGACAGCCAGGGCTGTTACATCGAGAAACCCTGTGTTGAAAAAAGAAAGAAAAGAAAGTTTTTTTTTTAACTTGCAGTTTAAAATATGTCAAAGAAAGTCAAGAACTTTTATTATAGCCTTAAAATTCTTTCTTGTTTCTCATAGTGATAATAGTAGTACTGTGGAGATTAAAGATCAAATTTAATTGTGCAGATTATGAAGCTCTAGCATGAGTTCCATAAAAAGGCTAGCCAAGTCTGTCTCATGTAAATGAGTGTCATTTGGAAGGTGTGGGGCTGTGAACACTGTAAGCAGGCACTGTTGATGGAACTAATTTCTCTTTTCATGCCTCAGCGAACTATCCTTCTCTGTACTTGAAAACCCTCTAATGCCTTTGCCGAGTATAGGTCTGTGCAAAGAAAGATCTGTGCTCCTTAAGCTGCACCCCAACTGAAGACGAAATTTTTAATATCAAATATATTTACTAATAACTGTAAACACTTATAACAAATATAAACACTTATTACTTAACAGCTAAGCCTAAGAATAAATATAAACCCCTATTACCTAACAACTAACCCTATTAATAACTACAAATGCCTAGTATCTAACAATTAACCCTAACCTTTAAGAAGGATACAGTGTCCGGGGGAGGTCCTTAGTCATCAGGAACACTTCAGGAGTAGGTCCTTTATGGCACTTGGTCAACATTCGTTCCTCAAGAACATCTCAGATATTGGTCCTTTATGGTAAATTGGCTATTGCATTGCTATGGCAGTTTCACTTTAAGCCAGCTTCTTCAGTTTGGATTAACCAGTCAGCTTCTCTGCAGCAGTTGTCAGGACTAGCCACAGTGGGGGCTGCCATTTGAACTGGTTGAACCCCTCTAGGCAAAAACTGTGCCACAAGGTTTAGTCTTTGGCCTTTTGCTGCTTTGCTGAGGCCTTATTTGCTCACCAGCTTCTTTCTGCCTCCAGGAGAGCTGACTGTATTTTTACAGCTCTGTTTAAGATTAACACTCAGGCTTTCTGGGCATCACAAGTACCTGTTCCAGAGTCCTGGCTCCTCTCAGCACTTCTCACCCCTCCAACCCAGATCCTTACCCAACCCAAACATCTCCCGCTGGTGAGCTTCGCTTCCCTTCTTTTCCCTCAGCTTCTCCTTCCTACATAACCCTGCCCTTTCAGCCATGGCTTCTCTTTTTTTCCTCTTGGTTCTTCTCTCTCTTGGTCTTCTCTTTGTCCTGGTAGCCTTCCACTCTTGGCTCTTGGTCCCCTTTCTTTTCCTCTCTCCCTCCCCCCCACCATGGCCTGGTCTATTGTGCTGGCCATGTTCAATCCACTACTTTCTCTCCCTGCCCTGGATTCTCCCAGATGCCTCTGACTGTTCTCTCCCTCATATCTACAATAAAAAGTTTCTTCTTAACCATAAAAAAGAGTAACTTTTCAGTCTGCCACCATTTTCTCCACCAGATAATACAAGCCATTTTGCATCTCATCATCTCTAGCATGGAAACTCTTGGGCTCCACCCACTTCGTACTTAAAAAATATTTTTTATACCATTTATTTATTAATTCGAGTTACATCTCAGTTTCAGCCCCCTCCCTTCTTCCCTCCTGTCCCACCCTCCTACCCTCTACTCCCTCTCCCATGTATCCTTCTCCTCTAGTGTGGAGTCCCCCACATAACAGTTCCCCTCAGTTCATCAGTCACATGAGGGCTAAGAGCTTCCTCAGGCTCTGGGACCCAACATGGTAGCTCAAGTAAGTTAAAGTGTCCCACTAATAGGTAATAAAGTTTATCACTAAGACTGCCTCCCCCCAAGAGATGTGTATGATGACAAGTTGCCTATCATATATGTTTACTTATTCATGAAAAATTGATAATGGTTTTTGTCAAATGATGAAAGACTTGAGATAAATTAGAATTGAAAAACAAGGAAGAAGTATATGCATGCTCATTTCAAGTAATCATAAGGTATAAAGATAATTATGTCTCTATAAATGTTCATGGGAAATCATTTGGTGCAGGGGCATTGAGTAATTAGATGGGTAAGCATATGCACCCCTTGTCTGGATGTCAGAAATCCTCATCCCTTAGTTACTGCAGTATTTGCAATAACTAATAAAAATAAATAAATAACAAACAATCAAAATCAGTTGAAAGAGGCCACCATAGCAGAGAAGAAAGATTTTCATGAGCTTAACAACTTCCTTATTCAGAGGCTGAGCTGACGAACACCACTATATCAATTACTTCATGTGATAACATCAGATAACACTGGGACCCTATGGAGAACCACCAAACCTTGTTCTTTTGACAAGTGACTGAATACTTCTACCATGGATAGAGTACAAGTTAGTGTTTATTGGATTAGGAAACATGCTCTGGAAATAAATTTACTTCCCCTGCCAATGTCAGTATTTTTCATTTTACTGTCTTCATGGTATTCATGATCATGATATTCTGTCCATTTCACTTTTTTTAGATGCATTTATGTTATGCGTATGAGTGCTTTGTCTGCATGTATGTGCACTGTGTGCATGCTAGTATATGATGAGGTAAGAAAAAGGCATCAGATTCTCTGGAACAGGAATTACATTGTGGGTGGTTGAGAGCTACCATGTGGACACTTGAAACTGAGTCCAGATCCTCTGCAAGAGCAAGCGCTCTTAGCAGAGCCTTCTCCCCAGCTCCTATACATTTCACTTTATGCACAAGAATTTCAGAGATAGGCTTCTGTTCAGGAATTCAATGATCTTATCATCTGTGTTATCATCTGGACATAACTGGCCTCCTAAACACTCAGCTCAGGTCTGGCAGGGTGGCACGCCTTTAACCACAGCACTTGGGAGGCAGAGGCAAGTGGATGTTTGTGAGTTTAAGGTCAGACTTGTGTCTACATTGTGAGTATCAGCCAGCATGCTGGGGTTACATATTAAGATTCCCATCTCAAAAACAAACAAATAAACAACAACAAAATCTACCACCACCACCACCACCACCACCACCACCAACAACAACAAAAACTCAGCTCAGACCTCAGTAAAAGCAAGATCCTGAAGAGATGACATATTATTACTTTGAAGGATGCTGTTCACAGTTTCACTTAGAGAATCAAGCAAGATACTTTGTGTTGCGTAGCAAAACTGTATGAATCTAGGAATCCAGAGGTGCAGAAACAGCTCTTCTCTTTTTAAAAATAAATATTTTTATTAATTCTTTGAGGATTTCATACACCATACTATGATCATATTTACTTCCCATTCTTTCCCTTGACTCCTCCCAAATCCACCCCCTTCCTTACCCCTTTGGATTTCCTGTTCTCAGTCTTTTATTTTGTCAATAACCCGCTGAGTCCATTTTGTACTGCTCATATACTCACATGTCTGGTGTCATCCAAAGGATTATGGTCAACCTATCAGGGGTCTCATCCTTAAAGAAGACCGATCATTTCCCTGAAGCCATCAGGGAAGTAACTGGTAGCTCCTCAGTTACAAGCAGAGGTTCATAATTGCCGCCCCCTTCCATACTGAGATGCTGATTGGCTTGTTGTACAAGTCTTGTGCAGGCAACCACAGCTGCTGTGTGTTTATGAATGCAGTATGATCCATCATTTTTAGTTACTTGGTAAGTGTGTAGTCATATCTCATTGTGGTTTTCCCTTGAATTTCTTTAATGATTAATGAGACCAGAAACACAATCAAGCTAATGACACATTTATCACATTAGAAAATTTCCTTCATGTGTGCTTCTTTTTCATTTATATAATTCCTTTGTAAAAGTGCTTATTAAAACCTTTTGCTTTTTCCTTTAATAATTAGGTTGTTTTATTGTTAAAGAATTTTGGATTTTATATTCTGAATTCAAGTTCTTAACCATGAGTATAATTTTGAAGATTTTCTCCTAGCTTGTGGCTTTTACTTTCATTATTTTAGTCACAGTTTAACATTTTTTATATTTATTTGTTTTTTGTTTTATGCATGTGCATGCTTTGCTTGCATGTATGCCTGTGCATTATGTGCACATGGTGCTTGTGGAGGCCAGAAGAGGATGTTATAGAAGGCTGTCTGCCACCATGTAGGCATTGAACCAAACCTGGGTCTTCTGCAAGAGCAACAAGTCTTCTTGATGTCTGTGCAATCTCTCCAGTGCCCCAACCATATCTTTTGAAGAATGAAATCCAGCTATGGACATATCCACATCATGCTTTTGTGTATCTTGTGTAATTCAGTGTCATTAGTATATTTCTTAAAATTTTATAGTTTTAATCTTATTTCAGGTCTGTCCATGTTTTATTTTCTTTTAGAATTTCTATGTGGTATAAGATATGAATGAAAGCTTAAATATATAGATATTTTACATTTAGGAATCAATATCCCCAGCACTATTTGTTAATATTTAACATTTCTTCATATTGAATTTTATCTTTCAAAATTAATCATATGGTTTCTGTTTGTTGATGGAACAACCTCATCACCTCTTGAATTATGATCTGGATATCTAAAATTTGTTAATATTTTTGCCCAGACAGTCACAGCTTATTGTATAGTGTCCAAATGGGATCATCAAAACAAATGTTAGCAATAATATTAATTTTGTAGAAAGAAATGAAAAATTTGCTTACTCAATATGAGAAGATGAAATTTTAAAAGAAAATAAAGTTTTACTCAGTCAATATTTTTATATAGTAAATATTTGATTCTAAGTATATTCAAAAATATGAATTGAGATTTTTTTGGGGGGGAGCTCTTTTACAACTTACCTAGCACTCATTTGCAGTCTTATAGAAAGGGGAGAAAAAGCTACTAATACTTACTTTCAAGTGACGCTTGAATGAGCCAAGATAAATGCACAATGCTGAGAGGGAGTCCCAAACCACAGTTTAGAAGAAAGACTAAAGGATGGCTGGGCTGGGCTAGTAGACTGCACAGAACCAGAAATCCTGCCAAAGGTTATGTTTTGGTTTGTTAGTCTTTTTTCAGGCCATATAATATACAAAACTAACGTTTTGTATTTCTTCTGCCCAAGGAAGGTCTTAAAGACAGAATATTGCTACTAACCTTAGATTATTTTTTAAAACAGGAAAAATATTACAAGGCAAAAATGATTGAGGCTCTGGAAAGATTAGAAGAATGCTATTGTTATTTCTTTTTAAAAATGAGCAGATAGTGAAAACTTCATCCACAAAGTTATTTTAAATTCAGTGTTGTAGTCAGAGACTTCTATACTCAATAAATAAGAATGACCTATAGCTCATTTAGTTTTGGATCTGAGTGTTTCTTTTTTATACTGTGGCTTGAATCTTTATCAGTTTTTCTATAATTTAACATCTTAATTTTAAGCAAGACACTTCATTGTTGAATGATTTTAACCTAGACAGTAGAATTATTCAATATATTTTATTTATATATTCTTTCATAACATATGGAACATACTGTGAATTATATGAAGATATTTTTTCAAAATTATAAAATACCTACATTTTATTACTTTGTTCATTAACTTTGTTTACATAATCAAGGAAAAAAATTAACAGCTCATAATGAAATGACAGGAATCAAAACATTACCTCCAAAAACTAGTAGAAAGTTCATTTCCAAGTCTTTGTATCTGTCTAAGGAGCAGACAAACGTGGCACTGAGAAAAAGTTTTATTTTTGATATAGAAGCACCTTGGATTGTGTCATTTAAGTGGGGCCACAGGATCTTGTCCTATAAATCCTTGTAGCTTCCATAGACCCCAGTCACTGAGCTGGCCAGGTGTCAGTGTGGAGAAGCTGTAGGAAATATCCACATTACACAAAGTGAATTGTAAAACAGAAAGAGCTGAGCTGATGTTGACCCAAATGTTTTTCATTTGCAGTCTCATTTAATTCTCATGATTATCTCAAAGCAATAAAACAGTTTATCCATTGCCACAGAACTGAAGAGTTATTACAAATGACACTGATGTGTTTGTTATCAAAACTGTACCACTCCCACTCTGCTTAACTACCTCTTAAGCACGCATCAGCTAATATTCACTCACTGGTTAGATGAAAGTAGAAGCTTTATTAAAACAGAATTCTAATACCACGCAATGTATTGAGTACTCAAGGAAAGCTACGAATCTTTTACAATATGTTTAAATTATTTTATTAATTAACTTAGGTTAGCATGCAGAGTAGTGAATTTCAGTATGGCATTTTCACATTCAAGTGAAATGAATGGCATTATACTTTGTTGTCCTTTGCTCTGGTGTCTACTGCCCTGTGTCCCATGCTGCCTGGTTCCCTCCATTTTTTCTGTAAATGCAATGATCTCATTTTATTCTGGCTGTGTAAAACTCTATTGCGTATAATAAGTATCACTCTCTGGTTCTATGGTTACAGACACATGAGGCCATTCTGAGCCATGGAAGGGAAATCTGAATCAAGTCCTCATGCTTATGTGACAGGCACACAGATGAAACCATTCCTCAAACCTCTGCGATTATTTTTAACATATTCCATAAAAAGGTAGATTTTTTTCACTAATTAATATGTCAGTATTAGTTTAAAATTCACTTTTTTCTTGAGAAATAGGATTTCACTGTGTAATCCTAGACTGGCTTGGAACTTTCTATGTGGCCCAGTTAGACTTAGAATCATAGGAATACCAAGTACTGGGGTTATAAGGCATTTGCCACCACAGTGTGTTAAAAATTCACATTTCCTTGTTACTGGGTTTTTGTTTTGTTTTTTTTTTTTTGTGATTTTCATTTTATTCTATAAAATCTATAATCTTCAGTTTGTCATTATTTTTAGATACAAATGAATTAATGGGGCCAAATGACTGCTGCAACTGGAGTTCTTGTGAAGCAAATTCATTCAGGAGCGGAATCTGTAAATTCACATACATGGGTGGCAGTTATTGTCTCTTTTTTAGTTCGTTTTTTATTCTCTTTAGTGAAGGCCTCTGAAATGCAAAAGAAATTAGGAAGTTTTATGTTTGATTCAGTAATATCAGTATATAAAGTCATCTAAGATAGACTTAAGTTCACTCATTTTTTTTCAAATGGGCTGTGTTAGGATTTTGTGCTTGTGTGTGTGTGTGTGTGTGTGTGTGTGTGTGTGTGTGTGCGTATGTGTGTGCATGTGTTCAACTATCATAATTCCTGAAGAATTCCTGTAAAATTTCAGCAGCAAAATCTCAGCTTGGTTTCAAATGAACCTTGAAGAAGGATACGTGACTTGCTGCTTCACTGCTCACATCAGGTACTGTAACTGGCACTGGACAAAGCCGGCAGATTGCAAAGTATTTTTCTACTATTTGTGTTTTGAGTGCTTCGATGTCCATGGTGTGCTACTGAAAATTTGTCTGTACATCTCTTTGTATTATGAGCACCCTAGAGAATAGATCAATCCTTTCAACTATGACTTCAGGGAGACAACAGAGTGGAGAGCCATTTTCATTTTCTGAGAAGTTTCCTGAACAGGTGACTAGAGAGTAATTGATAGATCTTGATACCTTTGGGGAAATGTTTACAGGGTCCATAACTGTCATAGATATCCATAACCCACATCTTTTCCATAAAATGGAGTGCTATTTCCAACATATGTACATTCTCCTATATACATTAATCATCTGTAAGCTATATATAATACATGACATAATGTGGATGATATGTAAAAAGTTGTTATTCTGTATTATTTAAGGAATAACTGACTGTTTTCAATGTTTAAGGTTAGTGTTAATTGACAACATAGTGGATTGACAAGACAACATAGTGGATCGACAAGTCATAAATTGCATTAATTCTGGTCAATTTAGTGTGAACAATACTGGAAGAGTCTGGAAGTGTGGAGCTCAGCCTCGTTAGAGTCCATGACATTATCTTTGTGGTTACAGTCAGGGTTCAAGAGCATGTACTGTAGTGTGTTTTGTTTGTTTGTTTATTTGTTTGGAGAATGTACTAAAATTCCTTTTAGCATATGAAGAATTTCACAAAATCAGCTCTGTTTCTGGTGTTTGAAAAGTTCAAAAATAAGAGATCAGAATAAATAACTTAGGGCCACAGTGGCACAATTCGAAGCAGCTGTGTCTAGATGATAAGCTCTGGATAATACCAATCCTAACATTTCTGGTTGTGAATCAAGGTTCATGAGACTGTGACTATTAACAAACACACTTGCAAAGATAGTTTCATTACTACTTTCTCAAAGGTCTTCCCATAGGTGAAGGTAGATGCCTCAGTATTTTCAGAAAAAGACAAACATATTTGTCAGTATCCACAAGTAATTATTTTATTAGAAGAAAAATTCCTTCAGTAAATACTACTTTGAAATACTTGTATTAAGTTTACAATCAATTCTTCAATAGTAGGCTTTTGACAGATGCTTATCGACAGCCATCCCTTTAATTACTAATGATTTATTATCTTAGTAAAACAAAGAAAATGCAATATGTGATACAGACAACCTATCGTGCCTGATTTATTTTCAAGAAAATTTGTTTTCTTTCCTTGGGAGGATTTCAGGTCACAATTTTTAAATTGATGCTGAAGAACTCGCTGAAAAATATACATCACTCAGGTCAAATTAGGTTATTTTCTGCACTAACCTCACAATTTGGTCCAAATGGAAGTGCTAATTTTCCAAACTATACCTTAGGGTATTTAAATTTTTTTCTCATACAAATAACTTTAGACCCTTGTATTTGTTACTAATGTTTTCCTATGCATTTATTAAAAAATGATTTCTCATTTCTTCATGTCATTTAAGAAAATAAGATCTGCAATTAAAATCAAAGTAAAAAATGTCTTTGGAAGAAAGTATTTATTTTCCCCAAACAAACAGTCCTGAGATGCTGACAAATACCTGTGCCTTAAAGTAGGCCTCAGTTCTCCCTACTTGATCCTCAGTGAGCCAGTAGGAGACAGGTACTTTTTGAGAAGGCAGGGTACTTTATGAGAAGGGAGAATTAACAAGAACTAAACAGAAGAAATACTTTGAGATATTGGCCAGGGCTTTTGCATGAAGAAGCAGCAAGGAAAATATGAAATGCAGAAAAACTCTGCAAAGCAGCTTTGGAACCCTGCTAAAATATAAAATGTCTTTAACCCCTTTGCTGTTCTTTCAAACACCTGCAATTCAAGAATTTTATTATTCTGGGGCTAACGTATTTTAAACCTCAATAACTGAATGTTTCCTTTGGGATACCTTCAGGCAAACTATATATTGATTTTCTCAGAATGCACTATGTTTTTCATTAGTACCAAAGTTTGGTGGATATCTAGTCATCTGTTCACCAAATTCCTCTGAAAATTAAAATGGACCACTCTGTTTTGGCTGTGGAACCTTCAGAGCATGGGTGTATTTTTTCCTGTCTCTATGCAACACTCCAGAGCATGCTATTGGATGTTCATCTTGTCCAGATCACGAGATACCAAACGGAGACTCTAACTTTGTCTGGCATTTCCCTTTAAACACCAGAGCCCCCCCCGCCCTTGCCATTTGGGTTTCATGACTTACTGGCCATAGTCAAGACTAAGAATGCTTTTCTGACTTCCTTTTACATTTAAGTCATAAAGTTACACGTCTGCTATGTAATATAAACAGAAGTAAAATCTTCTCTAATCAAATCCTCATTTGACTTACCTAGGAAAGCAATAAAACAAAACAAAACAAACCCCAAAGCAAATCAAATTGCTTTTGTTCCACATTTACTGTTTCATGTGTTAGAACATGAATAGGAATGGCCCCGTAAACTCCTATGTTTTAATATTTGTCCACTAGGGAGTGGTATTACATGACAGGGATTAGGAGGTGTGGCCTTTTTGGAGTAGGTGTGGCCTTGTTGGAGGAAGCGTGTCACTGGGGGTAGGCTTTAGGGATTTTCAAATGCTCAAGTCAGACCTAGTGGTTGATCTCTTCCTATTGTCTGCCGATCTGGATGTATAGCTCTCAGCTATATCTCCGGTACCAAGACTGACTGCATGCAGCTGTGCTTCCTGTGATGAGGATAGTGGGCTAAACCTCTGAAACTGTAAGCCAGCCTCACTTAAATGCTTTCCTTTAGAGAGTTAGCGTGGTCATGGTGTCTCTTCGCCGCAATAGAACGTTGAGTAAGACAGATGGAGCACTGATCTAAAGACCTGGGAAAGGGGTGATTTCAAGCACACACTATGCCCTGTTTCCTGTTTGTGTCCTCAAATGTGTTGAGTTCCTTCTTGGAGTAGAGAACTTTTCTAGACATGGAACATTACTGGAAACACACTTCCAGTTACAGAATATATTTCAGCTTGAGGAAGGTGAGAGAAGTCAAAACAAATGGAAACAACAAAATGAATTCAGGTAATTGGTAAAGGTTTAGAAGACAACAGAACACAGAGATATGAAAGGAGGGATGTGTCATCGGCACAGGCATATAGAGAAGTATGTAAAATCGGTGATGGCTTCCCTAAAGAAGAGATATTTGTAGTGGTCCTTTAAGAGTAAGGATCCGGGTATGTGCAGGGGACCAGAAGAAGGCAAGCTGGCAGAGAACAGAGAGCAAGGCGTCATCATCACTGTAACACAAGAGCCTTTTCCTGGGATAAACAGATATGTAAGCTAAATGTGTAATTTCAAGATTCAAGGTATAAAACTTTGGGTCAGGATGAATATTAACTCATAATGGAATATTACATGATTTGAGATAAAACATTCCTTAAAAATCCACATGAGAAGGAAATACAAAAAAATTTAATGAAGTATTGAGCACTTTTGTGGGTTAGATTATGAGTTACTTGGCAGAAGAAGGTATGCTCCTACAAGACTGTACCATGTGATATAATTCTGCCAGGCAAATTGTGGGTTAAAACTATCTCCTATGAGATGTTTGAAGAATCAACAGATCTAAAAAGTGATCCTCCAGTCTAAAACTACACTTCCATGTTTTTTTTTCAGTTAAGACTGAAACTTCTTTTCTAGCAGAGGGTTTGTAACTGGGTTGGTGTTTGTTTCTCCTATGACAGTATGTAGATTATCTTTCTGTATCATAGATTCTCATATGTAGGATTAAAGACACCAGCTTGACTTCATTTTCAGATGAGATTGAGTGCATTCAGGGTAGCATAACTGTAGACAACTTCTTCATTTTCAATGAGTTGTATTTGTATTGTCTTCAGCAGTGGGGCCTTCTTGTTCGTTTATGGAGAGCAGCAACAATGTGGGTTGTTTTGGGTATTCCCATGGTACTCCTGTGGCCAATAACTCCATTAAATGTAACCCAGTACCAGTAATGGAAAGTTCATTTGTTGACCAGACCTAGCTAGTTGGGGCTCTGCTTGTTTGTTTGTTTGTTTATTTATTTATTTTTAGTCATTCTTCTGTTTAAGGACATCTAGGTTGTTTCCTATTTCTGGCTATTATGAATACTGCAACAATGAACATGGTTGAAAAAGTGTCTCTATGGTATGATGAACCATCCATTGGATATATGTTCAAGTATAAACCATTAGGACTGATGACAATCAATCAGAGATAAGACAAGTTGGAAAGAAGACTCTGAGACAAGAAAAGCACCCTGGAACAAAGCAGAGACCAGCTGAGATGCTTAAAGAGGTACAGACCAATGAGCCACCTGTAAGGGACACTCTAACCTGTTGAGCTGCCTGCAGGCTGTACAGTGTGCTGTGATGCAGGTTTTCCAACTTTTGTGAGGTTCATCCATGCCTGAGTGATCTTTGGTGATACAGCTGTCTTCGAATCATTTCTACACCTGTAGATAAACCCTCACTCATATTTCTGCAAGTAACCCCAATAAAGCTCATTGGTTCACCAAGTTGGACTTTGTTGGTATCTGTACTTTGATCTGTCTGTATCTGGGGTGAATGCAAATGTGCATTGTGTCTTCCCAGAGAAAGTCTTGTCACACAATACCATTCACTCAGGATCTCACACACTTAGGGCTTCCTCCATTCCCTACATGGCTGATATAGAGGTTCCATTTATTGCCTAGTATTTCAATGTCACTTATTCTCTGTATTACTTGCTACCCACTGCAAGAAAAAAATCTGTAATGAAAGCTGAGAGTAGCACTAATCTATTGCTATAAGCATGAGCATTTAGAAGCACAACAATCATAGCAAGTTCATCCCAGAGCCTGTGACCTCCACAGCCAAGAGGATTTGAATAGGTTTCATGGACCATCCTACATTCCCTCTTAATGCAGTGGGCCTGAAATTCAATTAGAATGAAGGTAATTACCCCTGTAACAGCGATGCCACTATTTCCTTACAGAATACATCATGTCTGGCAGGTATAATTGTAGCTCAAAGGGTTCACAACTCTGTAAGACTGTTGATGACATTTTCTCCCTCATGTTAGTTTAGTTTGATTTCTCCATGTCTTTTAACCAAAGTGGATGTTGTCTTCAGCAATAAAATATTACGTTCAAGTTCCAGTGGGCAACACCAAGAGCAACGGCAATAGCCTGTATTATTTTGGGGGGTTCTGGAGCCTCCCTAACCAAGAATCTGTTAGGTGATACTTATCATCTGGCATTGTAATTTTACCTTATATAACCTATGGCTTGTAGGAGGAGCATTATCACTTTATGGAGAATCTCTCCATTCAAATTCTTTAAAAGTTGTTTCAGGGTAAGGCTCCTCTCATCTTAAAAATGTTTTTAAAAAGCCAAAATCTGAAATAGATGCAATGAAATATTTGTAGTAAAACATAATTATTTTTTCCATACTCTCTTTGTTATTTTTTCCTCCACTGCTCTAAAGTTCATATGTCTGACTTGCTCTCAAATAAATTCAGCAATGCAACTGATAGCTTTGTGACAGACTGTATTTTTCCCATTGAAAATAATATTTTTATTGACCTTTGATAAAATTTTTGTTCATCTTTATATGTAGAGCTGGGATTTTGGAGATAATGTTTTGCTTCCAAACATCTTAATTTGCTCACCTTTCTAAGGATATGAAGACGTGATGCCCATACATAGAACATAAATATGATGTGGCTGTATCTCAGACATTGATTAAATCTCTTTCCTCTTCATTTACAAAAGTGACAAGTGATTAGGAACCCTGTGGAAATTTTTTTTTATAAAGAACTATTTTATTGGAATTATTGTGGTGTTTCAGTATAATAACACTATTTCTACTTTAAGCTCTCTGTTTTGATAAACATATCATGACGCTCTTCTGGGCATCTTTAGAGAGTTTTGGTTTTCTGGTTCTTTCTTGGTCCAGTATAATTTTGAAAACTAAATGCTTATTGTTCATCACATAAACACAGATCCAGTGTCTAGGAAGTAAGTGTTAAATAATGTTCTAGATCCCAGTAACTACAGCGAGAAGAATAATTCTGCTCCCAGGCTCATGAAGTTTTGAGTCTGAGCTATGACCTGAGAAAATGAGATGTTAAAATGGGTCTGGGGGCTAAAATGAACTTGACACTGAAAGGAACATGAATAAAACATAGTTACTGATGAGTTTTAGAGTTGAGAATGCTCTTTACTTTTTAAATTTTTGGTTTTTCAAGACAGGGTTTCTCTGAGTAACAGTACAGGCTGTGCTGGAAAGCATGTTGTGGATCAGGCTGGCCTCAATCTGACAGGGATGTTCCTGCCCCTGCCTCCTGTGTGCTATTAGAGACATTGCCAACACATCGGGCCAGAATGCTTTTAAAATGAACAATCTTAATCTTTTTACCTTAAAGCTAACAAAACTATGATCAACAGGGGGTTGAACTTTTCCAGAAAAGTAAAGAGGGACTGGTTCAGACAGACCATGCGGTCAGCTTTGATGAAGCTTCTAGAATTGTAGGGCTAGATCTTAGGGATCATGTGCTTGACTCCATATTGCAAATATGAACATACCAAGGCATGTCCCAAAGCCATGTGTCATGTTGTTGTTCTATGGGACACTCAGGATTCAGCTATTGCTGAATAGTCCTTATGATAAACAGACTTATTTTGCTTTGTTTTGTGGTGTGTGTTATTTAAAATATACTATTATATTATTTCATATTCATACTACTTTATTATATTTATATATATATATGTTCATGTATACAGTGTTTGACAAAAAGCTCTGGTTTTAGCTCAGTTAAGCAGTTTTATAGCTACATCATCTTGTCAACCTCCAAAACAGAAGTGTTGGGTTAAAATTACTGGTCTTAAAAGAAAAAGCCCAAAACTTTAGATTTTGCAGATTTACAAAAACATTGTAAGAATAATGCAGAGTTCTTTCCCTATTATTAACATATGTTGGTATTGTATATTGATCAGTAGTAATGCTGATACATTACTATTCATTAAAGTCCATTCTTTAGTTGATGTCCTATTTGCCTTTTGTCCTTTATCTGTTCTTGGGTCTCAATAAGAATTCTGTATTACGTTTATCTATCATGTTTCATTAGGTTACTCTTGGCTGTGATAATAATTTATATTTTTCTTAGTTTTTTAAATGTTTATTTATTACTTCAGGTTGCATCTCCATCACAGTACCCTCTTTCAACTCCTTCCAGGCCCTCTCTCCCACACTCTATCCCCATCACTTCCATCCCACTCCTCCAAAGTAGAGTGTCCCTACATATCAGTCCCCCACCCCAGTTCAGGACTTAGATAGCTTTGAAAAGTATTGGTTGCATATCTTGTTGCATTCCTTGTTACTTTTGTTTTGGTGTTTTTTTCCTTTTATCATTAGGTAGTATTTATGAGTTTTGAGAATGAGGATCAGTAAAAATATGTCTTTATCACCAGCCATCATATGAAGGAAAAACACTATCATGGAAATCTATTGATGGTGACTTTAACCTTGATAACTTGGATGTTGTCATTAGTGTCAAATGGCAGCTTTTGTCAGGTTTCCTCATTATGAACTTGGTCTCAGGGTCCTGAACTGATAGCATTCCTTTACAGAATCTATTTTCAATAAAAAGAAACAGAAAGGAAAATCTCCACAGACGTGTAGGACAGTCTGATGTAGGTGATCTCCCAGCTGAGAGTCCTTGTTCTCAGGTATCTCCAAGTTGTGTTGAGTTGGTCAAAGCTAAGTAGCACAAGGTCTAAAGCACTGAGACTCAGGGTTTCCTAAAGTCACCAAAATTACTATAATTTGATGTGCTCATCTTTGCCTTGTCTTAAAACACATGGTCTCCTCATTTTGTTGACATCATTTGTTTTCTTGGGTATTTCTGGCCTCTGAGGATGTCCTTTCTTAGTTTTGTTGTCAGATTTTGTCCCTCAGTTCTCCCTTAAGAATTTTTCCTCCCTACATTCTGTGGTCTATAAATTCTATGGCTAATTGGGGCTCAGAGAAATGACTAACTCCAGGTCTGGAGTAGGAAAATTTTGATCCAAGTTAGAAATGTCCTGTATATTGATAAATAGAGAAGCTACCAAAGATTAGTGGAGTTATGTAAAATGAGAGCAAAAAAAAACAACCCATAGAACTCAGTTTGAAAACACTCACTCTGAAAAGCTTTGAGACAATAATAAAACACCAATAATTATATAAGATAAGACAAATCAATATACTAAAATCGACGTGTGATCCCCTCTTCCTAATGGACTCCTTCCAAGGATGTTAGGAAACTAGCCCATGGTGAGAGCCAATATAAAAAGAACTAACTGTTCCTCTACTCTGTAAAGAGCTACTGTCATAAAATTATTCTCTAGAGAAAAACACCAGGCGATAAATTTGGATGCAATAACAAAATGTCAACATTTCAAAATTTATAATGAGATAATGGACTTAGGAAATGATAATAGATGGTTTGGTTAAAAAAAAGTAAACCAACTAATTCCGCACAGCCATTAAATGTCATTAAAAGGGAAACACCAGATATAGTCTGCCTTTGACAACCACTAGCCATGTGGTAGTTATTGACCATTGAAATGTTAAACTCTTAAATGCTACACTGTGCATTTTAAGGACAAATTGAAGAAAGTAAAATATATCATTGGTATTGGAAAGTATTGATTCATATTGAAATGTTAAAATTTGGAAACACTTAGATGCATAAAAGGTCAAACTAAAACTTTCCCCTTTTTGTTTTAATTTTGGAAAGTGTAGTTTATGGAAAATTAAAATTATGTGTATATGCTTGCATGACACTTGCGAGTGTTCACGACTGAGTGAATCTTCAGTGGATAGAACATTGCTTAAAACTCTGCAGGTATCAGATAGCTCTTTGTTGTGTAAGTGAATGGAATTGCTAACACATAAGCACATTTAATTACTCACATGAGTTCATTTACTGAGAAACTCAGATCTAATTGGAGGGCTGTAGTGGTGGGTGTGAGAGGTAGAAATCATGAGGATTCTGGGAAGGTTTTAGAGAAAGCATGGGTGTATACACCTTCTGAGGTCTGAAGTGTGCTTGTTCCTTGATGTGACATAAATGCCCACAAAAACTCCACTCTAACCCCTTCCTTTCTTTAGTAATCTTTTTTCTTAATATCTTTTAAGCTTTCGGACTTTCACTTTTACTGCTTGTTTTGTTTTCTATTTGGCTTTAAAACTCTATTGGTTCAACAGCTCAACATATTACATGTAACTTGAAGTAAAAAAAAAAAAAAGCTTTATATACCTCAGATCACTGCATCACCTTGTAATGAAATGATTCAAGGGCTTTGAGGTTTACTTAGCATACTATAATTGTACAAAATAATGGGTGTCACAATAATTTCCTACACGCAGAAAACATACTTTGAATACATTCATCTCACTGTCGCCGTTGTCTCTCCACTCAAATCCTTTTCTTTTCTAATACTCAGCACATTTTTCCTTTCCTATTTTTCTTTTTCTTTCTTTCTTTTTTTTTGTTTTTGTTTTTGTTTTTTGAGACAGGGTTTCTTCATGTAGCCCTTGCTATCCTGGAACTTGCTCTGCAGGCTAAGCTATCCTTGAGCCTTGAGCTCACAGAGATACTGTTGCCTCTGCCTCCTGAGTGCTGGTATTAAAGACTCGTATAACCAATGCCCAGTTACTCTGCACTTTTGTGAGCCTTTCCCTCACATGTTATGAACACAAAAGAAAATTGCTTAATTTGGGAAGATAAATGCTATGGACTGAATAATTATAGCCATATGTTGGAATCTTTCCTATGCTAATTGTATCCCCATTAGCATAGGGAAAAGATAGGTTTCCAAGTCTGCTGTGCTTCATGATGATGTCCAGTTTTACCCACCTTCCTGCACATGGCACAATTTCATTTTTATGCATTGTTGAATAATATTCCATTTAAATATTTACCATATTTCCTTTATTCATCCTTTGGTGGGCAACCAAACCATTTTCATAACCTGGTTATTGTGAATGGTGTCACAGTAAATATGGGTGTCTAGGTATACAATAGAGATTGTATTTTGCCTGGATTCTGTTTTTTACACTTTTTCTGAGAATTTCATACAGAGATAATGTATTTACATTATTTCCACTGCATATTCTATTCCTTCCATGTTCCCCCAGCTTCCTGTCAACTTCACAATATCTTATTTATTATTGTTACATAATTATTAATTATTAATCTGCTGAATCTATTTGTTGTTGCCTATATGTATATGTGTTTAGGGATAAACACTTGAGTTGGGTAACCTTTCAGAACATATTCTTGGAGAAGACTGACTCTCCTCTTGCCAGCTTGTATCTCTTCATCAAAACATGGGACTCTGTGAGATTTCCCTCATTGACTTTGAGATGTCAATGGGCAGGTCTTGTTTTGGTGATCATATTGTTAAGATTTCATGGGGGAAGCCTCCTTTCATATATAGAAGTCATTTTCTTGTAGCAGATCCTAGGCCTCTGGTTCTTACAGTCTTTCTGCCTCTTCTTCTGTGTTATTTCCCAAGACTTAGATCTTGCAGCTGTGATGTAGATATATCAGTTGAGGATAGTCACCTCAGGGTGAGTTGTTCTCTGTATTTTGACCAGTTGTGGGTTTCTGTGATGTTCTCCTGCTGCTGCAAATATAAACTTCTATGATGAAGGGTTTGAGATACACTTCTCTTCCCAGTCCTACCCTCCCACACACTTCCTCCCTTCTCTCGCTCCATCATACCAAACTACTCTCACACCAAAGTCGCGTGAGGAGTAAATGCCCCCTCTTTCACTAGACAAGGCAGCCCTGCTAGGAAAAACAGATCTAAAGGGAGGCAACAGAGTCCAAGTCAGAGACAGCACCTGCTCCAGTTGTTAGAGGATCCACTTGAGGACCAAGCAGTCCATCAGCTTCATATGTGTGGGGGTCTAGGACCAGAACATACATGTTCTTTGGTTGATGGTTCAATCTCTATGATCCCAATCTGCCCAGTTTAGTTAGCTATATAGGTCGTCTTGTGGTGTTCTTGACCCCTCCAGCTTCCTCAGTCCTTCTCCTAACTCTTCCATAAGAACCCCTTGGTTCTGATTAATATTTAGCTGTGGTCTCTGAATCTGTTTCCATAATCTGCTGGATGAAACCTCTCAGATGACAGTTATCTTAGGCTCTTGTCTGCAAGGATAGAAGAGTATCATTAACAGTGTCAGGGGTTGAGTCTCTCCCTTGGGGTGGGTTTCAAGTTGGGCCAGTCATTGTTTGGCCATTCCCTCAATCTCTGTTCCATCTTTATCCTTGCATATCTGGTAAGCAGGACAAATTTTGGGTTGAGGGTTTTGTGGATGAGTTGATGGTCCCCTCTGTCCACTGGAAGCCCTTCCTGGCTAGGATGTGGTCACTTTAGTCTCAGTATCTTCCACTGCTAGGGTCACTCCCAAATCCTCCTAAGAGCCTTCCCTATTCCAAGTCTCCTGCTTGTCCCAGAGATACCTCAAAATCAAATTCCCTTCTCTATCCCAGACCTCTCACTCCCTGCCTGCTCCACACCTGATTCCCCCCTTCCCCTCTCCACCCTCTCTCTCACTGAGGTCCCTTTCTCCCTCCACTTCTGATATCTACTCTATTTCCTTTCTGTGGGAAATACAAGCATTCTCCCTTGAACCCACTTTGTTACTTAGCTTTATTGGGTCTGTGGGTTGTAGTATTATTATCCTGTACTATGTGGCTAATATCCACTTGTAAGTGATTATATACTATGTGTGGCTGTGTTACTTCACTCAGGATGAACTTTTCTAGTTCCATCCATTTGCCTGCAAATTTTATGATGTCCTTATTTTTAATGGCTGAGTAGTATTTCATTGTGTAAATGTACTACAGTTTCTTTTTCCATTCTTTGGTTGAGGGACATCTGGGTTTTTTCCAGTCTCTGGCTATTAAAAATAAAGCTGCATAGTTGAGAAAATATTCTTGTGATTTGGTGAAGCATATTTTGAGTATATGCCCAGGAGTGGTATAGCTGTGTCCCCCCCCCTTTTTTTTTTCATGATCAAGGTGACTTTATTTTAGTGATTAATGAATAGAAGAAAGTATATTCTTTTGTGTTTAGTGAAATATTCTGTAGATATCTGTTAGGTCCATTTGATTCATGATGTCTCTTAGTTTCATTATTTCTCTGTTTAGTTTCTGTTTTGATGATCTGTCCTTTGGTGAGAGTAGGGTGTTGAGGGTTTGTAGCTTAGGGACTGAGGGAAAGGCTGATTTGGATGTGAGACTGTGATGAACTTATCTGCTGTTCTTGATATAATAAGTACACTTTCCCTTACAGCCTCTAAAGTCCTTTGACGTATGTCCAGGAATAGAATTCCCCCACCTTAATACTACTAAGGAAAATAGATGGGTTTAGAGTTTTGAAGGTTCATTTTCTATTTTTTTTTTTTACTTGTGGATTCTTGGAACTGACAATTCATTCAAACCAGTCTCCCACACTGGGGTTTCCAGCCTTGGTGTTCCTTGAGAAACACACTGGCTGGAGATGTGTTAATGCTGAACAAAGATACTGAATTTCCTAGTAGGATGTCAAGGAGGGTTCTTCCATCATTAACCCTGAGGAAAGAAAAGGGATTTTTAATGCCAAACCATGGAAATAGCCTATACCTCTACAAAACAAAAACAAAAACAAAAAAAACTTTTAAGCTGCTATCAAGTTTGTGTAATCTCTGTAGCCACCTGCAGTCTAACATTCTAATCTGAAATTGTTTTTTTGTTTGTAGAGGTATAGGCTATTTCCATGGTTTGGCATTAAAAAGCAGGTAACAGGTTTAAAACACTGTAAATAAATTAAAGGTGACAGCTGTTCAACCTGGTTTTACAAACCTCCAAGAGTTGAAAAAACTTAGAGCTAAGGTAAAATAATGCATGGTGTTAGCCCATGCCGTTACCTCCAGTAGAGACAGGAGGATCACTATAGAGTTATTTGTCTTATAAATTCTAGAGTTACAAGAAACAGGGTGGTGATGGTGCACACCCTTAGTCACATCATTGGGGAAGAATACACCCTTAATCCCAACACACTAGAGACAGAAACAGGCAGATCTCAGAGCTCAAGGCCACCTGATACAAAACAAACTCTAAACAGAGAAAAACTTTGATCCAGGAGTGGAGGAGCACATCTTTAATCCCATCAGTTGGGAACCACATATCTTTGATCCCAAAACTTAGAATGCAGAGACAGGCACATAGGATTTGGAAAGATTTAAGTTTAAAAGCTACTTACAAAAGGCAGGCTGCAATTCAAACAAATTGTCCTTTGAGATCTCAAAATATATACACTAAAGGTTTGTTTAGATCCAAAATATCAAAATAATTTCTTCTTTAATCCAGATTGAAAGGTAATACTTTATATATTGTCAAAAAAACCAAATTTACTCCAGGAAAAATATTACCTGACCCCCCCCCCAAAAAAAAAAAGGTAATTGTCCCAGAGTTAGGATTAGGGCAGGGCTCTGTTCTTATCTTTCCAGGAGATTTAAAGCATCCATTCAAGGAATCCAGGGACAACTGGACAACAGAAACCTCAGCAGAAAACAGATCAGACACCAAAGAAGACGAGTGGCCCAGATGATCCAGCCTTGCAGACTTCTTCAATAGCAGTTTCCTCAAAAGTCTACAACCACAACAACTCAAAATCGCTAAGATCATTCAGCTCCACAGACTACTCCTGCCAGATCTTCAGTAAAGCTCTGAAGATCAGCTTCTGTCTATGAACTTCTTAGGACATCTAAATAGCTGAGCACAAAAGGACTGAACATCAAATGATTCTATTAACATTTTTAACCATTTTTCCATTCTTATTTGGGCCCCAAACAGGTTTACTATGTCTCAAATCAGCAGGAAGTCATTTTAAGAGAACAACGTCCCATCCCCAGAAGGTGGGGAGAGTGTTCTCCCCCTTTGGTTATTTGATCGATAATAGAAAATTTTGTTATTTAGGGGAAAAGACTACAAGCTGTTAAATGGTCTTGTTAAATGGGTTTTGGAGGTTAGACCCAGGGACTTCTCTCTTTTGCTTTTCTGTATCCTCCTTTCTCTCCTATATAGGAGTGAACAGACTTGAGAAAAATGGGACATAGACATAGTATAGGAAAGATCAAGAAAAAAGGACAGATTATTGAATATGGCCTTATACCTTTGTATACTGATACAAAATTAATATTATATTTGGCTAAATTGGTATTGATCATTGTATATTAATGCAAAATTAAGATTGTATAGGGCTACATCGGTATTGATCTTTGTATATTGATACAAAATTAAGATTATATTTGGCCACAATGGTATTGACCCTTGTATATTAATGTAAAATTAAGATTGTATTGGGCTACATCGGTATTGATCTTTGTATATTGATACAAAATTAAGATTATATTTGTCCACATTGGTATTGATCTTTGTATATTGATACAAAATTAAGGGTAACGCTTCTTAAAGGTATTGTTCGTAGTAATACTTAAAAATGAAATGTCAAGTTTTGACCTCTTGCTACCAACCGACATAAACTGTTTAGGATAATTAAGAAACAGAAACTAATAGTCATGAAAACATGTCATTTTGTTAGTTACTATGACAGTCTATCACAGTTATTTTCTAAGCTACTCAGAAATCAAGTTGCTAAGAGACAAGCAATATTTGCTTATCTAAATATAAGAGATAGATAGGGCATCTTCAAAAACCTCAAGAGATCTGCAGAATATGGCATTCAAAGATGTTTTCTTTTTTTTTTTTTTTTTTTGGCTTTTCAAGACAGGGTTTCTCTGTATAGCCCTGGCTGTCCTGGACTCAATTTGTAGACCAGGCTGGCCTCGAACTCGCAAAGATCCGCCTGCCTCTACCTCCCAAGTGCTGGGATTAAAGGCGTGCGCCACCACTGCCCGGCTCAAAGATGTTTTCTTAACTTAAGAATTTTTGATATCGAGACATGTCAGCTACTGACAGCACCCCCTATTCTACTCCAAGTAGAAGATGAGCATCGAAGAATCTCCAGTGGGAGATGATTGAATTGGTGGTAAGCCATTCTCTTGGCAAGAAAAACCCCTTGCTTCAACTGTAGACAGACTTCTGTCCAAAAAGGACAAAACTTGGAAGCAGGTAAGTCGACAGCATAGCTCTGCCAAGGGGGTAGGTAAGTCCTTCATAATTCCTGCTCTACAATCAATGTCTGTCAGCGAAGCGGGTCCAAATAGCTGAAGATTGATGCTGCAATGTATGGAGAGAAAATGGGAACTGTCCAGGCAGCCACTGGTATGTCCTTTCTTAGTATTGGAAGCTGCAGTCCCTGCACTTCCTATATAATCAGATATATTTATCCCTCTCCGGTCTCTGAGGTGGTTGAAGAATAGATAGCTAGAGTCTCATAGTTAAATTTTGAGTTGTTTAGGAATCAAGAGGGTGTTCTGGATCTAAGAAGATATTTTAAAAATTATGAGGCAAGTTAGTATGAAAGCTGAGTTAGATATAGACCTTTAAACTCATGGAGATGGTTAGATAGTAGAATGTTAAAGTCAGGTGCCAAATACATATGGACTGGACATTGGGAATGTATGCTAAGCCATATAACTCTTATAATTGTGGCCTATTTATTTCTGTTGTTTTGTATTGTATTTATAGTTATAAGAAAAAGAACCATTTTTTGGACTGAAAGGGAGAGCTGTTGGGGGGAAAAAGAAATACCTTAAACAAAAAAAAAAGAAGGGAAGAGGATGGGGGGTTGAGGGGGAGGAGGGTGGAAGGGTGGGACTGGAGGGGGGAGTAGGAGGGGATTGTGATTGAGATGTAACTTGAAGAAATAAAAAATAAATTATTAATAAAAAAAGAAAAGGGATTTTTGATTTGTAAAGGGAAAAACTTGTAATATGCACAAGGTTTTAAATGAAATGTGGTACAGAAGAGTCCTCTGGTTGGTTATCAAATGTAAATAGTTATCCTTGAAACCACATATGCAAGCAATGCTGAACAGACTCAGCAGGTTGTATTTATCTCTGTCTCTGTCTCTGTCTCTCTCTCTCTCTCTCTCTGTGTGTGTGTGTGTGTGTGTGTGTGTGTGTGTGTGTGTGTGTAAAACAATAACAATTAAAGACTTCAGGACTTGAATGGGAGCAAGATGGTGCATGTAAGTATGGAACAAAGGGAATAAGTACTTTGGAAGAGAGGCTACTATTTTAAATAATGCATGATGGGCCTCACATGAAGCTGGTTCTTGGAGAGGATCAAAAGAGATGAGGCAGGTAGCCTGTAGCCCTCTAGGGAAGCAGTGTCCTTGAAGGAAGGGAACACAGCAAGTGCAAAGGCCCTGAGTGGAAGTATGCTTAAAGGGTTGACAAGCCTGTGCAGCTGGAGCTGGTAGCACAAGGGGGAGAGTATAGATGATAAACCTGGATAATTGGTGAGTCTCATCACATTGTTTTTTTTTTTGTTTGTTTGTTTTTTGGACTGAGTTTTACTTATAATGACATGGGAACTCATTGGAGGGTTTTTGAACAGGACAGAATTGCAATCTGGCAGAAACGTTTATAAAAGACAGCTGTGGCTACTGTGTTGAGAATGTACTGTAGTACCTGGAGCAGAGATGGGACACCAACTAGGAGGATATGGCCCTGAGCAAGGGTAAGGGTGGTTTGAAGCCACTGGTATGATGATATGGTGATAGCTTGTCAGGGATCTAAATACACTCTGTGAATATATCTGACCTGTCTTATAACTAGATCAGACAGGAAAAGTAAGTAAACGCAGAATCGTGGGATGGCTCTGAAGCCATTGCCTTAAGCAGCTGTAAGGTAGGGGCTGCCATTTGCTGTGACAAAGACACTGGGAAGGGGATTTGGGAAGAAGGAATATCAGAAGTTTGGTTTTAAACATGATTAACTGCTACTGTTTGTTAGTGTGTGTAGAAATAATTAATACTTGAGGTTTTTCTCTCTCTGTATGTATGGTGAAGTTAAACAATGTTACCAATTCCAAATAAGTTCACTTTTTTTGAGGTATCAAAAACTTACTTTGCATCTGAAAAATTTTACAAAGGGTTTGGTCAATGTTTATTTACTGTAGTTAATATTTACATTTTAATGGAAAGATACATACTTTGCATAAGTCAATAAAATAGTATTTTTCTTGAATGTCAGTGCAAAGTAAAATATATTTTTGATAATGATGAGACTAATATCTTCAGTGAAATGTTAATAATAACATAATAATAGATGATTTTTGTTGTATTATTTTGGTAATACAGAAAGATCCCAGATTGTAACTTCCTTACCTATAAATGCTCTCCAAAGAAATGTTTTTATCTGAACGATAGATCTAATCCACTTATTTATCTAGCTTCAGCTTCTAAGGACAAACCATACAGTATCATATGGAGGCCTTGACTGTATACACTGCTGGAGTAACAGCACTTTCAAGCCTCTTCTAAGAAGTACTCTAAGTGACAATTATAAAGATGACATTTTTCAATGAGATTACCTTTCACATATTAAAATAAAACACTTCCTTTCCCTGTTCACTCTCGTGTGAAGTGTCAGGGTTTTATTGTAATGTTTGTGTTAACATGAGTTCTATACTTCCGAGAAAGGACAGTAACTATACACCTAATTGAAATGCAGCTCAGTCAAGTTCTGCAAATGAACTGAACTGAGCACTTTCTAGGGAGATTAAAATATTTTAATATTCTGTTTAAGAAAGCAGGAGATTTTAAGTGATCCAAATAGAAGTCTCTAGATCAGCTATATTTTGAAAATATCTAAGTGGAAGTGAATATTTTATAATCACACAAGAGACTACCTACGAAATATTTCTGTATAGTAGCATGATTAATGCATATTTGTCTCAGCCGCTTCCAGATATTAACCTTAGATTATCACTACATTGATAAAGCCTGAGGTATAAATGTATTTTAACCACGTATATCCCAAAAGCAAGTGACAAAAGGTAGGGAGGCATACTCCCAGTTATTATCAGATCCATCAGACTGAGCTTGTGGTCCACCAAGGATTGGTTTCGGAAAGGAACTCATAAGCTTGTAGCCATCAGGATTCTTCTAGTTCATCTTGTCACCTGAGGTAGAATTAAAATCACAAATGTAAAACTGCTTATAATAGGATGGTGCCCCAACTTGTCAACTGTAAAAGTTCTTCTGAAGACAGAATATCCCTTTCAAAGGTACTTCAAATAGGTTCCTTTCTCATCTCACTCTTGTGGAGTTCCCAACAGTGGTAATGTGTTCTAAGGGTCCCCCACAACACCTCAGATCCTTAAAAGGTTTGGAACTTAAACTTTAAATAATCTTTTTGCATGGTCTTTTGGTATTCTTCAGATAATGGTCCTTTGTCTAAAGAAAATCTGACGGAAACTTGTGTATTAAATGATTAGTGTAAAAGCTTATTATTGTGTTCCCCTGTTGCTTCACCTTTGATCTTTCAACTATGACCTTGGCTTTTGATCAATTTCCAAAGCATTAAAACATAGCCACTGTAAAGGACTAGCCTTTATGCTAGTTGAGTCTCCAGCATGGTCCTTGGTTTCTCCCCATCATCCAAGCCTTGTTCCTCCGTTTTGATTCTACCTGGATATTTTTTCTTCCTCTGAGTACATTGTATCAGTGGGTTACTGGTTTACTCTTTGAAGGAACACGTTCAGCATCTAATTTCTTTTAATATTAATATCACCTAAATATTTCAAACTGTGGCAAGTTTTTACAACTGTTTCTAGGAGGGAGTAAACAAAATTTCAAAAAACTGTTAGAGCACAGGAGGACTAGTTACAAGATACTCTGGAAAAATATTGCTGGAGCAATAAGAACCTATAGAAGTATAATTATGTGTAAATATTCATAAATTTATTAAAGTCCCACTTATGTTTAAATTGGAGTTAATTTCAAAGAGTGTTTCTTTGGTAACTCTTAGGAATCAAGTCATTATCCTGAAAAGTAAAGAATATGAATAATTGAATTTCAGACATGAAAAAATATCTTCTCAGTTTTCATCAATCAGTAAAAAACTTCTTTTTCTTTTCTTCCATTCTTAGTGTTCCAACTACATGTTATGTCTACCACGAATGTAGCATGCTGGGTTTTATAAGATCAATTTTGAAACAATTACAGACTTAGTAAGTGTAATTTTTGTCAGTGATACACTTCAATAATAGAATTAATGGTGGTATTTAAGTGAACTGATGAAGATATTTGCCTCCTTCTTCTCTTTCTTCCTTCGTCCTCCTCCCTCTTTTTTTTCCTTCTGTCCCTTCTCCTTACTCCTTTCCTGTCCCCCACTTCTCTCTGCCAGGACATTATGTAGCTCAAACCTGGCCCCTGATGTAGCCAAGAAAAAAGACTTTGAACATTTGGTGCTGAGGATCAAATCCAGTTTTTGTTTTGTTTCATTTTCACATGCTAGGCAAATACTCTACCAACTGAGCTACACTCTTAGCTCTGGAGGCGTTCTTTTTAAATTTAAATATGAGGGGCATTAGTGGATAAAATCATAGGGCCAAGTGAGAGTCAAAGTTTCTCTAATGCTCTCTGTCAGTGGCAGGGATCCTCTGGAAGTCTTAATTTCAGAGGCTAATTCAAGATATCTCAGGACTCCCGCAGCATTTCATGGAGGAATGCATTTTTTGCTGAAGGTTCTAACAGTCTGAGGCATTAAAGGAATAGCTGAGGTTTCATAGCTTTAGGGCATTGTTCTGTACTTTCTCACTTCTGCAGGTGGGAGATGAGTGACGATTCTTCCATAAGAGCAAGTCAGTCTTATGATGAACTCAATTCCAAAGCAATCCCCCGTCACTCTTCTTTTTGTCATATTGGTCTCTTCGATCAGCAGGCATTCTAGAACGAATGCCTTCCAGGACATATTTCTTTCTCTGGAAGGAACAGACAATACCGTTCTGCTCTGTCTGGTTGTACACACATTCACTCGGTTTGATCAGACATACATGCACTGCTGCAAGCGTTCGGATGCTTCTAAATCTTTCTGTGACCAAGATGGCTTCCTCCAGGTCTTCAGATGAAGCCCACAGTTCCATTATTCCCGGCTGACATGGAACTTCACAGATACTTCCTGCCCTTGCTAGCCTTTTTGTTCACCAGAAGCTGTGCACCTCACTGGATGTGAAAATTTTAGAAGCCTTTGACTTATTAATTTGTTTTCTAACCTAACGTCCGACCCTTTGTAAGCATTCACTAAATGGTGAATGAGTAAAAGAATTAACCAATGGGTAATGGATGTAGGTTCCCGTGTACTTTCATGGTCACTCTGCCCATTTCACACTTGTGCCTATGAAAATTTTTGTTCACCTGTTTTCATGGATGCTATGCCCTTATATTAAGTAAATATTTGCTTTCCAATCTAAGTAAGCAACCTTAAAATTAATTTGCCATTAAATTTAACTCTAATACCCTATGCAACACTAAAGCGCTGTAGAGCATTATTTTATATTTGCTTACATCAGAAAATCATGAATGAACTGCTCTGAAAAGGCAAAGATTAGGGTTAGTTGAGGGACAGCCCGAGCTATTTGATTTGTTCTACTGGAGTTTCCTCTGAGCATAATCACTTGACTTTTTTTTTGACAGCAGCTTTTCTTCTCTTGGTAAATACTTGGTAATCAGAGAACAAGCAGTCAACTTGTAAATAATAAAAACTTTGTAGTGGTTTCTGCCACGTTGGCAGTAGTGCAGTTTGAAGACAGGTGTTGATAACTGAACTCTGCCTAGCTCCTTTCTACCTGTCTTCCTCCTGCCTAGCTATATTTTATCTAGCCCTCCTTTATTCTCCCAAATTCAAAGACTCTTGCCTTTATTTAATGGATAGTGTGGCTTACAAATGGCCTCACTTTTGAAAGCCATATTTCCCCATATTTATGGGGCATATTCATTATTTATTCTTGGTAGTTCACTTTATTATGTGAGTAGGTGTCTTAATTATGATTTTATTACTGTGAAGAGACACCATGACTAAGACAACTCCTTTTTTTTTTGTTTTTGTTTTTTTTGAGACAGGGTTTCTCTGTGTAAGAGTCCTGGCTGTTCTGGACTTGTTTTGTAGACCAGGCTGGCCTTGAACTCGAACACAGAGAGATCTGCCTACCTCTGCCTCCCAAGTGCTGGGATTAAAGGTGTGAGCCACCATGTCCAGTCCCTAAGGTAATTCTTATAAAGGAAAACACTTAATTGGGGCTAACTTAGAGTTTCAGAAGTTTAGTCCATTATTATTGTGGCAGGAAGTGTCGCGTCCCTCTCGACCAGCAAGAACGACGCAACTCACAAAAGCTCTTCTCAAGCAGTTTATTCAGGTCCCTTGAAAACAGTCTTCCGAATGCCCGGGCAGACCCAACCCACAGGCTAAATACTATATGAACAGCCAATCAAGTAAAGCCATGTGGTGCTATCTTAGAGGCCCACGTATGTGGAAGCAAGCCAGATCAGCGGTCTTAGCCAAATATGGACTTGTTTACCACAGAGAGCGCTCACCATCTGGCTGGTGGAAGGCGGAAACTGGCGCCATTTTTAGGGCACGGCACGTCCCAGCTCTCTATAGTTCCTCCTTTTTTATTTTTTCTAAAGTTGGTAGAAGTCCCTGGAAAGGCTTCGTAATCCCCATATCTGGGGATCTCACGGTGGGCCTGAGCCTGTAGGAGGGCGGTGCTCAAACTCTTACCCGTCTCTGGGTCAGCCTCCCCACTCGGTGCTGCCCTGTCTTAGGTGGCCGAGACTTACCCGTCAACTCCATCATTGACTTGCCAGACCCTAATATCCGTGGAACAAATAGCTCAGTGGGCAGGAACTATACTCAGTGAAGATTTAAGGCTTCATGGCAGCGAGCCATGCCTGAGGGGACTGGCCCGCCTCAATGGCGACAAGGGCCTGTATAATCATGGCTGCATTATGCTTTTGTGTGGCTCTCATCTTGTAGATGCACCATAGGCAAACCAGAGAGGCTAGTATCATCAGTATCGCCAAAGAGCCTACGCCTGCCCACTCCTTAAGATGATCCATAGCCGTCTGTATCCAGGAAGTCAAACCAGTAGCCAGGCTCAGATCCACCCGAGTGGAGTTGATGTGGATGATTGTTGCTCTCAGCTCTCTCATCAAATTTTCAAATTCAGCCGACCAATCCTGTAAGAGGAACTTTGACAATTGTCTAGACAGATTAGCAGCCTTTGTAAAATTTTGATACTGCACGGAAGTAACACACAAACCTTGCATTTTCCACTCACACCCCAATTGTGCTAGTTGCCAAAGAGAATCAATCTGTTCTTGTATTAAATCTATGCGTTGATTAACTATCATAAGGCCTCCTTTGAGATGAGAATTCATAGAGGTCTGAGTATCCAATGCCTGTGCTACAGTGGCTGAGATGTTATTCAGGGCATTGGCAGTCTGTATAGAACTAGACAAGGCAATAGCTGAGGCAGTAGCCCCCACAGCAGCAATAGTGAAGGCAGTAACAATAGCTGCAGTGATGCCAAAATCTCTTTTAAGCCTGAATAGCATCATGGTATTAGGGGCCTCTACAGGAACTGGTACATATCGAGGCATTCTGGTCACCACAGCCACAGGAAAGGCTGTGGCATTGCAGCATAGGGCATAAAAACATATGCCCGGAGTGAATACTAATTTTTCTTCACCCAAGGATGCACTCCCATTACTTACAATCCACAGAAAAGGAGGCCAGAGACACACTGGTGAGGCTGAAAAGGTCTTATTGCGGTAAGAATGAAACAAAGAATTCCAAGTACCAGAGCCACTACCACTAGAAAGATCCAATTTGGTAGCGGACCTTAGAGAAAAATTACCTCTTTGATAAATTCCTCCCCCAAGCATAATGACAGGTCCCAAGTCCATGCAACTTCCATTTACCCCACACAAAAGCCACAAATCAAAAGGACTGGTGGCAGTCTGCTGAGGATCCCTAGTAGATATATCAAGCATTCCTGTACAAGACTTATTCACTATATTACTAATCATGGGGCTAAAGGAAAAATAATCTTGTTGAACCCAAACTGCTCTGCGCTCCTGACATCCAGTCCAGGGAAAAGGTCCTTCCTCTCCTGTGGATCCTCTACAAAAAGGTGCACAGCGTGGCTGTCTGGGGGGGTCCCGGTCAGAGACTCGTGTGGGCCACCATCCTTCAAGGTGAGAACCGTTGCCCGAAAACAAACCACTACCTCTACCCCCAAACCTCAGCTGTGGTAAAAAATCTGCTGACTGCTGAGACAATTTAATACATACTGTATCATCTGACCTATTGAAGCTCATTAAAAAGCACAGACTACCCTTCAAACTGACATTTCTATTACCCTCTATAGGGCTTTTCTGATCATCAAAGGGAAAGTAGGGTAAGCCTAAGCTTCTATTACTGCTAAATAAGCGTGGAAACAGAGTTGCATCATGTCTGATCGGCATCGGCTTTGGGAATATCAACAGGATCCCCCATTTCGGCTCGGTCATTCCTGACATACTCACTGCTACTATCACCAGGATCCTTAGGAAGGTCTTCATGATGAATCTTCCTCACAAGGCATTCAGGCACCCACACTGGATCCTGTTGATCCTGAGGAAAAACACAAACAGACCCTCTCACCCATGTTAGCACGGGGTCAGGCCCTCGCCAAAAGCCTGTCAAAATATCCTTCCACTTCACCATGCCTTTAGGTGGACCATGAGAATCCTGATGTCTGTCCGCTGCTGAGCGGCCTTGAGCATCCAAATTTAAAAAATTTAAAGTAAATAAGGCTAAAGACATTCTCTCCTTGGGGGTACGGCCTTGGCCTATTCCCCCTTTCTGTTTTTGCAAACATTCTTTCAAGGTGCGATGAGTACGCTCCACAATTCCTTGTCCTTGAGGATTATATGGTAATCCGTGATTAAGCTGTACCTCCATCTGGTTACAGAAGGAGACAAAGGACTGAGCCATATAGGCTGGTCCATTGTCCGTTTTCAGTTGCTGTGGTTTTCCCCATGCAGCCCAGGCTTCTAAGCAATGCCCTATGACATTGCGAGCCTTTTCTCCACTCATAGGTGTAGCATGTATGATACCTGAGCAGGTATCCACAAATACATGAATATATTTTAAGGTTCCAAACTCTGAAATGTGGGTAACATCCATTTGCCAGATTTTGAGTGGCATCAACCCTCTAGGGTTCACTCCCACACTGGGAGGATGATGATGAATCACACACTGAGAACAGTCCAAAACCACCTGTCTAGCATCTGCTCTAGACAAACGGAATTTCTGCTGTAGAGTTTTTGCATTTACATGAAATAATTGGTGAAACTGTCTGGCTTGGTCCAGGAATGAGCTCCAAAAAATGCATTACATCCTAGTCCATTGATCAACTTTATCATTACCCTCACTTAATGATCCAGGTAATCCTGTATGTGCTCTGATATGTTGAATATAAAAACACCTTTTTCTTTGCCAGATTAAAACTTGTAACTCTTGTAATAAGGCACATACAGTACTACTATTCTTAATAGGACCTGCTAATTCTAATACTTTCACTGCATTGACCACATAGACTGAATCAGAAATCAAATTGAATGCAAATTGACATCTTTTCAACACCTCAATTACTATTTTCAACTCTACTATTTGGGGGGAGCCCAGTTGAAATTGACATAGCACAGGCTCTTGTCTTTCTATCAAATAGGCTCTGCAGCCTGTCTTTGAGCCATCAGTAAACACGTTTGGTGACCCTTGAAGTGGTACTGCTGAAGTAACCTTAGGGAATATCACTGGGTGCTCCTTAAAAAATGATAGCAATGGATGCTTAGGATAATGATTATCAATCACTCCTTCAAAGCTACATTGCAATATTGCCCAATCATCTACAGTGCCACACAAAATCTTAATTTGATGACTGGAATAGGGCACTATTATACTGGCAGGAGCAACTCCAAAAGACTGCCAACATTGTTGGATACCATTTAAGGCTAAAGCAGCAACTGCAGTGGGATAATGTTCTATGGATTTTTTTGGAGAAATCTTCGAATAAGTCCATAATAATGGTTCGTCCTGCCATAGCAATCCTGTAGATTGACCATAGGTGGCAAATATGCACAATGCAATGGGCTGTCCTTCCTGCCATCTCTTTAGGAAGGCACTCTGCAACCTTTCTTCCACTTTACATAAAACTTTTCTTGCTTCTTCCATTAATTGCCTAGGAGAATTAAGTGCTGAATCACCTTTCAAAATATCATATAGGGGTCTTATTTCATAATTTGGTAGCTTTAAATAGCCTCTTACCCAATTGATATCTCCTAACAACCTTTGAAAATCATTTAGAGTCTTTAAATTATCTTTTCTTATCTCAATCTTTTGAGGTATTATCTTTTCAGGTCCAACCTTCGCTCCTAAATAATCAACCACATTTTCCTTTTGAACCTTATCAGGAGCAATAAACAACCCTTTCTTTTTTAATAATTGAACTAATTCTTCATAGGCCCGATCTAACATTTGTTCACTCTTAGCTGCCAGTAAGATATCATCCATATAATGAACACATCTTAAATCTGGAAAATTCTTTCTCAAGGGAGCAATAGTTTCCCCCACATACAGTTGGCACATAGTGGGGCTGTTTGCCATGCCCTGAGGTAATACTACCCATTCAAACCGCTGATCAGGTTCCTCATGCTTACAGGATGGAACAGTAAATGCAAATCTCTCACTATCTTTGGCACACAATGGGATGGAGAAAAAACAATCTCTTATATCTATAACTATTATGGGCCATGAGGCTGGAAAAGATGATAAAAGCGGCAAGCCGCATTGCACTGGGCCCATGATCTGCATTTGTTGATTTATGGCACGCAGGTCATGCAATAATCTCCATTTTCCAGATTTCTTTTTAATGACAAAGATAGGTGTATTCCAGGGAGATACAGATGGTTTTATATGCTTTAAAGACATCTGTTCATCCACCAACTCTTTGGCTGCATTCAATTTTACAGAGGAAAGTGGCCACTGAGGAACCCATACTGGGTCCTCCGTCTTCCAAGTTATGGGAATGCCCTCCTCAGTGGCCCCTAGGAAAAACCCAGGCCCTGTCTCTTTTGTCTTTGCTGCATAGATATGGGACTCTTCCGTCCCTGCAAATATTTTCCTATTCCAAAGCCTGGAGCATATCCCATATCTTGCATCGTACATTGGGCTGAATCAGAATAGTCATTACTCAATTTAAATATCCTTTAAAAGGTCTCTTCCCCAAAAGGAGATAGGGAGCTCAAGTACATATGGCTGCATTTCTCCTGAGTGGTTTTTTTGGTCCTGCCACTTTAATAATCTTGCACTCATATCTGGAGTCTTAGCATAACCCAGGCCTTGAAGTGTTTGAGAAGAGGCTTGTACGGGCCAACCTGAAGGCCAGTCTTTCTTTGCTATGATACTCCTATCAGCCCCAGTATCCAAAAGGCCCAGGATCTTTTTACCATCAACTTTTAACTCCAAGACGGGGCGTTGGTCCAAATCCAAGGAGAGAAAAGTCAGATCCGTGCTGGTGGACCCAAAACCATCTTTTCCTCTCTCTCGATCCTTTGCCGCATAGCGATCATGTAAGCTTGGCAACATGATCAACTGAGCAATTCTATCTCCAGGAGAGATAGCTGTTATACCACAGGGGGAGGCTACCATGACCTTAACCACTCCTGTAAAATCTGGATCTATAACCCCAGGATGGACAATAAGTCCTCTCAAGGCTGATGATGACCTCCCTAACAGCAAACCAACTGTACCAGGTTCAAGGGGTCCTTTAAAATCTGTTTCAATTAACTGGACCCCCATTTGGGGCGTTAATACGAGTCTGGTGGTGGAGCAGAGGTCCAATCCTGCTGAGCCTGTAGTGGCTCTCCGCGGTCTCTCGGATGGCGGAGGGTTGGCCATCTCTCTTGATTCTGTTCTTTGTCCTGATTCTCTACTGCCCCATATATTTGTGGGCCCTGGGGTCGTGGGCCCCGCTGTCCATTTTTTGGACGAACGCCACCATAACCTTGAGTTAAAGGCTGGCCATGGATGTCTGTCACTGAACGGCATTCATTAGCCCAATGGTTCCCTTTTTTACATTTTGGGCATAACCCCGGCCGCCTGGGGCGTTGTACCCTTCCTGTACTTCCTGTACTCCTTCCCCCGGGGCATTGTCTTTTAAAGTGTCCCATCTTGCCACACTTAAAACAAACTCCTGAACTTCCTCCACCTTTTCTGGTCAACTGTACTACTGCGGCAGCAAGACCAGCATTAGTTAACGGCCCTCCAGGTTCTCTACACACTTTCATCCAGGCTTTTAGCCCTTTACTCTTGTAAGGGGTGATAGCGGCTCTACACTCTTTAGTACATTGCTCATAGACCAACTGTTTTATTAGTGGCATGGCAGCATCCGGGTCACCAAAAATCTTTCCTGCCGCTTCCACCAATCGTGCCACAAAGTCTGAAAAGGGCTCCATGGGGCCCTGTAGAATCTTAGTTAAGTTCCCACTCACCTCCCCTTTGTTAGGAAGGGATTCCCAAGCCTTGATAGCTGTCTGGTTTATTTGTTCATAAACCTGATTGGGATATCCTGTCTGCTGGTTGGCAAATCTCCCCTGCCCAAGCAGCATATCTCTATCCCAGGCTGGATTTCCATCTCTCTGATTAATGGCTGCTTGCTCAGTGGCATACTCAATCAAGAAAGCTTTCCAGTCTAAGTATTGCCCTGGACTTAAGCAGGCGCGGGCCAGGCCACTGCAATCACTCGGAGTCATACAATGTCTGCTTAATGCTTCCACTTGAGCCAATGTAAAAGAAGTGGTAATGCCATAGGTACGAACCGACTCTGCAAGGGATTTAACTACCTTAAAATCAAGCGGTTCCTCGTACCTGTTCCCTTGTGGGTCTTGGTATACCGGATAGGCAAACTGTAATTCTGTTCTTACTTGTGTCCACATCCCCGGGCAGAAAGTTCTCCCTACTTTCAGGGACTGAACAGGCTGATCTATCTGAACAGCTTCTGGGTATGGAGGGGGAGTTGAAGGCTCCGCGGCAACGGCTTTACTTACACCCACCACCACCAACGTGGCTGAAGGCGCCGCTGCAACGGCTTCACTTACACTGACTGCCGCCAACGTGTCTTTCTCTTTTACCTTTTTCTTTTCCCTTTTTCTAATAGCAGTCCTCTCCAACTGTTCTATTAGAGCGTGTAGCTCCCCTTCAGAATCCGTGCCCTCTGAGTCCTCAAAATCTCTAAAATCTCTAAGATCGGGATAGAGAGGAACCTTCTTTTTGCTTCCCTTTTCACTGTCTGCCTGCTCAGATCTTTCGCCTTTGTTGCTTCCCTTTTCACTGTCTGCCTGCTCAGATCTTTCCCCTTGCAGCAGTTCCAAGGCTGATTTTCCCTCTTTGATTGCGTTACAGCATCTCTGATCTTCTAAACAACTCCTCACCATCTTCCAAATCAGTCTTACTCCATGCTTTAGAGTACCTTGTTCCCAAGCAAAATCCAAGTCCCTGCCTAATTTGTCCCAGCAGGATACCGTAAGATTCCCGGACACCGCAAACCATGGAGCCACGGAGTCGCATTCATTCAAAAATCTCTCTAGGGTTGACTTTTTAAGTTTCAAATTCCTAGCTAAAAGTAGCTCCTGAAGAGCCAGAAAAATTGGATGTGACTGAGACAATCCCATGATTAAAAATTTACTTTCGGTTCGCAGTTTCCCTGCGAAACTTTACCTTTTGTTCGCAATCTCCGCGAAACTTTACCTTTTGTTCGCTATTTCCGCGAAACTTTACCTTTTGTTCGCTATTTCCGCGAAACTTTATTGTCCCAATTTACCCCGGGAACTTACCAGTGCACTGTCCCTGACTGTAGGAGTTCTGAGTCTTTTCTGGTTCCCCGTATGGGCCACCACTTGTCGCGTCCCTCTCGACCAGCAAGAACGACGCAACTCGCAAAAGCTCTTCTCAAGCAGTTTATTCAGGTCCCTTGAAAACAGTCTTCTGAATGCCCGGGCAGACCCAACCCACAGGCTAAATACTATATGAACAGCCAATCAAGTAAAGCCATGTGGTGCTATCTTAGAGGCCCACATATGCGGAAGCAAGCCAGATCAGCGGTCTTAGCCAAATATGGACTTGTTTACCATAGAGAGCACTCACCATCGGGGTGGTGGAAGGCAGAAACTGGCGCCATTTTTAGGGCGCGGCACGTCGCAGCTCTCTACAAGGAAGCATGGCAGCATCCAGGCAGATATGGTGCTGGAGGAACTGAGAGTTCTACATCTTGATTCGAAGACAGCTAGGAGGAGACTGGATATTCTTCACATTGGGCATACTGTGAGCATTAAAGACCTCAGGGCCCCACCTCCACAATGACACACTTCATATTACAAAGTCACACCTCCTCCAATAAGGCCACATCTCTGAATAGTGCCACTCCCTATGGCCAAACATTCAAACACATGAATCTATGGGGCAATACCTATTCAAACCACCACAGTAGGTATTCCATAAATGGATATTAAATGAATAAGAATATTTTACTGATTTAACATCTTATTTACTTATTTATTTGCTTATTGTCTCTTCCCCCTTTCTTTCTCTCTCTCTCCTCTCTTCTTCTTCTTCTTCTTCTTCTTCTTCTTCTTCCTCTCTCTCTGTCTCTCTCTCTCTCTCTCTCTGTCTCTGTGTATGTTGTGGTATTCCTGTGAAGGTCAGAGGAGTTGGTTTTGTTCTTCTATCATGTGAGTACCAGGGATTGAACTCAGTTTCTCAGGCTTGGCAATAAATACTTTTACTTCCTGAGCCATCTTGCCTATAACAGTACATTGAATTAAAATTATATATATATATGATATATATATATCATATATATATACTTTCATATGCATTGATTGTATCAGTTTATCTTACCTCATTCTGTAGACATGGTTATTGGATGATAATCAGTTTTACAATGGTAAAATTAGCTATGTTTTTCCAGAATATGCTATTTAAAGATGAGTTATAACTAGAATTAGTTCAGATTAAACACAGGGTTAGTTGTTGCTTAGTCATAGTGGAGGCCAACACATCTGCTGTAATGGTCTCAGCCTCCTACTCACCCTCCACTAGTCTTCTTATCCCTTCTTCTTTCCCCCTTCTTTTTCTCTTGCTCTCTCCTTCTCTCTCTCTCCCAGTGATTCTCAGCTCTGCTCCTGCTAGTTTCACCTCCTCCTCATCTTCTAATTTCTCCTCTCCTATACAAGCCTCCTGACTTTTCCTTAAACAGTGCAAGGGATGATGCACCCAGGCTTTCTCATTAGCTATTTCTACTGTCTGGAACAGGCTTCTTACGCATATCTCCTTACTCTCTTGTCTTTTTATTTATTTATTTACTTTTTTTTTAAAGGACAGGGTTTCTTTTCATAGTACTGGCTTTCCTGGACTCACTTGTACACAAGGCTGGTTTTGAATTCACAGAGAACTGCCTGCCTCTGCTTCCTGAGTGGTGCAGATTAAAGGCATGCACCACCATGCCTGGCTCTTGTCTTTTTGTAATAAGATTTATTTTTATCTATGTGTGTTTGTGTCTGTACTGGTATCTTCAGATGCCAGAATAGTGTTGAATCTTCTAGAAATAGAGTTAGAAGCATTATGAACTCTTTCCGTGGGCCTTGGGAACAGAACTTGAACTCAGGTCCTGTGAAAGAACAGAGGATTCTCTCAACTGCCGATTCATCTCTTCAAGTTCTCATCTCTCTTAATGAAAATCTATTTCTTTACAACTGGGATCGGCCACATTTCCCCCCTGGAAGTTAGATATGGCCATATGATGTGTTATAGGCCTCTTAGTAAGAATGCCATAAGCAAAATGTCTACCAGCCGAATATGGAATAGAAGCAAGCCTTTGTTAGTAAAGAGCAACTGCAGAGGTGTGGAGGCCATTAGTGCCTGTGAACTAAGCTAGGTACATTTCAGAGCATACGCATGTGTTACCACACCATGGTTGACCTCCCCCTGCTCCCACCCGTGGCTTGTCTGTTTTGCTTTAATCTACCTAACTTTTTTGTTGTGCTTCTACCTTCTACCCAGATACACCACGTGCTTACAGTGTTTGTTCTCTATTTTCTCCATCATCCTGCCTTCTCTCCTTCACTGGGATGCAACCCTGTGGTCAGGGATTTTGCGTTGTTAAATTGTATGAACAGAAGGGTTTTGTAACTATTTAGGGAAAGAATGAATATTACAAATGAACACGTGAATATTAAGCAACATCATGTGCTGCTCTGTCTCCACAGTACAGAGAAGAGTACAATCACTTACTTGCTCTGCCAGAGTTTGATGGCTGGCCCATTATCCAAGGAATGCATTGAAAGAGCAGAAGGACAAGTATTGTATTGCTGGAAGACTTCAGTAGCCTTTGTCATAGAGCAAGAGAATTAGAGAGGACAGACTTCGGAAAGCTAAGAGAAGAGAAAATCTGGGATCCATGTCAAATTTTGCATGGACATCAAGAAGTTCAAAAGCAGCTGCTGGACTTCACTTGATCATCAGGGACATCCTTGAGAGTTCTTTATGAACTTGATTTTATTTACCCAAATGTAAGGAAGTCATTAAATCCTGCCTCAGTGACCACGTTGGAATGTGTGAAAGAGCAGTGGACCATAGAGTAACCTGTTTAGCACTACACAGGTATGAAACCAGAGCTCAGCTAAAATGTCTTCTTTAACTCTTGTTCATTCCTTGTGTGAGGACCAAGGTTAGATATTTGAAAGGCTCCCTTAAGCCTTAACCCAGTAGATGAGAAATGATCTCCGTCCTCTCCCCTTCCTTTTCCCTCACTGACTGCTGGAGAATTCTGTTGCCTCCTCCTCGTTATCTCTTTTCTAGTAACTCCAGATCCACCATCACATCACCCAGCCACCACCTGCTTTCCACCTGCCTTCATGGCTATTCAGTTCATCTTGGTGCTTCTGTATACTCAACTCTAGTTCATCTTTGATAGCGCAGCTTCCGTTCTCTTTCGAAACCTGGCTGTGTCTCATATCACTGAGATTGAAATGAGTCTCTCTAAGGACTTACAAGGTCTCATGTACTGTGTTTATTGCCCACATTTGGATCATGCCCCTCTCTACGTTCTGCTTCCTTCTTGTTTCCTAGACTGTCCCTTCTGCCTTTCTACAAGGCAGGAGATTCTTTTTTTTTTAATTTATTCATTTATTGCTTCAGGTTACATCTCCATCATATTGTCCTCTTCCCCCCTTCCCAGCCCCACCCTCTCACCTTCTACCCCCTAACCCTTCCATCCTACTCCTCTGGAGTGGAGTGTCCCTACATAACAGTTCAGCAGTCATATGAGGGCCAAGAGCCTCCTCATACACTGGGGGCCTACAAGGCAGTACCACCAGGGAAAAGTGTCTCAATGTCAGGGAGAGAAAACAAACAAACAAAAAAGTCTATGTCCATGTTCCCTTTGGTGCGTTGGTTGTAGTATAGATATCCTGTACTATGTGGCTAAAATCTGACTATAAATGAATAGATGCCATGTGCATCCTTCTGAATCTGGGTTAGCTCACTCAGGATGAGCTTCTCTACTTCCATCCATTTGGCTGCAAATTGCATAATTTCCTTGTTTCTGATAGCTGAGTAGTTTTCCATTGTATAGATGTACCACAGTTTTTTAATCCATTCTTTGGTTGAGGGACATCTGGGTTGTTTCCAGTTTCTAGCTATTACAAATAAGGCTGCTATGAACATAGATGAGGAAACTTCCTTATGATTCCGTGAGGATCATTTGGATGTATACCCAGAAGTGGAATGACTGGGTTCCGAGGCAGAACTATTCCAAATTTTCTAAGATATCAAGGCAGCAGTTTCTTATCTTGTGGACTTGACACTGTGACTTCTTCCTGGATGCTCTTTCCAACAATTTTCATTTGTCTGGCCCTTCCTCCTCTTTCAGCTCTCAGCACAAAAGCCATGTCTTCAGGGAGGTCTTCCTTCCCTGTCTAACAATAGGGCCTCCATTCAGCTCTCATTGCCACAGTGTTCACAGAGATTGTAATTCTAGGAACCACAAATAATATGAAGCATACTAGAGTCTTTTTTGAGGCTGACTTAATTTATTTAATATGACTATATCCAGCTGCATCCATTTACCTGAAAACACCCTAACTTCCATCCTTTTTATTTTTTGGCTTAAAAAATTCGATTGTGTGTATATACCCTATTTTATTTGCCTGTTCTTCTATTATTAGGTACCTAGATTATGGACATTTACTCATTTAATCTTTACTTAAAACTCCACTCCACATAAAAGTGAAGAAATTGGGACACTTTTATGGAAATTAAAGCTCTTGCCAAAATTAGTGAATGGCAATGTTTTACACTAGCATTTCTCTTATTCTATTATCATTGGAATCACCCAGGCACTTATAAAAGTGGAGGTTGCTGGCTCTCACTGCAGCATTTTTTTTTTCAGTAGGTATGATGTGGGTTCTGAGACTTTTCATACCATCCTTTGTGAATCAATCAAGAGAACCTAAACTTATTTTCCATGTTATCCACATGAATACATACATTCCATATCCTACTGTGATGTTTTACTGTGTGGCAGAAGGAATCAAAGTTCCTAGAAGGAGCTTGACCTTCCATGAACCTCAGAGGTAATAAATGGAAAAGTTTCTTGGACACTGGTTTTGCCTCTAAATCAAGTCATCTTCACTTTGCCGAAGAGGTCTCTGTATGGTAGTGGATTGTTTACAATGATGTTATAGTAAATACATTGTATAGATTTTAGAATTTGGCAGATGAACAAAGGAGCCTCATGGGAACAGAGGAAATTTACATATTTTCTTCTCTTTTTTTCCTTTTTTGTTGTTATTTGTTTTTTTAAATTTAATTTGGGTGATCAAGATGGTTTCTTGACAAGTTGACTTGCAATTTATTTTCTGTCTAACTTTTGTCCCATAAGCATGATCCCACCACTTTCCTTTATATTCCATGTGTCCTGAGTTTCTGAGATTGCACATGAGGGTTTTCTGACTCTTACTGGAGGCATTAAAGAAACTTTTTTTAAAAAGAAAGGTGAAATTCAAGAGTACTAATCAGAATTTATAGATTTTTAATGTTTATCACTTAATCCTTTTTGTAAATAGGAAGTTGATCTAAAATGATTTTTAAAAATTGTATACAAGCCAATTTTCACTAGGACATATGAAGAACACTTTGTTTCTTGCCCGGAAACCTTATTGTGCACCAGAGGCACAAAATTTTGTTTTCCCAGCTCCTCTTTGGTATTAACATTCCAATGCTGTATTCACATGACAAAGACTAATAAGAGAAAACAGCACACCCTGGATCTGTTTTAGTGATAAAGATAGGACTGGGAAATGGTAGAACCTACCTTGTCCTCATTACTACAGTGCTAAACCTGCCATCAATTATATTCACCGAGCTTCTCCCTAATGTGAGACTTCCTTCATAACTTCTCTTCAACAGGGGTTCTGTCTCCTTCAACCCAGTCTGTCTGCGGAATGTGGATGGAAATATATTGATAGTAGTTCCATTGATAGCATCCTCTCCACTTATAAAAGCCCGTGTTGAAAATGACGTGATGTCAGCACACAACAGCAGATTTCTATGGACAGCCATTTCCATTTCATTGCCTATTATCTTATATGCAGAATAGAAAATGTTCCAAGGATTTACCTTGACCTTATATTTCACAGACATAGTTAGCAATGCTGAACGTTTCTTTTGTCTTTGCCAGTGTGAGGAAATGCGCATGTTCTTCCTTTTCCCTGTGACTTTAGGGTCAAACCCCCCATGCCCACCCTCTGAACTGGGATTGAACTTCGGGCTTCACGCATGCGATGCAAGCCTTGTACCACTTAGCTCAAGCTCCGAGTAAGACCATGGCAGGAGCCTGAGACCTGGTATGCAGGCTCTATCCAGGGCTGCTGCTGCCACACTTGACAGCCCATGGCCAAAACAAGTCAGCATGGGAGGTGTCAATCGCATCAGGGCCGGGCTGACTACGAAGGACCAATGCAAACTAATCACCCAGAAAGTAAAGTCAGATATGGAAAGTTTGCGCTGGGATGTTAAGAAAACCTGAGGGACCATATGTTACAGCAAACGAGGTTGCAGGAGAGACCTATTTTTATCTATGAGAAGTGTGCAATGAAGAATATATTCACTAGGAAGAATAGATAAATTTTACAGGAAGAAGGGTAGACAGGGCATGGGTGAAGCCTGAAAAACTAACTAAAAGAGGGAACAGAAAGATTGTCAGGGCTTGGAAGTCAGCCAGTTGCAAGATTATGTCTTCTAAATGTCATGGGGAAGTTACACCCACTAATTCTCAACAACATGGATGCCCAAGCAAGGCCTAAATAATGACAGTAACAACTGGAATTCCAACATGGATGAGGAAAATTTCATTAGGCTCCATCCCAGATGAAGAGATATGGTCAATTAAAGACTGGACAGAGGGAGACTCAGCTCTGAAAATGTACACACATACACAATTAGCATACAGACTCTGAATGATCTATTCTTATATCTATCTGTAACACACACACACACACACACACATGCATGCACACACACTCACATGCACACTTGCACATACAATTAGAAAAAAAGGCCCCAAATTTGGGAGGGAGAGGTGTGGTAGAAGTTCTGATTTCTTTAAAAACATGGTTGGGTTGAATGAATGTGTTTTTTGTTTTTGTCTCAAGTATAGGATGTGAGAGTGCTTTGTTCAACACTGAAAAAAAGGCTATGAAAACATCCTGATGGAGGAGTATGTGATGTTTTGCCAGCCAGAAACTGTCACATGTGGGGAGCATGCTTGTTTTTTTTTTGCTGGAAAATGTCCTTTGATAGATGGACTCATTGGAGAGGACGTGATCTTGGTCAACAGGAAATACCTCGTGTGGAGGGTGTGATGTTGCCAACTGGAAAAACATCCTTGTGTGGATTTTGAGGGGCTATAACTAGAAGCCCCAAACCCACAGTGGGAGTTTTGCTTGGGATTGTTCTCATTGCTGCTTTGCTTCGAAATACTCCAGACAACACTTCGAGACTTGCTTCTTCCAAGGCCATTGCCTTATCTGCTGAAGATCGAGGCCCAGGTTGTGATCCAAATAGGGGTGCAGCAACTGTTGTCACCATCACCACCAATACCAGAGCTCTGCAGCTGCTGCTGTTCCTTCTAAACCTCCCCCAAACCTGCTGTTGGTTCATGCTGCTTCTGGTACCTGGTCTTGTGTATGTTGTTTGGCTCGACTGTTGGAATCCAGACAAATCACCCCAAGGACCGACTAAAGCCTCAAGAGGTCTACACTGTCTCCACTAACCTTTTTTCTTTCATACCTTGGTTTAGTAGGTTCGTAGGTGGGTATAAATATTAATATATACCTTCAGAGAGGAGACAGGAGAAGATATGGAACAGAATGGAAGGAGGAGAGGGAGAGAATGACATTATTTTTCTTTCTTTCTTTTTCATTTATTTATTCACTTTGCATCATAATCACAGCCCACCTCCCTCCTCTCCTCCTAGTCCCATCCTCTCACCCTTCCCCCCCATTACTCCCTTCCCTTCTTCTTAGAGAAGCAAAAGCCTCCCATGGTACCAACTCACCCTGTCATATGAAGTTGTAGCAGGACTAAGCACAACCTCCTCTCCCACTGAGGCCAGAAAAGGCATACCAGCTAGAGGAAAGAGATCCAAAGGAAGGCAACAGAGTGAGAGACAGGCCCCACTCCAGTTGTTAGGGGATCCACATGAAGAAGAAGCTGCCCAATTGCTACATATGTGTAGAGGGCCTACATCCAGGGCCTACTTCCAGCCCATGCATGTTCTTTGGTTGGTGGTTCAGTCTCTATGAGCTCCCATGGTCCCAGATTAGTTTGCTCTGTAGGTCTTTTTGTGGTGTCCTTGATCTCTCCAGCTCCCTCAATCCTTCTCCCTACTCCCCAAGCTCCTATTGTTTGGTTATGGGTCTCTGCATCTGTTTCCATCAGCTGCTGGATGAAGCCTTTCAGAAGACAGTTATACTAGGCTCCTGACTGCAGGCATCACAGAGTATTGTTAAGAGTGTCAGGGGTTGGCTCACTCTCATGGGGTCCATCTTATGTTAGGCCAGTCATTGGTTGGCCTTTCGCTCAATCTCAGCTCCATCCTTACCCTTGCATTATTTTTTGTTTGTTTGTTTTTAGGTTTTCTTTTTTTTTTCAGACGGGGTTTCTCTGTGTAATAGCCTTGGCTGTCCTGGACTCACTTTGTAGACCAAACTGTCCTCAAACTCAGAGATCTGCCTGTGTCTGCCTCCCGAGCACTGGATTAGAGGCATGCAACACCACAATTAGCTTATCCCTGTACGTCTTGTAGGCATGACAAATTCTAGGTTGAAAGTTTTGTGGGTGGGTTGGTGTACCCCCCCCTATACTGGAAGTCCCATCTGCCAACAGGAGGTGGCCACTTCAGGCTCCATACCCAACAACTTCCCAAACCTCCACCCACCCACTGCTATGAGTCTCAGCTTGGGTCACCCTCATAGACTCCTGGTAGCCTCCCTGTCCTAGAGATGCCCTCCCACTGATTACCATTCTCTCCCTCCTCACCTGATTTCCCCCCAGTTCTCCTCCCCATCCCCTCTCACACCCAGTTCCCTCCCTCTATCTACTCCTGATGTCTATTTTATTTCCCCTTCTGAGTGAGATTCAAACATCCTCCTTATTTTAATTATATATATGTATATATATACATATATATATAAACAAAATAAACAACCAACAACAAATCAAATGGCTAAAATAGTGTGAGTGAGTAAGATCCAGGAAGTAAAAAAAAAAAAAAATCCTGTACCAGTCAATATTTTAGTTTATTTCAGGCCAGATTGGAGGACAAAGATTCCATACATTGCTTTCATATTTTGTGAGGATGTAAGAATTTTTTATATCTCTAATTTATTTCAGCTCTCACTTCAATACATTGGGGATGGAGCATGAGTACTAATTCATCTTTATTTGAGAAACTTTCACTGTGGAATTGACCAGCACTTGAATTTCCTGACTTTAAAATGTGCACTTATTAACAGTAGAGAAAGTCTGAGGTATTCTCATGGTCCTCACGCAGGGCAGAATCACTGCAAGGAAGCATAGGAATAAAATCTTACTTTGCCTACTATTAATACTATTTCATGCTGTCCTGTATCTGGAAATAACACATATGTACAAAAGCTTGGTTTCCATGATGACTCAGTTTTCTTCCTTGAAATGCTTCTTCTTCTTTAATGCTAGGGTGGACCAGACAGGCCACGAAATGAATAGTTTGGTGCAGATCTTTTCCTGGTATTTGCTGATGCAGTGAAGGCAGTTTACAGAGGAAATGAGAAGTTTTCTGAAAACTCATTGCACACTGAAGGAGACCGGTCAAGGAAGCGCATGCAGAAATTCTGTGAGGGTTGTCAGGGAGCTTTGAATGCATAAACTTGTAGAAGCCTTGCCTCAACTCTTGGAGTCTCCAGGCTGCCCCAGTCAATGTGACACTCAGACCCTAGAAGTCACAGGCAAGTGGTGAAAAACTAGAAAGCATTAGAGAGAATAGGATATACCAAAGAAATTAAATGCTTTATCTTTACCTAGACAATTGCTTTGAGAGAAAAATGTGGAAACTAAGAATCCAGTCAAAATGAAATGAATCATAATATTCTATGGAATCCACAGTGCCACTGATTCATTATCTTTGATTTTTAGTTGACTTGGGGACAGCAGTATGACAAACACATACTTCAAGAATGATGAGATGATAAAAATGGTTCTAAATTTATGTACACCTTAAAATATTTATTAAGTATGTGATTTGGTGTGCTTCATGTTTTAAAAATGTTAATAGGTCATGTGTTCTCTAATGTGGTACACTTGATGTTAAAAACAGCTGATGTTTATTGAGTTCCTATTCTTTGCTGAGTGTTTTATGTGAACTATCTTAATGATACTCTCTGAAATTTTGAGTTAGGTACTATTATTATGCTTTCTTTGGATACCAGGCATCTAAGACACAGAGAGCTTACATAGCCTATTCAAGGCAACACAGCAGAATTTAAGAGGTATTTTGCATTTAGGGATTTAACTACTTTTAGGCCTCAGACATCTTATGAGCTTTTCCCTATTGTATTGAACCATTAAAAAAAAAAAAAAGAAAAGAAAACCTGAACTGTGAAGTTTCAGGAAAGATTCACCAATGGAGAAAGAACATTTGTTATTATGTAATATATTCTTGCTGTTCTCTCAGAATATCAGAAGGGGCCACATGAATTTTATAATGATATTTACCATCAATAAATACATAGTGCTAGCTATAGGTCAGTATTTGTTTTAAAATTTTTAATTATTTTATTAAGAAATCATATGAGTACATATTAAACAGTGAACATATTCCCCACTCACTCTTCTGCCCTCCATTTTTGTCCCTCTCTGCTCCCATTAGTCAGCTCTGTTCCCTTCGATAGTTTCATGTCTATTGTTATGTCAATATACATGTGCAATTTTATGAATCAATTTGCTAAGGTTAATCTTAGTTCTCTACTTGACACACTGGGGAAAAGGAAGCTCAAATGAAGAATCACCTCCATCAGGTGGGCCTTGGACATATCTGTGGAACATTATTTTTTATTTCTTGTTAATGGAGGATAGCACAGTTTATTGTGGACAGTTCCATCCCTAGGCAGATGGATCTGGGCTGTGTAAGTAGCTGACTAAAATCTTATTCAGAAAATCCTGGCCTGTGACTATATCATGAAACATTTCCCCTACTTTTTCCTCTAACAGTTTCAGAGTTTCAGGTCTTACATTAAGGTCTTCAAACTATTTGGAATTGATTTTTATGTAGTGTAAGAGATGGGAGTAAAATTTCATTATTTTATATGTGGACACTTAATTTTCCAAGAATCATTTGTTTGAAAATCAGGTGACTGTACATTTGCCTTGTTCTTTGAAGTGAATTTCTTGTTTTAGTTAATTAATTCTCATTACATCCCTGTGAGATATGCACTCTTGTTATCTTTCTTTTGCACATAAGACAATATGAACAAGCTGAGTATCATTCCCAAGACCATCTGTGTGTTTGGGTCCAGATTCCAGCATTCTGACCTAAACTTCATATGTGTGTGTGTGTATTAGATATGTGTTATATCTAATAACACATATCTAATAAATATCATATATATTAGATAAATATATAATAATATCTAATTATATTATTATTATACCTCACCTCTCCAGTTTTTATTTGGTTTTGGTTTTTAAAGGGCTATGACTTCATTGTATTGCTTAATTTTTGCAGTTTCACTTGCCCCTTATAAAGTCAGTTGACTTCGTGTATGTCTACATATTTAATCAACTGCCTGCTTGAAGTAAGATTGAGAGTGAGAGTCCTTACTCACTACCAACACAGAAGAACATTTGAGGTTAGCCTAAATATTGTTTAAACAAAGTACTATTTTGATCCTACTTATAAACAATAATACAATTAGAGATGAACCATGTATCATCTCACTCAGACACATAAAAAATATAGTTTGTCTTTGATTTTTCATGCCATTCTGTTTTAGAGTGTTTATGCGAGGACCAATAGACGTTTTCCCTTGTAAAATTCTTTCACACTCATGAACTAACCCATGCATATGATTCTACCAAACATTTAATCACAATTCAAAGCTACATGTTTTAGAGAAACGATTCCTTATTGACTTTCCACAAAAGTAGTATCAAAGTACACTGGAGTTTGAAGAGGTGTCAATGACATTGTTGAAGGGAAAAATGTTCATGGAATATGCCTAGAGTGATTCCATATTGATCTTGTCTACCCAGAAAAAGTTCCAAAGTCCTAGACCTAAAGTCAGACAACACTTATGCCTTGAGTTTTCATCTCTCTACCACTCACTGTAACTACATTTCTCAATTTCTCTCCTTTATGATTTCTTTTAAAATTAAGAATTTCTAAAGAAATTGTAGTCAGTAGAATATAAAATTCATGACTTCCCTCAAGACCACCCATAAGAAACAGAAGTTTCTGAGAATTGGCTATGATTTCTATCGCACTCAAAGTTTTCTTCAGTGTTAAGATGTGAAGATTAAAATGTAAAAACTGTCATGTATTTTTCGTAAGAAATAGCACAAGACTCTGTAGAGATTTAGAGGACCCAAAGTTGGTTCCCAGCACCTGTGTAAGGAAGCTAATACTTTCCTGAAACTCCACCTCCAGAAGAATCTGAAACCTGTGGCCTCCTTTGCTGTGACCTCCTTTAGGATCCACACTCTCATGTATATATTCACACACACACACACACACACACACACACACACACACACATGCACATGCATGCACATACACAGAGTTAATTAGTTAATTACTTAAAATGAATAAAATAAACCTTAAAAATAAAGTTCATATGCATTAGGCTATTGGATCATATCCTTTGCACTTATTATGACTTGAGTCTTGATTTTCAAAATTAATTTTATAATTTTTTTGTGATGACTAAAATTGATATCTACATGTAAAAAATACCTCAAAAATCACCATAATGTTTTTTAAATCCACAGGATTTGAAATGTAGTGGAACATGACAACAGCATTTAGAATATTCATGAACATAAATTTCTTCCAGTTTTCAAACAAATTGAGTTCCAATGAGCTGTTAACATTAAAACTTTAATTTTTTACTTTAAAATTTTCAGCATTTCAAATAAACTGTTTGCATTTTAAAAATACCCAGAATTATTAAATGTAGAATAACTGATAGCATTGACACATTGTAAATAGATATGTAATTTCAATAACTCAGAATGTGCAAATAACTATAGATATATAGCACAAGTGTATCTTTTCATTGTAACAAGAGTGGTGATACATGGGGCTTTAACATCATAACTTCGAGGATTCTCTGGTATTTTTATTATGCATGAACTAATGAGTAGCTAAATATCTTTTAGTCTCAGACTTTCATTCAGTGAGCATTGAGTTTAAGGAATATTCTGTGTAGGAATATGAATCATGAGGCAGGAAGATTTTCCAGCTAGCTACTTATATCCCCATAGTGATAGCGGCTATTAAACTGCAGATAGAAGGAGATTCCTTATTTCATGTGGTCTTCAAATAATTTTAAACCATCTAAATTCTCTTCAAGCTCAAATTTCATGTGTTTCAATAACCCTAGGCTTCTTTTTGTTGAAGCTTATTATCAAAGAATATGTGCTTTTAGAAATATTTTTTATTTAAGTCATAAAATACAATGTATCCCTGCTATACCATGGATATTGCCTGGATTTGGGTTTATCATAAGCCAAGCTTCTCTCAGCTAACACTGCTGTTGGAAAGGGCTTTCCACGAAATCACAAAAGGTGAGACTTCCATTTTAAAAGAAATGTAACTAAATGTTCCAACAATGGAGGAATGGTTTTGCTATTTCATAGTGAATCCAAGAGGACAGGGCTCATCAGATGTCATTCAAGTTTATTGACTAGGGATGGACGGAAAGGCTAATAATAGGCATGAACTGTGGGCTGCACCTGAACTGGAAAATATCAACATGATTATTTGCACATTTTATCACTATAAGGGTAGTTTCATTCCAATTCAATGATTCAGTCTCCACTTAAGCTAGTATACAAAGCCAACATTTGCATAGTCTTGTCTCTTCATTAAATTTAATGCAGCATTCTATTGGTAATGCTCTATTTTTAGATGATGCCAAATGTTTGTAGAAGAATATTGCAAACTGATTCATTTATTCACTTACCCATTCTCTCAGTCATTCATTCAACAAAACTTTGTTGGCTTTCTAATGTGAATTAGGTCCTGTAGCTGTCTTAAAACACATTGATAAATGAAAACAATGCAAATAGTCACATAAACACATGTGTTTGATTCTTGTTTTTATCTCACAGAGGAGGCAAACACAAATTACAGTCTTTCACTCATCACATCTGAATTTAAGTTGTTAACAATCTTGTGGAAAGCTGCTCAGTATAACACACCAACCAGTCTTTGTCTGGGGGTGAGGCCTTGGTGCCAAGATAGGCTCACATGAGGTCTGAATAAAGTGGAGCATGAGGGGTTTTGCAAGAGAAGAACAAGCATTTGTAAAGGCCCCAGGGAAGAAAAAGAGACAGAAAATCTGGAAAGTAGCTAGATTTGAAGGAGTCCAGAAGCATCCAGATAGAATGAAGATCAAACATTTAGTAGTTTTTAGACCACCTGTAAGCTTCAGTCTTTGTTCTCTTTGTCTGCTTGTATTTTTGCTTTTTCCCCTTTTAATTGTGTTTTTTTTTTTTTTTTTTTAGTTTTGTGAATTTCACATCTTGTACCCTGTGCCCACTAATCTCCGACCTCCACTCCTCCACTCAGACCTGTCCTCTACCCTTGCAGTCTCTCCCAACAGAAAAAAAAAAAAAATACCATTTTGGAAGCTGTAGTGAGTCTTAGTGTGTCCCACAATACTCACTTTTGTCCACACATTTTTGCTTTCAAATGTTCATTGTAATGACTGTTTGGTATGAGGCCTCTGCCTTCTGCTACTTTGTCAGTACTGGAATCTAACTGGAATTCCTCTCATTGGATATCCTGCTGTTGCCCTGTGTCATGGAGATCCTGTAGTTTTGGGTCTGTGGAACTGGCCTCTTCATGGACTCCAGCAGTTCATCCATGGAGTATATGTTGTGGTGGGCCAATTAAAAGCCCTGGTTCTGGTTCTGCAACCCCCACCTCCAGGGCTAGTTCTACTGTGTTACTCAGGCAAGATGCTGTGCCTCCTGCCTCCTGAGTGCTGCAGCAGGTAAGGGGCTGGGAGAGCTCTTCTCCTCTCATGACTGGGGCACAATCTACTGTCCACCACTGGTGGTGAGGGAAAAATGGAAGGGAAAGCATCTCTCCCTTGCCAACACCACAGAAAAGCAGATAAAAGATAGGGCTGGCTCTCCCACTCACAACCTGGGCTCACCCACAACCCCCCTCCTCATCCAGGGCCAGATAAACTGTGCTGCCCAGGTGAGGTGTAGGACCTGCTTTCCCGAGTGCTACAGCTGGTGAAGGGCAAGGCCAGCTCAGGAGAGGCCAGCTCTCATGGACCCAGGATCAAGTCTCCCACCACTGGTGATGAGGGGTAAGGAATAAGAGGGTATCTCTCCCTCATCCACACCACTACAGGGAGATGAGTGGTAGGGTCAGCTCTCCCAAGCTTGCATCCTTGAGGCCAGCTCACTTACATCTCCTGAAATGTGCAAGACCTGCTCTCTCAAGTATTGAAGCTGGTTAGGGGCAAGGTCAGCTCTCCTGCTCTAATGCCTCTAGGGCCAGTTCTCCTATGATACTCAGGTAGGGGGTTGGGACAATTCTGTACAGTCCTCAGACATCAACATGTCCCTGGGTAGCAGCCCAGACCAGAGATGTCCATCTGCTTTTGATGACAACAGACTCATGCTACTGTAGGGCCATGGACCCAGATATAGCCCCTGTTGGCAGCAGAGGCCAGGACCCCACCATAGTCTTAGGGGGTATCATTCACTACTCACATCAGGTTGTTCCTCCTTACCCTTGGGTCTCCAGTTCTGGCTCCCTAGATTGTGCTTACATCCTTCTGTTTCTCTTTCTCTTCAATTTCTCCACCACTTACTTGCTCCTTTTAGTAGTACTCGGGGTCTCTGATTACCTGGGCTTGTCTCAGGAGTGGGCTCAGGAGTGCTATGCCCCACTTGTGCATTGTGCATCATGGCATCTGGCAAGGGTCACCGTCAGTATTTTCTGATCCCCAGTCCTGTGCAGCGCCAGACTGGTGCTCATCTCAGGCTAGCTTCCTGCCTAGACCCCATGGTACCAGTCGGGTGGTTGTTGCAGGCTTGCTCCTTGCCCAGCTCTCTTGAGTGGTCATCTGCCTAGGGTCCATAGTTCCAGGCAGGGTTCTTCTAGTCTCTGATTTGCTTCATGTCCTGTGAGCTCATCTGTGGCTTGCTTGATGCTGGACTTATGATTGCCACAGGCTAGCTCCCTGTCCAGAACCCTGGCACTGAACTGACAGTGGTCTCAGGCTTGTTTTTTTTTTTTTTTCAGGGAATGTTAGAGTACTATTCATTCAGATGTTCATAAGTTAGTATACTGAATATAGATATAGTCTCTCTTCTCTCAATCACATCTGCAATGCCTCTAAGGGCAGGGGATTTTTGTTTTTTAAGACAGTCTTATTGTATTGCTCTGGGTGACTTGGAACATCCAATGTAGACCAGGTGGTTGCAGACATTCAATGGCACGCCTATTTCTATTCCCAGATGCTAGGATTGTAGGCATGCACTTCTATGAATGTCTAAGAATCATTTATTGACTATAATGTTTCCAGCAGTTTCCTAAGTCCTGGTGATGGTGGAGATTTAAGAGAGAGAATTGTGCCCTTTCATAGATTACAGGGTAGAAAGGAAATAAGGACAGGTTATTATTCATGAATAGGTGCATATAACCAAAAAGAAAAATCTTGTCAGTTTGCTAAGAACATTGTCTTATTTTATATTGGATCCTAAATCATTACACTTAACTCATTTGAGACAGTTGATTAAGAAGAGAGCATAGACAAACAGGCATATCCCTTTCAATATAATGGCTTTATGAAAAGGAAAATTTCTAACAGTCTTCTCTAGGGATGAAATGGTAACATATACAGTTTAGATCTCATGGTAATACTCTTATGCAAGCTTACTAGCAACAATTACTTCCTCTTCCTTTTAAATGAAGAGACTAGGTAAACTGATTCATTACACTTCCTTTTGGCCAGGAATTTCTTTTTTTCTTCTATGTGATAGTATTTTGTGAAGAATGACCTTCAAGATGTGGTAAGTGCAGAGCCAGCAGCTTCCAAAACCAAGAAATGAGAGACAACTGACTGCTTGGACAGTCCCCAATTTCTCTCTATAATGTTGGAACATCAATCTTTAGCCTTTTGGCCCAGTATCTCTGACAGACATTAATTGCAAAGTAGGAATTATGAAGGAGTTGCCTACCCTGTCTTGGCAGAGCTAGGCTGTCCACAAATATCTCTGTATATTTGATTAAGCAAATGCTGCTTGTCTCTTAGCAACGATTTCTGATTAACTTAGAAAACATCTGTGATAAACTATGCTAGTACCTAACAAAATGACATGTTTGAATGCCTACTAGTTTATATTCTTAATTATTCTAAATAGTTTGTGATAATTGCTATCAAAAGACCAAAACTTCACATTGCATTTTTAAGCATTATATAGGTACAATACCTTAAAAAGAGTTAACCTTAATTTTGCATCAATAGACAAAGATAAGTACTTATGTAGCCAAGTAAGAGCAGATAGTTATAGTCTTAGTTAAATTTTAAGTTGCATAGGAATTAAAAGGATGTTTTAGGCTTAGGAAGATGTTTTTAAGTTGGTAATGCAAGTTAGGATGGAAACTGAACTAGGTATAGAACTTTAAACTCATTGAGATAGATAGATAATAGAATATTAATATCAGTTGCCAAATATGTATGGACTGGACATTGGGAATGTATGTTATATGTGACAATTTTCATAATTGTGGCCTAATTATTCTTATTGTTTTGTATTATATTTATTGCTATAAGAAAAAGAGCCTTTTACTGGATTAAAAGGGGGAGCTGCTGGAGGGAAAAAGATACACCTTAGGGGGGCCAAGATGGCAGCGACCTGCACTGACGCATTTTGAACATGGGAGAAAAGAGCCATAAAAAGCACAGAGACACTGTACAAAAACGGGAGGGGTTAGACCCTCCGGGAACACTCACAGCTCCCAAGGGACTGTTAAAAGTCCCAGGGTAAGGCTCTCCCCCCATCTCTCTCAGACACGGAAGCCACAAAATCCGGGAATCGAGAACTCCTATTTGGAGAGGCACCTGGTAAGATCGACCCCAATACACAGCAGGCAGAATCAGAGGCCACATGGCGATCGCCCACTAGCCTACTGGGCTCCCCACACCTCAGGAGGACCTTATAGCTACTTAGGAAACTTTGTGGGATAGTTGAAGTCTTAGCAAGGAAGAAACAGGGCGTTCGGCAGGTGGTCCGCAACCGCTCGAGCCACGGAGGATTCAAGAGAGCGGGAAGGTGGCAGGCAGAGCAGTCAGGGAGGGAAGCAGGCCTAGGTGGTGGCGGGGCTGTAACTCCATGCACCCATGGCAGAGCAGCTAGGGAGGGAAGCAGGCAAAGGCAGCAGATGGGGCTGTAGCTCCATGCACCCACGGCAGAGAAGCTAGGGAGGGAAGCAGGCACAGGGGGCGGACAGGGCCAAAGATCTGCCCACCCGCGGCTGAGCAGACAGGGAGGGAAGCCGGCACAGACGGGCAGGGCTGAGGGGCCAGGCCTGTGGCGGAGAAGCCTAGTGGGAAACCAGAAGCCAGGGGACCTTGGCTGTATTCTGGAAAACCCAGACATGTTAGGTGTGGAGCCGGGCCTGTCAGCCTCCATGATGACAAACAAAGCCCACAGAATCTGTGCCTGGGCAAACAGGTCCATACCATCAGAACCATTACAGGCTGATCACTCAGTGTGCAACATAGAGAAGTCTGAATTGGGAGCAGTGAAACAATCCCGGACCATTACTCACTACCTGGGAATAGGCTGCACCAGCTCACAGTGATTCAGGCTATTAAAACCACAGTGACCCTGAAATCCCCCTGTAAGCAATGACAGATAGCCAAGCAATTCGACTCCTACACCAAAGCATCCCCTGTGGATCCAAGCCCAGAAAACGATGAGAACAGACAGCTAAACACATCCATATGGCCAAAGATTCAAGAAAAAATAGAAATCAAGGAAAGATGACCCCAACAACACAGAATTATCCTAGCTCATCCAATTCAGATGACCTCACACCAACAGAAACACATGAAAACGATGACAATTCTGCATTATGGAAAGTGATAGAGTCCCTGCAAGAAGAACTTAAATCTATGAAGGAATTCAAAGAAGCCACAAGTCAAAACAACGAACGACACCATTAAAGAACTCCAAGCCAAGGTGACCCAGCTTGAACAGGAAAAGGACAAAGCAATGAAAGATTTTCAGACAAAAACAAGCAAGCTGGAGAAGGAAATGTACAAAACGCACAATATCATACAAGACATGAAAATAGAAATAGAAACAATAAAGAAAACACAGAGTTAAAAGAGGAAGTGAAGAACCAAGGGAAGAGAACAGGAACTACGGATGTGAGTATCAAAAATAGGATGCAAGAGATGGAAGACAGGATCTCAGGCATGGAAGATTCGATGGAAGAAATCAGTACAACATCCAAAGAAAATAAGAAGGCTAAAAAATCTCTCACCCACAACATCCAAGAAATCAAGGGCTCAATGAAAAGATGGAACTTAAGAATTATAGGCATAGAGGAAAGAGAAGACTCCCGATTCCAAGGTCCAGGAAATATCTTCAAAAAAATCATAGAAGAAAATTCCCCAAACCTGAAAAAAGAGATGCCAATAAAAATCCAAGAGGCTTACAGAACACTGAACAGATTAGATCAGAAAAGAAACTCCTCTCTGTAGGGGTTAGATAAATTAGATTTAGAAAATATATAGGGGTTTCTGATACTGTCTCTTAATTCGGGGCATGAACAGCATTATCAGCATGAAGTCAGGAAAAACAGGAAAGAGTCAATAGACTGAAAAACAAGGTTGAAGTCAGGAAAACAGGAAAGACTCAATAGACTTGAAGAAACAAAGTGTCTGGCCTGACATTGTTTTCAGCTGCTAAGTGGGCGGAGCCCAAATTAAGCTGAAACAGGGTTCCTCCTATTTAAGGACAGTGCATGGAGCCCAGATAAAGAAGAGGCCCCTGATGCTAGAGAGCTCCAAGAGTCCTGCTGAAAAAAGGGCTGGCCATTGATGGCCAGCTCTCTCCCTGAAGCAGAAAGAAGCCCGTGAGCAAAGAAAGCCTGAGCAAGACACCAAAAGACCAAGGACTGGACTCTGTGGCTCAGCTTTTGCCTGGAGGGTTTTGATCTGTCCGATCAGTGCCCTAGGGGAAACTGTGCCTGGCTTTAAGGACTGAGGCAGAGCAGCTGAGTTCCTGATTCAAAAGAAGTAAGTTGGCCTGCAGACGGCTGGGGTCTCCCACAGAGAAGAAAGCATGAAACCTTATTTAAGGTGAGACTGCAATAACCAACTTACCCTGACGAACCTGTATCTGAGAGATCCAGAAAAAGGACCGCTAAGTGCGTTAAAGAATCTACAACAAAGACTGTGTTCCTGACAACTGAGGACCTGCCCCAGAGAATGTATCATTCTAAAAGGTTATGAAAGTAGTTGTTATAATTATTAATAAGTTTAGTGGATAGGTTAAAGGGGTTGTAGGAATTTATAGGATTAATAGTTAAGAAGTTGTTGGTGTTTGTTATAAGTGAATTTAGTAATAAATAAATAAGTGTTAAATAATAATTTAAAAGTTCGGTTACAGTTGTCACTCTAGTCACATGGCCAGAAGTGACCACAGGCCAGAGCCAGAGCTACCATAGTCCACCCCAGGTCCCAGGGCCAGATGGCTTTAGCACGGAATTCTACCAGACCTTCAAAGAGGAACTAACACCATTACTTTTCAAACTCTTCCACCACATAGAAACAGAAAGAACACTGCCAAACTCATTCTATGATGCCACTGTTATTCTGATTCCTAAACCACACAAAGACCCAACAAAGAAAGAGAACTTCAGACCAATCTCCCTCATGAACATAGATGCAAAAATACTTAATAAAATACTAGCAAACCGAATTCAAGAACACATCAAAAGTATTATACATCATGATCAAGTAGGCTTCATCCCAGGAATGCAGGGATGGTCCAATATACGAAAGTTTATCAATGTAATTCACCATATAAAAAAGATGAAAGAAAAAAACCACATGATAATCTCGCTAGATGCAGAAAAAGCATTCGACAACATCCAACACCCCTTCATGCTAAACGTTCTGGAGAGAACGGGCATACAAGGACCATACCTAGAAATAAAGAGGAAATATACAGCAAGCCAGTGGCCAACATCAAATTAAATGGAGAGAAGCTTGAAGCATTTCCTCTGAACTCAGGGACAAGACAAGGATGTCCAATTTCACCATATCTCTTCTATATAATACTTGAAGTTCTTGCTAGAGCAACAAGACAACTAAAGGAGATCAAAGGGATAAATATTGGAAATGAAGAAGTCAAATTATCCCTATTCGCAGATGATATGTTAGTATACATAAGCGACCCCAAAAACTCCACCAAAGAACTCTTACAGCTGACAAACAACTTCAGCAAGGTGGCTGAATACAAAATTAACTCAAAAAATCAGAAGCCCTTCTTTATGCAACAAACAAATGGGCTGAGAAAGAAATAAGGGAAACAACCCCCTTCACAGTAGCCACAAACAACATAAAATACCTGGGGGTAACTCTAACCAAGCAAGTAAAGGACCTATACAACAAGAACATCAAGCCCTTGAAGAAAGAAATGGAAGAGGCCTTTAGAAGATGGAAATATCTCCCATGCTCATGGATACGTAACATCAACATAATGAAAATGGCTATCCTACCAAAAGCAATATATAGATTCAATGCAATTCCTATCAAAATACCAACACAATTCTTTGTAGACCTGGAAAGAGCTATTCTCAACTTCATATGGAACAACAAAAAGCCCAGAATAGCTAAATCAATCCTGTACAATAAAAAAGCTTCTGGAGGTATCACCATCCCAGATTTCAAGCTGTACTACACAGCAATAGTAATAAAAACAGCATGGTACTGGTATAGAAACAGATCAGTGAATCAATGGAATTGAATTGAAGAACCAAGCATGGACCCACACACCTATGGCCAACTAATCTTTGACAAAGAAGCCAAAACCACACAATGGAAGAAGGACAACATCTTCAAAAAATGGTGCAGGTCCAACTGGATGTCCACTTGCAAAAGAATGAAATTAGACCCATACCTATCACCTTGTACCAAACTTAATTCCACGTGGATCAAAGACCTTAACATAAGGCCAGCCACACTAAATATACTAGTAGAAAAAGTAGGAGATACCCTCGAACTCATTGGCCCAGGCGACAAATTCCTGAACAGAATACCAACAGCTCAGGATCTGAGATCAACAATCAATAAATGGGACCTCATGAAACTGAAAAGCTTCTGTAAGGCAAAGGACACTGTCATTCGAACAAAACAGCAACCAACAGACTGGGAGAAAATCTTCACCAACCCCACATCTGATAGAGGGCTATTATTTAAAATCTACAAAGAACTCAAGAAACTAAATGCCAAGAAACCAAATAATCCAATCAAAAAAATGGGAGACAGAGCTAAATAGAGAATTCACAAAGGAGGAATCCCTAATGGCCAAGAGACACCTGAAGAAATGCTCAACATCCTTAATCATCAGAGAAATGCAACTCAAGACGACCCTGAGATTCCATCTCACACCTGTCAGAATGGCTAAGATAAAGAGCTCAAATGACACCACATGCTGGCGAGGGTGTGGAGAAAGGGGAACCCTACTCCATTGCTGGTGGGAGTGCAGTCTTGTGCAACCACTATGGAGGTCTGTCTGGCGATGTCTTAGAAATCTTGGAATAACTTTGCCTCAGGACCCAGCCATACCACTTCTGTGTATACACCCAAAGGACCCCTCACGGAGTCATAGGGAAGTCTCCTCATCTATGTTCATAGCAGCCTTATTTGTAATAGCTAGAAATCGGAAACAACCCAGATGTCCCTCAACTGAAGAATGGATTAAAAAACTGTGGTACATCTATAAAAGGGAATATTACTCAGCTATCAGAAACAATGAAATCCTGCAATTTGCAACCAAATGGATGGAACTAGAGAGGCTCATCCTGAGTGAGCTAACCCAGATTCAGAAGAATGCACATGGCATCTATTCACTTATAGTAGGATTTTAGCTATATCGTACAGGATATCTGTACTACAACCAACACACCAAAAGGAACATGGACATAAACTTTTTTTTTCTTTTTCTTTTTCCTCTCTTTTTTGTTGTTGTTCTTTGTTTTTGTGGGTTTGTGTGTTTGTTGGTCTTTTTTTAGTTTTCCCCCGTAGCAAGGAGACACCTTTCACTGGCAGTACTGCCTCGTAGGCCCCCGGTGTATGAAGAGGCTCTTGGCCCTCATATGACTCCTGATATGTGGTGAGAGACTGTTATGCAGGGACACTCCACCCCAGAGGAACAAGAAGGAAGGGTCAGGGGGTAGAGCATGGGAGGGTGGGGCTGGGAAGTGGGAAAAGTGGACAATAGGATAAGGATGTAACCTCAAGCAACAAACAAATAAATTTATTAATTAAAAAAAGCAGGTAACAATGTTAAAACACTGTAAATCAAATAAAGGATACAGACTTTCAACCTGGTTTTATAAACCTCCAAGTATTGAAAAAACGTAGAGCTAAGGTAAAATACATGAGAAATGTTGTGTTAACCCATGCCTTAACTTCAGCAGAGACAGGAGGAGCACCATAGAGTTAGTGGTCTTATAAATTCTAGAGTTACATGGAACAGGGTGGTGAGGGTGCACACCCTTAATCCCATCATTCAAGAAGAGTACACCCTTAATCCCAACACACTAGAGACAGAAACAGGCAGATCTCAGAGCTCAAGGTCAGCCTGATACAAAAAAAAACTCTAAATAGAGAAAAAATTCGATCCAGGAGTGGTGGAACACATCTTTATTCCCTTCAGATGGGAACCACAGGTCTTTGATCCCAATAATTAGAATGCAGAGACACACACATAGGATTTGGAAGGACCTAAGTTTAAAAGCTACTTACAAAAGGCCTATTCAATACAAACAAATTGTCCTTTGAGATCTCAAAATATATACACCAAAGCTGGTTTAGCTCCAAAATAACAAAATAATTTCTTCTTTAACCCAGATTGAAAGATAACACTTTACATATTGTCAAAAAACCAAATTTGCTTCAGGAGAAATATTACCTAACCCCCCCCCCCAAAAAAAAAGAGGATAATTGTCCCAGAGTTAGGATTAGGGCAGGGCTCTGTTCTTATCTTTCCAGGAGAATCAAAGCATCCATTCAAGGAACCGAGGGAAAACTGGACAAGGGAAACCTCAGCAGAAAACAGAATCAGACACCAAAGAAGACGAGTGACCCAGTTGATTCAGCCTGACAGACTCCCTCAATAGCTGTTTCCATCAAAAACCTATAACCACAACAACTCAGTATCCCTAAGTCCGTTCAGCTCTACACAATGCCCCAGGCAGAACCTCAGTAAAGCCTGGAAGATCAGCTTCTGCCTACAAACTCCTTAGGACATCTAAACAGCTGAGAACAGAAGGACTGAACATAAAAGGATTTTACTAACATTTTTAACCATTTTTCCATTTTGGTTCAGGCCCCAAACAGGTTTACTACGACCCAAATCAGCAGGAAGTCATTTTAAGAGAGCCAAGTCCCATGCCCAGAGGGTAGGGAGGGTGTTTCTCTGCCTCCCCTTTTTGGTTATTTGAAGGATAACTGAAAACTCTGTTATTTAGGGGAAGAGATTACAAGCTGTTAAATGGTCCTGTGTAATGGGTTTTGGAGGTTAAACCCAGGGTATTCCTTCTTTCCCATTTCTGTATCCTTCTTTCTCTCCTATGTAGGAGTGCACGGACTTGAGAAAAATGAGACATAGACATAGTACTGGACGTACCAAGAAGAAGGGACTGATTATTGAATATGCCCTTATACCATTGTATATTGATACAAAATTAGTAGTATATTTGGATAAAGTGGTATTGACCATTGTTTATTGTGCAAAAATAAGAATGTATTGGACTACATCGGTATTGATCTTTGTATATTGATACAAAATTAAGATTATAGTTGGCCACAATGGTATTGACCCTTGTATATGGACGTAATATTAAGATTGTATTGGGCTACATAGGCATTGATCTTTGTATATTGATACAAAATTAAGAGTGTATTTAGCCACATTTGAATAGATCTTTGTATATTGATAAAAAATTAAAGGTAACGCTTCCTAATGGTATCGTACCTAGAGATACTTAAAAATGAAATGTGAAGCTCTGGCCTCTTGATACCAAACTTCTTAAACTGTTTAGGATAGTTAACAAAAACAAACTCTTAGTCATGCAAGCATGTCACTTTGTTAGCTACTATGACATTCTATTACAGATATTCTCTAAGCTACTCAGTAATCAAGTTGTTAAGAGTCAAGCAACATTTGCTTGTCTAAATACAAGAGATGGATAGGGCATCTTCAAAAACCCCATGAGATCTACAGAATACGGCGTTCAAAGATGTTGTCTTAAATTAAGATTTTTTTGATATCGAGATATATCAGCTCCTGACAGCACCCCCTATTCCACTCCAAGTATAAGATAAGCCTCGAAGATTCTCCAGTGTGAGATGGTTGAATTAATGGCAAGCCTATCTCTTGGCATGAAAAAACCCCTTGCACCAACTGCAGACAGACTGCTGTCCAAAAAGGACGAAACTTGGTAGCAGGGAATTCGACAGCGTAGCTCTGCCAAGACAGGGTAGGTAAGTCCTTCATAATCCCTGCTCTACAATAAATGTCTGTCAGAGAAACAGGACCTAAAGGCTGAAGACTGATGCTGGAATGTATGGAGAGAAAATGGGAACTGTCCAGTCAGTCACTGGTATGTCCTTTCTTAGTTTTGGAAGCTGCAGGCCCTGCACTTCCTATATAATCAGATATATTTATCCCTGTCAGGTCTCTGAGGTGGTTGAAGAATAGACAGCTGGAGTCTCATAGTTAAATTTTGAGTTGTTTAGGAATCAAGAGGGCGTTCTAGATCTAAGAAGATGGTTATAATTGTGATGCAAGTTAGTATGAAAGCTGAGTCAGTTATAGAACTTTAAACTCATAGAGATGGTTAGATGGTAGAATGTTAAAGTCAGGGGCTAAATATGTATGGACTGGACATTGGGAAGGTATACTGGGCCATTTAACTCTCATAAATGTGGCATATTTATTTCTGTTGTTTTGTATAATATTTACTGTTATAAGAGAAGGAACCATTTGTTGGACTGAAAGGGGAAACTGTTGGGGGGAAGAGGGTGGAAGGGTGGGACAGGAAGGTGGTATAGGGAAGGGTTTGTGAATATATGTAACTTGAAGAAAAAAAATAAAGTATTTAATAAAAAAAAGAAAAAAAGATACACCTTAAATTAAAAAAAAAAGCAGACAGGAGGCAGTGGGGGAAGAGGGACTATGATTGAGATGTAACTTGAAGAAATAAATAAATGTAAAAAAAAGATGTAAGTGTACATGATTGACTATACTCATCCATTAAGAATGAAATAATATGGTTTGCAGGAGAATGGATGGAATCAGAGGTCATCATGTTCAGCAATAATAAAAAAAAAAAAAAATCCAGACTAAAAAAGGAAAGTATCACACATGCATTTTCTGTCACATGTAGGATCTGGATTAAAACAACAATAAACCATGAAAGTAAACTGTTGGAACAAGGAAAGAGACTTTTGGAAGACAGAGGAGGAACAAGAGAAGGTAATAAGGTAATGAACATCATCAGCATCATTACTCTACGCATGAGCAACATTGTCAACATGAACAAAATCACTCTACACACGCTTGAAAATATCATACCAAATCCATTACTGTACGCAGTTCATGTGCGATGATGGCCTTGGTTATGAATTCTGATCCACTGCTCTCTCACACCACTATAATCATGCTTTAAAAAAACATTTTGATGAAGATGGCGGCGACCTACACTGACGCATTTTGAACGCGGGGAAAAAAGAGCCATAAAAAACACAGAGTTATTGGGCACTATGCAAAAACCGGAGGGGCTAGACCCCCCCCCCGGAACACTCACAGCTCCCAAAGGACTGTTGAAATTCCCAGGGTAAGGCTCTCCCCCCATCTCTCGCAGACACGGAAGCCACTAAACCCGGGATTCGGGAACTTCCATTTGGAGAGGCGCCTGGTAAGATCGACCCCAAAATCACAGCAGGTAGAATCAGAGGCCACTTGGCGATAGATCACGAGCCTACTGGGCTCCCCACACCTCAGGAAGAACTTATACCCACTTAAAAAACTTTGCGAGATAGTGGAAGTCTTAGCAAGGAACAAACAAGGAGCACAGCGAGTGGTCCGCAGCCGCTTGTGAAGCAGAGGGCGGAGGTGCGGGAAGCCGGGAACCCAAAGGCGGGCAGGAGGGGCCGAATCCCGCACACTTACGGAGCTTAGCTGGGAAGGGAGCCCGGCTGGTAGGACCAAATCCCTGCAAATCCACGGCAGGACAACTGGGGAAAGAGCCAGGCATGGGCAGGGCCAGGGATCCGCGCACCCACGGCTGAGCTGCTGGGGTGAGAGGACCACTCAAGCGGCCGGAGGATCCGGGACTCGGGGCACCCATTGCCGAACAGCCAGGGGGGGAGACCCGCGGCTGCGCAGACAGGGAGAGAATCAGGCACAGAGGCCAGGCCTGTGGCGAGAAGCCTAGTGAGAAACCAGAAATCTGGACCATAGCTGTATTCTGGAAAATCCAGACATATTAGGTGTGGAGCCAGACCCTGTCAGCCTTCGTGACGACAAACAAAGCCTACAGAATCTGTGCCTGGGCAAACTGGTCCATACCATCAGAACCATTACAGGCTGAAAACTCAGAGTGCAACGTAGAGAAGTCTGAATTGGGAGCAGTGAAACAATCCCGGTCCATTACTCACAACCTGGGAATAGGCTGCACCAGCTCACAGTGCCTCAGGCGATTAAAACCACAGTGACCCTGAAATCCCCCTGTAAGCAACGACAGATAGCCAAGTAACTCGTCCCCTGCACCAAATCATCCACTGTGGATCCAAGCACAGAAAACGACAAGATCAGACAGCTAAACCCAGCCAATGGCCAAAGGTCAAAAAAAAAAAATAGAAATCAAGGAAATATGACTCCAACAAAGCAGAATTATCCTAGCTCATCCAATTCGGATGACCTCACACCAATAGAAACACATGAAAACGTTGACAATTCTGCACTTTGGAAAGTGATAGAGTCCCTGCAAGAAGAACTTAAATCTATGAAGGAATTCAAAGAAGCCACAATTCTACAAGTCAAAACAAGGAACAACACCATTAAAGAGCTTCAAGCCAAGGTGATAGAGCTTGAACAGGAAAAGGACAAAGCAATGAAAGATTTTCAGACAAAAACAAGCAAGATGGAGAAGGAAATGTACAAAACGAACAAAACCATACAAGACATGAAAATAGAAATAGAAACAATAAAGAAAACACAGTCAGAGTTAAAAGAGGAAGTGGAGAACCAAGGGAAGAGAACAGGAACTACGGATGTGAGTATCAACAATAGGATGCAAGAGATGGAAGACAGAATCTCAGGCATGGAAGATTCAGTGGAAGAAATCAGTACAACATCCAAAGAAAATGAGAAGGCTAAAAAATCTCTCACCCACAACATCCAAGAAATCAAGGACTCAATGAAAAGACAGAACCTAAGAATTATAGGTATAGAGGAAAGAGAAGACTCCCGACTCCAAGGTCCAGGAAATATCTTCAACAAAATCATAGAGGAAAACTTACCAAACCTGAAAAAAGACATGCCAATAAAAATCCAAAAGGCTTACAGAACATCAACCAGATTAGATCAGAAAAGAAACTCCTCTCGCCACATAACAATTGAAACACCAAATGTACAGAACAAAGAAAGAATATTAAAAGCTGTAAGAGAAAAAGGTCAAGTCACATACAATGGCAGACCCATCAGAATTACACCTGACTTCTCCTCAGAAAATTTAAAAGCTAGAAGGGCCTGGACAGATATACTACAAGTCCTGAGAGATCATAGGTGCCCAGCCAGACTACTTTACCCAGTAAAACTCTCTATCAACATAGATGGAGAAAACAAGATATTCCATGACAAAATCAAATTTAAACAATATCTACCCACAAACCCAGCTCTACAGAAAATACTAGAAGGAAAATCCCAATCCAGAGAAGAAAACTCCACCGAAGAAAACAAAGGGAATAGAAAACCCCTCAGCAACTAAACCAAAAGAGGCACAGGACCACCACCTATACCAAACTAATGGGAAATAACAACCCCGGGTCACTAATATCCATCAATATCAATGGACTCAACTCCCCAACAAAAAGACATAGGTTTACAGAGTGGATCCGCAAGCAAGACCCTTCCTTATGCTGTATACAAGAGACACATGTAACTACAAAAGATAGACACTGCCTCAGAGTAAAGGGCTGGGAAAAGGTTTTCCAAGCAAATGGACCCAGGAAGCAAGCTGGAGTAGCCATCCTAATATCAAAAAAAAACAGACTTCCAACTGAAGTTAATGAAGAAAGACAAAGAAGGGCACTATATACTCATTAAAGGGAATATTCATCAAGAGGAAATGTCAATACTGAACATCTATGCCCCAAATACAAAGGCACCTACTTTCTTAAAAGAAACACTTCTATAACTTAAAGTGCACGTCGATCACAACACATTAGTAGTGGGAGACTTCAACACCCCATTCACAACAATGGACAGATCATCAAGACAGAAGACAAACAGAGAAATAATGAGTCTAACAGAGATCATGAAACAAATGGACCTAACAGATATCTACAGAACATTTCACCCAAACACAAAGGAATACACCTTTTTCTCAGCACCCCACGGAACGTTCTCCAAAATCGACCACATAGTTGGTCACAAGGATAGTCTCAACAGATACAAGAAAATTGAAATAACACCTTGTATCTTATCAAACCACCATGGAATAAAGCTGGTCTTCAACAGCAAAAGAATCAACAGAAAGCCTACACACACATGGAAATTGAACAGCTCCTTACTGGATAACCACTGGGTCAGGGAAGAAATAAAGAAGGAAATCAAAGATTTCTTAAAATCCAATGACAATGAAGACACAACATACCCAAACCTATGGGATACATTGAAAGCTGTGCTACGAGGAAAGTTCATAGCACTAAGTGCTTTCAAAAAGAAAATTGTGACAGCTCATATTAGTGAACTAACAGCTATGCTGGGTGAATTGGAAAAAAAAGAAACAAACACTCCCAAGAAGAGCAGAAGGCAGGAAATCATCAAACTTAGGGCTGAAATCAACAACTTAGAATCAAAAAGAACTATACAAAGAATCAATGAAACCAAGAGTTGGTTCTTTGAGAAAATCAACAAAATAGACAGACCCCTAGCCAAATTAACTAAAAGGCAAAAGGAAAGAACCCAAATCAAAAAAATCAGAAATGAAAAGGGAGAAATAACAACAGACACTGAGGAGATCCAGAAAATATTCGGGCATTATTTTAAAAACCTATATTCCACTAAATTTGAAAACCTAGGCGAAATGGACAATTTCCTCGATAAATTCCACCTACCAAAACTAAATCAAAATCAGATTAACAGCTTAAACAGCCCAATAACACACAAGGAAATAGAAACTGTCATTAATAATCTCCCAAGCCGGGCAGTGGTGGCGCACGCCTTTAATCCCAGCACTTGGGAGGCAGAGGCAGGCGGATCTTTGTGAGTTCGAGGCCAGCCTGGTCTACAAAGCGAGTCCAGGAGAGCCAGAGATATTCAGAGAAACCCTGTCTCTAAAAACCAAAAAGAAAAAAAAATAATCTCCCAACCAAAAAAAACCCCAGGGCCAGATGGCTTTAGCACGGAATTCTACCGGACCTTCAAAGAGGAACTAACACCATTACTTTTCAAACTCTTCCACCACATAGAAACAGAAAGAACACTGCCAAACTCATTCTATGAGGCCACTGTCATTCTGATTCCTAAACCACACAAAGACCCAACAAAGAAAGAGAACTTCAGACCAATCTCCCTCATGAACACAGATGCAAAAATACTTAATAAAATACTAGCAAACCAAATTCATGAACACATCAAAGTATCATACACGGTGATCAAGTAGGCTTCATCCCTGTAATGCAGGGATGGTTTAATATACGAAAGTCTATCAATGTAATTCACCACATAAACAAGATGAAAGAAAAAAACCACATGATAATCTTGCCAGATGCAGAAAAAGCATTTGACAAAATCCAACACCCCTTCATGCTAAAAGTTCTGGAGAGAACGGGCATACAAGGACCATACCTAGAAATAATAAAGGCAAAATACAGCAAGCCAGTAGCCAACAACAAATTAAATGGAGAGAAGCTTGAAGCATTTCCTCTAAACTCAGGGACAAGACAAGGATGACCACTTTCACCATATCTCTTCAATATAGTACTTGAAGTCCTTGCTAGAGCAATAAGAAAACTAAAGGAGATCAAAGGGATAAAAATTGGAAATGAAGAAGTCAAATTATCTCTATTAACAGATGATATGTTAGTATACATAAGCGACCCCAAAAACTCCACCAAAGAACTCTTACAGCTGATAAACAACTTCAGCAAGGTGGCTGGATACAAAATTAACTCAAAAAAATCAGAAGCCCTTCTTTATACAACAAACAAATATACCGAGAAAGAAATAAGGGAAACAACCCCCTTCACAATAGCCACAAACAACATAAAATACCTGGGGGTAACTTTACCCAAGCATATAAAGGACCTATATAACAAGAACATCAAGCCCCTGAAGAAAGAAATGGAAGAGGCCTTTAGAAGATGGAAAGATCTCCCATGCTCATGGATAGGTAAGATCAACATAATAAAAATGGCTATCCTACCAAAAGCAATATATAGATTTAATGCAATTCCTATCAAAATACCAACACAATTCTTTATAGACCTGGAAAAAGCTATTCTCAACGTCATATGGAACAACAAAAAGCCCAGAATAGCTAAATCAATCCTGTGCAATGAAAAAACATCTGGAGTATCACCATCCCAGATTTCAAGCTGTACTACAGAGCAACAGTAATAAAAACAGCATGGTACTGGTATAGAAACAGACCAGTGGATCAATGTAATCGAATTAAAGACCCAAACATGGATCCACACACCTATGGCCAACTAATCTTTGACAAAGAAGCCAAAACCACACAATGGAAGAAGGACAGCATCTTCAACAAATGGTGCTGGTCCAACTGGATGTCCACTTGCAAAAGAATGAAATTAGACCCATACCTATCACCTTGTACCAAACTTAAATCCAAGTGGATCAAAGACCTTAACATAAAGCCGGCCACACTAAATATACTAGTAGAAAAAATAGGAGAAACCCTCGAACTCATTGGCACAGGTGACAACTTCCTGAACAGAACACCAACAGCTCAGTACCTGAGATCAACAATCAATAAATGGGACCTCATGAAACTGAAAAGCTTCTGTAAGGCAAAGGACACTGTCATTCGAACAAAACGGCAACCAACAGACTGGGAGAAAATCTTCACCAACCCCACATCTGATAGAGGGCTATTATCTAAAATCTACAAAGAACTCAAGAAACTAAATGCCAAGAAACAAAATAATCCAATCAAAAAATGGGAGATGGAGCTAAATAGAGAATTCACAAAGGAGATATCCCTAAGGGCTGAGAGACACCTGAAGAAATGTTCAACATCCTTAATCATCAGAGAAATGCAACTCAAGACGACCCTGAGATTCCACATAACACCTGTTAGAATGGCTAAGATAAAGAGCTCAAATGATACCACATGCTGGCGAGGGTGTAGAGAAAGGGGAACCCTACTCCATTGCTGGTGGGAGTGCAGTCTTGTGCAACCACTATGGAGGTCTGTCTGGCGATATCTTAGAAATCTAGGAATAACCTTGCCTCAGGACCCAGCCATACCACTTCTGGGTATACACCCAAAGGACCTCTCACAGAGACATAGGGAAGTCTCCTCATCTATGTTCATAGCAGCCTTATTTGTAATAGCTAGAAATTGGAAACAACCCAGATGTCCCTCAACTGAAGAATGGATTAAAAAATTGTGGTACATCTATACAATGGAATATTACTCAGCTATCAGAAACAATGAAATCATGCAATTTGCAACCAAATGGATGGATCTGGAGAAGCTCATCCTGAGTGAGCTAACCCAGTCTCAGAAGGATGCACATAGCATCTATTCACTTATAGTAGGATTTTAGATATATCGTACAGGATATCTGTACTACAACCAACACACCAAAAGGAACATGGACATAATTTTTTTTTATCTTTTTCTTTTTCCTTTTCCCTTCTCTTTTTCCTCTCTTTTTTTGTTGATATTCTTTGTTTTTGTGGGTTTGTGTGTTTGTTGGTCTTTTTTTTAGTATTCCCCCAGGAACAAGGAGACACCTTTCACTGGCAGTACTACCTCGTAGGCCCCCGGTGATTGAAGAGGCCCCTTGCCCTCATATGACTCCTGATCTGTGGTGAGAGACTGTTACGCAGGGACACTCCACCCCAGAGGAACAAGACGGAAAGTCAGGGGGTAGAGCATGGGAGGGTGGGGCTGGGAAGCGGGAAAAGAGGACAATATAAGGATGTAACCTGAAGCAACAAACAAATTTATTAACTAAAAAAAAAAAAAAAAAAAAAAAGGGCAGGTGGGAGGGCTGAAACACTGTGAATGGAATAGAGGAAACAGCCGTTCAGCCTGGTTTTGCAGACCTCCAGGTGTCGAGACGATGTGGAGCCAAGGTAAAATACAAGAGAATTGTGGTATTGGCCCATGCCTTTGACTTCAGCGGAGACGGGGGGGGGGGAGCACCTTAGATTTGGTGGTCTTATGTATTCTGGAGTCATACAGAGCGGGGTGGTGAGGGTGCATACTCTTGGTCCCACCATTCAAGAAGAATACACCCTTGGTCCCAGCTGCCAGCACACTGGAGACAGAAATGGGCAGATCCCGGAGCTCAGGGTCAGTCTGATGCAGGGCAAACTCTACATAGAAAAAGACTTCGATTCAGGAGTGGTGGAACACATCTTTGATCCCTTCAGATGGGAAACACAGGTCTCTGATCCCAATAATTAGAGTTCAGAGACACACACATGGGATTTGGAGGGACCTAGGTTTGGAGGCTACTTACAAAAGGCCTTCTCGATGCAGGCAGATTGTCCTTTGGGATCTCAAAGTATATACACTGGAGCTGGTTTAGCTCCAAGTTGACAGAATGATTTCTTCTTTAACTCGGATTGAAAGATAACGCTTTGTATGTTGTCAGAAGGCCAAATTTGCTTCAGGAGAAGTACTACCTAGCCCCCCCCCCCCCAAAAAAAGAGGGTAATTGTTCCAGGGTTGGGATTGGGGCAGGGCTCTGTTCTTATCTTTCCAGGAGAATTGAAGCGTCCATTCGGGGAGCCCGGGGACGGCTGGACAGCGGAAACCTCAGCAGAGAGCAGAATCAGGCACCAAGGAGGACGAGTGACCCAGTTGATTCTGCCTGGCAGACTTCCTCAACAGCTGTCTCCATCGGGGGCCTGCAACCACCACGGCAATCCAATGTCGCTGAGACCGTTCAGCTCTACACAATGCCCCGGCCGGAACCTCAGTGAAGCCTGCAAGATCAGCTTCTGCCTACAAACCCCTTAGGTCATCTAAACAGCTAGAACAGAAGGACTGAACATAAAAGGAGTGTACTAACCTTTTTAACCATTTTTTCCATTTGGGTTCGGGCCCCAAACAGGTCTACTATGACCCAAATCAGCAGGAAGTCACTTTAAGAGAGCGACGTCCCATGCCCAGAGGGTGGGGAAGGTGTTTCTCCGCCCTTCTTTTTGGTTATTTGAAGGATAACTGAAAACTCTGATATTTAAGGGAAGAGATTACAAGCTGATAACTGGTCCTGTTCAATGGGTTTTGGAGGTTAGCCCCAGGGACTTCCTACTTTTCCTTTTCTGTATCCTTCTTCCTCTCCTATGTAGGAGTGCATAGGCTTGAGAAAAATGAGATATAGACATAGCACAGGAAGGTCCAAGAAGAAGGGGCAGATTATTGAATATGCCCTTATACCTTTGTATATTGATACAAAATTAGTAGGTTATTTGGCTAAAGTGGTTTTGACCATTGTTTATTGTGCAAAAATAAGATTGTATTGGATTACATCGGTATTGATCTTTGTATATTGATACAAAATTAAGATTATAGTTGGCCACAATGGTATTGACCCTTGTATATGGACGTAATATTAAGATTGTATTGGGCTACATAGGCATTGATCTTTGTATATTGATACATAATTAAGAGTATATTTAACCACAATTGAATAGATCTTTGTATATTGATACAAAATTAAAGGTAATGCTTCCTCATGGTATCATACCTAGAGATACTTAAAAATAAAATGTGAAGCTCTGGCCTCTTGATACCAACCGTCTAAAACGGTCTAGGATAGTTAAGTACAACAAACTCCTAGTCATGCTAGCATGTCACTTTGTTAGCTACTATGACAGTCTATCACAGATACTCTCTAAACTACCCAGTAATCAAGTTGCTAAGAGACAAGCAACATTTGCTTATCTAAATACAAGAGATGGATAGTGCATCTTCAAAAACCCCAAGAGATCTGCAGAATATGACATTCAAAGATGTTATCTTAAATTAAGATTTAATTTTTTTTGATATCGAGACATATCAGCGCCTGACAGCACCCCCTATTCTACTCCAAGTAGAAGATAAGCATCGAAGAACCTCCACTGTGAGATGGTTCAATTAGTGGCAAGCCTATCTCTTGGCATGAAAAAACCCCTTGCACCAACTGCAGACAGACTGCTGTCCAAAAAGGACAAAACTTGGTAGCAGGGAAGTCGACAGCCTAACTCTGCCAAGACAGGGTAGGTAAGTCCTTTATAATCCCTGCTCTACAACAAATGTCTGTCAGAGAAACAGGACCCAAAGGCTGAAGACTGATGCAGGAATATATGGAGAGAAAATGGGAACTGTCCAGGCAGTCATTGGTATGTCCTTTCTTAGTTTTGGAAGCTGCAGGCCCTGCACTTCCTATATAATCAGATATATTTATCCCTCTCAGGTCTCTGAGGTGGTTGAAGAATAGACAGCTAGAGTCTCATAGTTAAATTTTGAGTTGTTTAGGAATCAAGAGGGTGTTATAGATCTAAGAAGATACTCTTAAAAGTGTGTTGCAAGTTAGTATGAATGTTGAGTCAGATATAGACCTTTAAACTCATGGAGATGGTTAGATAGTAGAATGTTAAAGTCAGGGTCCAAATATGTATAAACTGGACATTGGGAAGGTATACTGGGCCATTTAACTCTCATAAATGTGGCATATTTATATCTGTTGTTTTGTATAATACTTAATGTTATAAGAGAAGGAACCATCTGTTGGACTGAAATGGGAAACTTCTGGGGGGAAGAGGGTGGAAGGGCGGGATAGGAAGGGGGAATAGGGAGGGTTTGTGACTGAGATGTAACTTGAAGAAAAAAAATAAAGTATTTAAAATAAAATAAAAAAAAAGAATATGAAACGAAGGGCCAGCAAGATGGCTCAGTGGTTTAGGTACTTGCTGCTAAGCCTGATAACCTGAGTTGGATTCCCCAGGACCCACATGGTGGAAAGAAAAAAGTGACTGTAACCTCCATGTGCATGCCATGGGCACACAGGCATAAATGAGCAGATAAACAAATGTAATAAAAACAAGACAAGTTAAAATGAAAATAAAATAAAATAAAATAAAATAAAAAGGAGAGGAGAGGGGTGAAGATTTGAAAATTACCTTTAAAAAAAATTTTTGATTTAAAAATGCCTGTTTTGTTAACTGATTTTGAAGTCTGAAAAATCTCTTTATCAAGTTGTAGCACAGGGCTAGGGAGATGACTGAGAGGGCAGAGGTTCAGCGGTACACATTTGTTATCCCAGTCCTCCAGCTGTAGAATAGGAAGTGGAGACAGGAGAATCAGTCAGAAGATTGTGAGCCAGATTGCAACAGAAACTTTACCTGAACAAGGTGAAAGGCAAGAGCAGACTTACAAAAGTTGTTCTGTGACCTCTGCACCTATGTTATAGCAGGCATACTTACACACACACACACACACACACACACACACACACACACACGCATGCACACCATATTAAGTAAATATTAAAAGTATGTAGTGTATTCCTTAGATGCACTAGGAGCTGAATAAATGGTTATCAATTATTTTAACCATTTCAATAATATTAGGCCTTCTAGACACATCAAGGACTGACACACATATGGGTTCATACTGACTATGGCAACATGCACAAGGCCAGCACAGTCTAATACAGATGGGTTCCCAATGTTGAGAGAGGAAGTGGACACAAGAGCCCATCCCTAATGCAGAATCCATCTTCAACTGATAACTCCTCACAAAGGAAAAACTAGCTTTGTCCATCAGTGTCTCACTAGACACACAAGCCATAATACTTATGGGAGACCCTAAGTCTAGCACAAAAGAAACTCAATGGTATTTTTGTAGATTTTTTGTTTGTTTGTTTCATAATTCTTTGTCTAGGAATTATTCTTTTAACCTTATAGGTCTTTTGCTTTTATTTTGTGGTTTTGTTGTCAGGGACTGTCTGTGTAGAGGAATGTGGGTGTTTCAGTGTCTATTTTGTTTTTCATGCTCTTTCTTTGGCTTATTCTTTCTTTTTTGTTTCTTTGTTTTTGTCTTTCTGGTTTGTTTAATTTTATCATATTTGATTTTATTGTTTTTTTAAAGATGTCTCTTTGTTTTCTAATGAGATAAAGAAAAATAAATGGTGTGGAATTGGGTGAGTAGGGAAGATCTGGAAGGAGTTGGGAGATGGAAAACCTTAATCAGACGATATTTTATTTTTTAAAAATCGTATATATTCTAATAAGAGAGAAAGAAAGGATATGGATTTGAGTGGATGGAGAAGTTAGGAGGAACTGGTAGAAGTTGGGGGAGGGGAAACTATAATGAGAATGCATTGTATAAAAATCTATTTTCAATAAAACATAAAAAGAAATTTAAATTTCAAAAACACTATTTTCAATGAAAAAATAATATTAGAAACATTTTAGATGTCTACAACACAGTTGTTGCTGTGTGGCCATTTATTTCACTGTCTGGATACAAGTGTGGGAAGGTAAGCACGTTTGAGGATACACAATGTAACTGCTTCAGAGGAGAAAGCAAGATAGAGATCCAAGAGAATTAGGAATGGTGAAAATCTTTAGGATTTTCAAATAACCCAATTCTGTCTTATTTAAATGCATTTAGAGACTAGTAAGTCAATGTGTGCCTAAAATATCATATTACAAAATCTTTTGGATGTCACATTACATACCTGTTGGTTTTATGTGTTAAAAGAATCTTCCTGGATTTGCCCTGGCTGCCTCTGGAAGCATTTTCTGCATTCTGCATTCCATTCACAGAAATTTTCTTTTGTGCACTATTGTTCACTTAGTTAAAGACCAAGGACTGTCCCAGCAGCTGAGGGCAGGACATTTCTTCCCTAGTCTCCTAGAGGAATTGTGTAAAGGTGGCCTTCTGCAGCTTCGTGTTCCAGATCATCATACTCAACCAACTGTGGAAGGAAATACAGATAAAAATTTCATAAAGTTCTAAATAGCAAACTTGAATTTTATATGAGCCAAGTACCACTTTCATCTGTGATGTGCAGGCACATCCTGCTGTAGCTCCTGCTGCTTCAGAGCTTAGAGCAGTACCAGCAACTGAGCATCGTCCCGTTGCATTATGTTCTATGCAGTTAGGACTGTGATAGCTGCATCTGTATAGAGTAAAAGGATATATTTTCCTCATCACTATTTCATGAACAATGCATAATAACTTTTTTCACATAGTATTGTCAAGGTATTAGGTATGAAAAGTAATCTACAGATGGATTTGGAATATATGAGAGGATGTACGTAGGATATGTGCAAGCATTACAGTGTTTTATAGAGGGGACTTGAACATCTGTGGGTTTTGGTACCATCAGGGGGTCTTGGAATCAACCCACTGTGGATATGAAGGGACAACTGCATTTCTATTAAGACCCACTCATTTTAAACTGTGTTTGGAAATCACCTAGATTCATATTTTTTCACATTTTATCTGAGAGGTGCATGATGTTTACTTGTGAAGTGGAAATGAATTTTAGTATTGCACTTACTGCTGTGGGGAGTAGAGCTGACTTCATCTCATTAAATGCATGGATGAATTAGTGTATTTATTTGCATGTATTATATATCTGTATTTCAAAGCAAGCATTTCAAAGGATCATAGAAATATGTATGTAAAGTTTATATTTGCCTCCTAGTGATGTTCTTAGAGAAGGTAGGCACTATACACATCTACTTTTATATGAAAAATTGGACTGTTTGGAATTCCATTACTCAATTTTCATGGGCATAGATGTAGGCAGTCTTCTAGATGCAAAAACTTCAGCTGTTTATGACATAATTTTAAAATATGGCAATAAATAGGCAAGATCAAATTCTACCCACAGGTAACTTAATGTGAGCCCAAGCAGTGGTTTTTCTATTCAGTGTTTATAACAGAGTGAAGAAACACAGAGCTAAGCATAGTTTTGTGAGACAGTTCTAAGTCACACACATTTCATTTTATAATGTGAGCGCTTTACAGTAAATAACCTGAGATGAAACATGTATTGGAAACAGTGCCAGGGGCTGCTAAGCCAGTACAGTTATCCACAGACGTGAACTCCTTTAATTTAACACAACATGATCCCATGTTTTTTCATACAGCTTCTTTTGGATTTTAGTTCTTACTTTTTATTTTATCATAAGTAGATTTTAATCATTATTTAAACATGCATGAGCCTGTTTTCACTTTGATGTCGGTAGATCCGATTCCCATGGAAGTTAATGGGAGTTATGGATGTACGCAGAGGAAAAAATGTACCTGCAGTTTCCAAAGCAAATTTAGAACAATTTAAAATGCCCCATAGTAGTAAAGGGCTGGCTTAAGGGGTCAATAAGAGGGTAAATATATATTTTAAAGATTATTTTTGTGAAAATTCTTGTGGCTTTAAAGCCCAAGGGAAGAATAAATGGGTGTGACCCTCCAAACAGAAAACAAAACCTAACAATTAGGCCTAAGGTAAAGTGTAAATTGTGTTTTACCTTCCCAGAAAGCATTGCTCATTCCTTATGAGTGTTACTTTGTATTTTCAAGGGTGCTGTAACCACGGTTTAGCTCTCACAGTGTCTTTGTCAAGTGTGGTTTCATTTCAAGTAGCCTCCATTTAGTGAGATAGGGACACGTTTATGGACACGTTTATTTTTCTCTTCTCGGATATAATATTTTTAAGTCATCAATTTAGCTTTCATCAGCGTGCAGCTGTCCTAATGAAGACACAGGTGACTAACTGAGGACTGCAAATTTCTTCAGACACTTGAGTGGTGACATGTGAGCTGGATTTCCCAGGGCATCCCTCCACTGCGTGTCTAAAATGTGTAGAACATATTTGTTGCTCATGTCATTCTTGTCTTCCCATCATTCCAGTCCACGTTTGTTTTCTTATTAGTTAGTAAGATGCAAGGTCAATAAGGACAATAAATGGCTAGAACCTGACTCTTGAAATGCTCTTTATATATTGACACTCTTCCCTACTGCTTAAAAGCCATGAACAAATATTACTTATGTCAGTAAAAACAAATACAAATTTTTACTACTTGTTCAAGGCATGACAATAAGAATGAGCCAATGCCAACCCCATTCATGTCATACAATAGTATAGATTACCTAAGAGATAGCATGATATTGTGTAAAACAAAAATCATTGAACTAAAGTTGTAGGACTTGGATTCTTTTCCAGTGTTTGCAATTTGAACTGCTCTTTGGAAACATGTGGTGTGTTATAAATACTTGTGTGAGGGTCTGGAGAAATTTCTCAGTCATTGGGGGCATTGCTTTTAAAGTGAGAATATGGGAGGTTGAAATACAGTGCCCATGTATAAACCAGAAAAGTCCTTTCACAGGCCTGCAAACTTAGCATTAAGCAAAGTAGAGATAGGAAGATTTCTAGAGCTTAGAAACTGACAGCCTTGCCAAAACAACATGAATTTGTTATTTAGCAAGAGACTATGCTTCAAAGGAAGAAGATAGTGATGAATGGCAGCAAACTACCTCCTTAGACCTCTTCACTTGCATACAGTAAACTTCACACACATGTGTGTACACATCACATGCACATATACCACATACATGATGGTATGGGAAAGATACGGGAAAACTCTGATGAGAGACATAGAGACTGAGTAACAAAAGCAGCTAAATAAAAGGCTAACAAACTAATGCAAATTATAGCTTATTTTTCCTTAATAAAAAACACAAAACTCTTTTGAGGAATAAATTTGTGCAGGCTTCTGTCAACACGTATAAATAGAAGACACTGCTAACGCTTAAAGGGATAACTGAGAACTGACACTGAGGGGCAAGTAGACCAACTTATAATACAGGGTCTCAAATGCAGCACTTGTAGACTTAAAAAAAAAACATTCTGCAGAACTCTGCAGGACAGAAATGCAGATCATAGGAATGTGGTGGGTTAGACATTCAAGAAGATATAAAGTATGAATGGAGTGAGTCTTGAGGGACACATGGAAGTAGGTCAGATAGAGAAAGGGGATTGGTCCTTGAGGCAGAAAAATGTAGGAGGAGAAGTCTAAGTGCATAGCACACTCAGAAGGCTGCGGAATGCTCATATCACTGCATTTGAGAATTCATTTGGGGAAACAGTAGAAGATGAACAAGGATTTGGGTGGCCAAGGCCAAGGATGAGTGGGTTTATAATTCATTATGAAGGCCATGGGAATATATTTTATTTTCTATAGAGTAGGAACAGATTTGGTTACCTTTTTTTTTTTTTTTTTTTTTTTTAATCCACTCCAGTAACCTTTGGGAAAGGAAGACCAGATCAGTTCACTGCTGCTGTGTCCCAGGCAGAGATGATTAAAGATTGAACAAAGGGTGGAACAACAAGGTGTGATTCAATAGTTGAGCTATTTTTTTTGGGGGGGTAGAATTAAAAAGGTTCTGTACAAATATGCAATAATCATCTTAATTTTCAAAATAAAACCAATCACGAAAAACCACTATATTAAAATGGGAATGTGGTGGGTGGGATAATGACTCCAAAATCTGCATCCCAATTTCTAAAACCTGTGGATATGTTCTTTGATGGCAAAGGAGACTTTGCAGATGTCTTTTTGAGGAAGAGAGGCTATCCTGGTTTATGGAGGTAGGTCCAGTGTAATATCAAGGGCTTTGGAAGAGAATTATGACAAGGATGAGTAAGGATAGAGATGTAACCATAGCATAAGAAGTTAAGGTGACATAAGTCATCCTGAGCTAAGAATCATGGGTTGTCTTTGGAAGCCGAGAAGGTGAAATGTACAGCTCAGTGTCTTAGAGAGCCTGAAACAGGAAAACATCCTTATGGGATGGCCTTTTATCATTTTTCCCCACTACCATCACTGAGATGACATTATTTGTTCATATTTTAAGAAATATTTTTTTCACTAGGGAGGGGTCCCTGGCAGAGGCACACCACTGAGCTTCACTGCCTTGGGGTTAATAAAGCTTTGCTGCCTGGAGGAAGGGAGGTGGGTAGTGACCTGGTTGGCCTAGTTTCCATTCTGATGTGGAGACGCCTCTCAGTTCTGCTGTCCTCATCATTGCTTCCTACAAAGGGATGTTGTGTGGGATAAAAGAGATAAAATGTCCGAACCCCCTTTCTAGTATGTCCAGCATCTGTTTATGGCAGGACTAGAGACATTTTTAATTCAATGCTTATTCTCTCCCATTTATTAAAAACAGATTCTTTTCTCATACAATGTATCTTGATTGCAGTTTCTTCTCCCTCTATTCCTCTCACTTCCTTCCCACCTCTCTCCCATCTGGACCCACACCCTTTCTGTCTCTCATTAGAAGAGAACAGACTTCTAAATGATAACAACAAAGCAACAAAATTAAATAAGATAAAACAAAACCCGTCACATTGAAGCTGAACAAGACAAACCAACAAAAGGAAAAGAGTTCCCAAAGAAGGCACGAGGATCAGAGACCCACTCATTCACACACTCAGAAGTCCCATGAAAATGATAAACTAAACTGCATATAATATATATGCAGAGGAGCTGGGGCAAACCCATGTAGGTCCTGTGCTGGATGCTTCAGTTTCTCTGAGATCATATATGAGCCTTGCTCAGTTGATTGAGAGGAGCTTGTTCTACTGGGGTCCTCCATATTCTCTGTCTCCCTCACTCTTTCTGCCCCCTTTTCCACTGGGATTCTATGAGCTACGAACGGAGGGACTGGATGGAGCTATGTCACTTAGAGTTGTGTGTTCCAAAGACTTTTTCTCCATGTTTACCTAGCAGTGTGTCTCTTGCATTTATGCCCATCTGATGCTGAATAAGCTACCAATGTATGAGTATGTGAGTATAGCAGAACATCAGTAGGGGTTATTGTATTGTTGCTTTTTGTGTGTTTGTTTTACCTTAGATTCCTGGGCTATTTAGTCTCTGGTTCTTGATCATTTAAGCATTGTCAGGTATGGGTTTCTTCTTGTGGAGTGGACCATAAGTCAAATCAGAAATTGGTTGGTTACTCCCACAAGGTTTGTGCTACCATTTACTAGCATATTTTCCAGGCAGGACAGACTATACGTCAAATTTGTGGCTGGGCTGGGTTTTTGTTTTTCTTTTGGTAGGCCTGCAGAGTACCTTTCATTGCCAAAGACATCGAACATGGGGTGAAGGATCTATTGTCTTCACAACAGCCCTGGTTGGTTGGGAATTTCCATGGGATACATTTGGCCAACAGTTGGGTGTACCTCAGTCCCTATAGTAGAATCTTCATTTGGTGACAAATCTTGGCCAATTGGGGCTCTGTTTTCCTAATTAATTGGAGGCTTCACTAAGATTGCCTTCAAATATTTTAGAAAGTTTCCACTGCCCTAGGTTTCCTTACCACCCTAAAATATCCCTCAATTCCAGCTGTCTCTCCCTGCATTCTCTCCATTAACACTATCTCCCCTCTCCTCCACACCTGAACCTCTCATTCCTACCCACTCCATCCCAGTCCACCCATAAAATCTATTCTATTTCCCCCTCTGCAGAGACATATGTGTGTCTCTATCACTCCATTCCTCTATGCCTAACATCGTGGTTCTACAGAGTATAAATTAGCTATAATTTATTTAATATTGAATAGCCACATACAAGCAAATAAATCCCATATTTATCTTTCTGAGTCTGGGTTACCTCACTTAGGATGATTTTTTTTCTAGTTCCATTCATTTGTCTGCAAACTGCATGCCATTTTTTAAAAAGTCTTGAGTAATATTTCATTAAGTAAATGTACCACATTTTCTTTATCCATTCTTCTGCTGAGGGACATCTAGGTTGTTTCCAATTTCTGGCTATTATGAAAAGAGCAGCAACAAACATGGTTAAACAAATATCCTTGTGGTAGAATGACACATCCTTTGGGTATATGCCCAGGAGTGGTATAGCTAGATCTTCAGGTAGATCTGTTAGCAATTTTTCTGAAGAACTGCCATACTGACTTCCATAGTGACTGTACAAGCTTGCGCTGTCACCAAAAATGGAATGTTTTCTTTGCTCTATTTTCTCACCAGCATGAATTATCACTAGATTTAATGATCTTACCTATACTGACAGGTGTAAGATGAGATCTCAAAGTTGTTTTAATTTACATTTCCCTGATGGCTAAAGAAGATGAGTGTTTAAGTGTTTCTTAGTCATTTGAGTTTCCTCAATTGAGACTTCTCTGTTGAGATTTGTAACCCATTTGAAAATTAGTTTATTTGGATTTTTGATGGCTAGTTTCTTTTTTAAATATTTATTTATTACTTCATGTTACATCTCCATCACAGTGTCCTCTTTCCACCCCTTCCAGTCCTGCCTTCCCACCCTCTACCCTCTATCCCTTCCATCCTTCTCCTCTGGAGTGGAATGTCCCTACATAACAGTCCCCTGTCCCAGCTCAGCAGTCATATGAGGGCCAAGAACCTCTTCATACACTGGGGGCTTACAAGGCAGCACCACTAGGGCAAAGGGTCTCATTGACAGGAAACAAAGTCTATGTTCCTGTTCCCTTTGGTGCATTGGTTGTAGTATAGTTATTCTGTATTACATGGCTAAAATCTGATTATAAGTGAATAGATGCCATGTGCATCCTTCTGAGTCTTGGTTAGCTCACTCAGGATGAGCTTCTCTAGTTCCATCCATTTGGCTGCAAATTGCATGATTTCGTTGTTCTGATGGCTGAGTAGTATTCCATTGTGTAGATGTACCACAGTTTTAAAATACATTCCTTGGTGGAGGGACATCTGGATTGTTTCCAGTTTCTAGCTATTATATATAGATAAGGCTGCTATGAACATAGATGAGGAAACTTCCTTGTGATTTGGTGAGGAATCATTTGGATGTATACCCAGAAGTGGTATGGCTGGGTCCCGAGGCAGAGCTATTCCAGGTTTAACTCAAGAAATTAAATGCCAAGAAACCAAATAATCCAATCAAAAAAATGGGGAACAGAGCTAAAGAGAGAATTCACAAAGGAAGAATCCCTAATTGCTGAGAGACACTTGAAGAAATTCTCAGCATCCTTAATCATCAGAGAAATGCAACTCAAGACGACTCTGAGATTCCATCTCACACCAGCTAGAATGGCTAAGATCAAAAGCTCAAATGAAAGCACATGCTGGCCAGGTTGTGGAGAAAGAGGAACTCTCCTCCATTGCTGGTGGGAGTGCAGGCTTGTGCAACCACTATGGAGGTCAGTCTGGCGATATCTTAGATGTCTAGTTTCTTGAGTTCTTTTTCATTATAATATTTATTTATTACATCAAGTAACATCTCCATCATAGTGTCTTGAGTTCTTTATATATTTCGGTATTAGTCCTCTCTCAGATATGAAGTTGATAATGTTTTCCCATTTTGTAGGCTGCTACTCTGTCCAAATAATAGTGTCCTTTGCCTTAAAAAAACTTTTCAGTTTCATTAAGTCTTGTTTGCTAATTGTTGATTTTTTCCCTTTGTGTGTGTTTATTTATTACTACAAGTTATTCATCCATCACAGCCCCATCCCTCCACCTTCTAGTCCCATCTTCCCACCCTCTATCCCCTCTTTCTCCTATCCGATTAATGCCTGTGCTAATGGTGTTCTGTTCAGAAACTCTTTTCCTGTGTCATTGTGTTCAAGGCTAGTCTCCACTTTCTCTTTTATCAAGTTCATTGTATCTGATTTTATTTATTTTTTATATTAAACAATATATCTCTTTATTATACATATGCACATACAAACATGCATACATACATGTCAGTAATTAAAGAAAAAGAGAACATGAGTTTGAGATAGGGATGTACACAGGTAGAGCTAAAGAGAAGAAAAGGAAGGAGGAAGTAATGTAATCATATTATAATCTCAAAAGATACAAAAATTTGAAAAAATACCAGAAAGATATCAGTGCAAGAGGATAGCAGTTGAGCTCACTGGCTGCAGCAAAGAGGGAAGGCATGCTTTTCTCTGTCTGCTTGCTGGTACTCTGAACACTCAGCAAGCCGCATCCTTTCCATTGTGCACGTATCTCACTAAGTAAAACACTCCATGGATTGTTAGAATATCTGTGGCTAGATAAAATGCCCCAAACCCATGCTACATGAAGCTTACTATTCTTCTTTTTTAATACTTTATTTTTTTATTTCTTCAAGTTACATCTCAGTCACAATCCCTTCCCTATTCACCCTTCCTGTCCCACCCTTCCACCCTCTTCCCCCCACAGCTTCCCCTTTCAGTCCAACGAATGGTTCCTTCTCTTATAACAGTAAATACTATACAAAACAACAGAAATAAATATGCCACATTTATGAGAGTTAAATGGCCCAGTATACCTTCCCAATGTCCAGTCCATACATATTTAGCCCCTGACTTTAACATTCTACCATCTAACCATCTCCATGAGTTTAAAGTTCTATAACTGACTCAGCTTTCATACTAACTTGCATCACTATTAAAAACATCTTCTTAGATCTAGAACGCCCTCTTGATTCCTAAACAACTCAAAATTTAACTATGAGACTCTAGCTGTCTATTCTTCAACCACCTCAGAGACCTGACAGGGATAAATATATCTGATTATATAGGAAGTGCAGGGCCTGCAGCTTCCCAAACTAAGAAATGACATACAAGTGACTGCCTGGACAGTTCCCATTTTCTCTCCATACATTCCAGCATCAGTCTTCAGCCTTTGGGTCCTGTTTCTCTGACAGACATTTATTGTAGAGCAGGGATTATGAAGGACTTACCTACCCTGTCTTGGCAGAGCTAGGCTGTCGACTTCCCTGCTACCAAGTTTTGTCCTTTTTGGACAGCAGTCTGTCTGCAGTTGAAGCAAGGAGTTTTTTCATGCCAAGAGATAGGCTTGCCACTAATTCAACCATCTCACACTGGAGATTCTTCGATGCTTATCTTCTACTTGGAGTAGAATAGGGGGTGCTGTCAGGAGCTGATACGTCTCAATATAAAAAAAAATCTTAATTTAAGACAACATCTTTGAATGTCATGTTCTGCAGATCTCTAGGGGTTTTTGAAGATGCCCTATCTATCTCTTGTATTTAGATAAGCAAATGTTGCTTGTCTCTTAACAACTTGATTTCTGAGTGAGTAGCTTAGAGAATATCTGTGATAGACTGTCATAGTAGCTAACAAAGTGACATGCTTACATGAGTAGGAATTTGTTTATCTTAACTATCCTAAACAGTTTAAGACGGTTGGTATCAAGAGGCCAGAGCTTCACATTTCATTTTTAAGTATCTCTAGGTACAATACCATTAGGAAGCGTTACCTTTAATTTTTGTATCAATATACAAAGATCTATTCAAATGTGGCTATATATACTCTTAATTTTGTATCAATATACAAAGATCAATGCCTATGTAGCCCAATACAATCTTAATATTACGTCAATATACCAGGGTCAATACCATTGTGGCCAACAATAATCTTAATTTTGTATCAATATACAAAGATCAATACCGATGTAGTCCAATACAGTCTTACTTTTGCACAATAAACAATGGTCAATACCACTTTAGCCAAATATAGTACTAATTTTGTATCAATATACAAAGGTATAAGGGCATATTCAATAATCTGTCCCTTCTTCTTCGTCCTTCCAGTACTATGTCTATGTCTCATTTTTTTCTCAAGTCCGTGCACTCCTACATAGGAGAGAAAGAAGGATACAGAAAAGGAAAAGAAGGAAGTCCTTGGGTCTAACCTCCAAAACCCATTTAACAAGACCATTTCACAGCTTGTAATCTCTTCCCCTAAATAACAGAGTTTTCAGTTATCCTTCAAATAACAAAAAGGGGGGCGGTGAAACACCCTCCCCACCCTCTGGGCATGAGATGTCGCTCTCTTAAAATGACTTCCTGCTGATTTGGGTCGTAGTAAACCTGTTTGGGGCCCGAACAAGAATGGAAAAATGGTTAAAAATGTTAGTACAATCCTTTTATGTTCAGTCCGTCTGTGCTCAGCTGTTTAGATGTCCTAAGGAGTTTGTAGGAAGAAGCTGATCTTCCAGGCTTTACTGAATGAAGTTCTGACTTTGGCAGTGTGTAGAGCTGAACGGTCTTAGCAATTTTGAGTTGTTGTGGTTGTAGACTTTTTTTTGATGGAAACAGCTATTGATGGAGTCTGTAAGGCTGGATCATCTGGGTCACTCGTCTTCTTTGGTGTCTGATTCTGTTTTCTGCTGAGGTTTCCATTGTCCAGTTGTCCCTGGGTTCCTTGAATGGATGCTTTGAATCTCCTGGAAAGATAAGAACAGAGCCCTGCCCTAATCCTAACTCTGGGACAATTACCCTCTCTTTTTTGGGGGGGGGGGGAGGTAATATT